>OZ007588.1:350670006-351052506 GCA_963931845.1 Maratus michaelseni | reverse complement strand
AGTTCAAATATATAATTGTTTATGTATTGTGTTTAACGTAATTTTAAAGAGATGAAAGAGTAAGAATGGTGATTTTTATGAAAATTCTTTAGTTGTGTTGAACTGATAATTACGATTTTAATGAAAAATAACATTAACTAAACCTCATATTAAAATCATTTTTCTAGACAGTTTGAAAATATTTTAGCAGAAGTGAAAATTTTATTATTATTATATTATTATAATATTTTTATTATTAAGTGTTAAACTTTTTAAAGGTGATTTATATGCAACGTACTTTATAGTTAGTGAGGTTATTTAAATTTTTTTTATTGAATTCAAGTTATTGAAAAAAAAAAAAATTATTAAGGTGGATTTTAATTTTTTACAGATATAGTGTTACAAATTTTAAATAGTTTGAAAGATTTTTTCATTTTTATTCTTATGTGCTTTAATGGTGTATTATATTTCTGTGTAATTCAGTGATATTTAGTATTTATATCCATCATGAGTAGCCCAACCCCTCCTAAAGAAGTAGAGGATTTAACAGACAAATCAGGTGACCCCGAAAAAGAAAAAAATCAAATTTCGAGCAAAGATGATAATCCCGTTAATAATCCTGAAGAGAAAAATAATCAGAAGTCTAGTCAGGAATCTGGAGGTGCACCAGAGACATCTGGTGTAACAATGTTAGGTGGACAGACCCTGTCAGCTCAAGCTGGGTCTGGTCACACTTCAGTATCCGCCAACCCAAAAATGTCAGTAGACCCCGATATCGTTGCGTTTTCTCCGCAAGATGGAATGTCTTGGATACCATGGTTAGCCTATTTCGAGAGTGTCTGTATAGGACAGGGAAAAGACGAGTGCTGGAAAATTAGGCACATACAGAAGTATTTAAAGGACAGTGCACTTACGTTGTACATTAATAATTGTCTAAATGTACTTCATTGGTCCGAATTTGTCACTTTGTTTAATGAACACTACGAAATTCCAGATACCCTTTCTCTCACTGATTTTTCACGTATTAGATATAAAGTTGGAGAGGACTTGAACGAATATTATCAAAAAAAGACTAAAGTAGGCCGAACCTTAGGATTAGAGCAGAAACTTATCCTGGAAGGTTTAACGGAGGGCTTGCCATTAGAAATGCAGAAGTTAGTTATTGCAGGCAACCCCTCAACTACACATGCATGGCGTGAATTAGTTTTCAGAATTAGCAAACTGCAACTGGACAGAAAGGGAAATGAGAGCAAATTTGAAGCAAGCCCCCAAAACCCCAATCAGTATCGCCAATGGCGACCAAACCGACCTCCATATGAGAATGGACAGAATTTTAACAGGCAGTGGAACTACAGAGTTCCCTATCAAACACACCCCATTCGACCTTTTCCATCAAATCAAGCCAGAAATCCCCAAAATACGTTTAGACCGACTTCAAATGTTCCACCACCAGACCACTTTGCCGCCCTATCCATGCAAAGTTTGTCTTAATATCGGAATACCAAATGCGTATCATTGGGTGGGAAACTGCCCTTTTCGACAACAAGTGTTAGCAGTACCAACCCCTAGTCACAATATGACTTTGCCGAACCCCAACCAAGATCATAGCGCTAATGAGTCATCCCGAAATACATCTAGTAATCAATTACGATTTCTTATGTCCGGACATATACAAAAAGAAAAAGCTAGCTATAAAAAATCAAATAGAGATTGTCATAAAGTTACTTATGTAAAAAATGAAGACTCACTACCTTGTTTGATCGATACTGGGAGTTCGATTAGTGTTATTCCTTGTCATTTAGCCCATAAACTTAACCTAAAAATATGTAAAGTTCAGCAGAGTATACCAGTCACCCAAACACAAGGTGTTCTTGCTTTGAAAGAAAAATGCCTTGTTAGTTTGCAATTAGGACGTATCTCTAAGAGAATTGAACTTTTTATAATTAACAATCAGTTACCTTATGCTTTGATTGGGCTACCCCATTGCAAACTGTTTAGATTAAATATTGACTGTGTTAAAATGCAAATAACTCAAGATAATAAGAAAGTACCTCTCATGGACCATATTCCAACAAATGCGTCTCACCATACTTTACATTTATCAGAAGTATATACTAACCAGCCAGCAATTGAAAATGCAGAGATATTCGAAGAAAATTTTGAGCCGGAGTTGTTCGAGACCACTGACCATGTGCAAAATGTTCAGTCTGTCAGAGAACAATTACCTGCTCTTCTAGCCAAATATGTCTGTATTTTCGCCAAAGATAAATATGATATAGGCTGTGTAAACATGGAACCCCAGAGAATACAGTTAACATCAGATCTCCCCGTTTCTTTAAGAGCATATCGCACTTCCCCTAAGGAAGAAGAGGAAATTAAAGAACAAATTCAAAATTTATTGCGAGCCGGTATCATTAAAGAAAGCTATTCCCCTTATTCATCACCCGTAACTTTGGTGTATAAACGTGAAGAAGGGAAGAAAACCCGGTTATGTATTGACTTCCGAAAATTAAATGCCATTACAAAAACAGATGCAGAACCCTTACCTCGAATCGACACCCTGTTAGGTAAATTGGCGCATGCTAAAATTTTTTCCACTCTTGATTTAGCTAGTGGATATTGGCACATTCCTATCCACCCTCGAGACACTGAGAAGCTGGCATTTGCCACCACCTTTGGATTATATGAGTGGAATCGTTTACCGTTTGGATGGAAAAACTCACCTGCTTGGTTTAACCGTACCCTCCGTAGAATTCTTAATAAATACAAAATTGACTTTGCCTGTAGTTACTTTGATGATGTTATTGTATTCTCCCAAAATGAAGAGGAACATTTATGTCATTTAGAGACATTATTTAATATCTGTGTTCAAGAAAACCTTAAACTCAAATTGTCAAAGTGTAATTTTGTGAAATCCAAAATTAACTTTCTAGGATATGAAGTTTCGAACGGTTGTATCACATCTGACAACCCTAATATAGAGACGATTAAGAAATTAACACCACCAACGAATGTAAAAGAATTACAACGTTTTTTGGGATCTATAAATGTTTATCACAAATTTATTCCAAAGTATGCTAACATTCGATACCCTCTCAACAATTTGTTGAAGAAAAATGTCCCGTATGTGTGGGACCAAAATTGTCAAAATTCTTTTGAAAAATTAAAAAATGCTTTAATTGAAAAACCAATCTTAAAGTTGTTTGATCCCAAAACACCTTGTCATTTGTTTGTAGACGCATCAAGTCATGGAGTGGGATGTGTAGTGAAACAAGTTGATGAAAAAGGAACATTACATCCTATAGCATATCACTCTAGAAATCTTCGCGATTATGAAAAAAATTATGCAATTACGGAGTTAGAATGTTTGGCGATTGTGGATGCTTTAGATAAATTTTATCATTATTTACACGGTCAAAAATTTGTCATACATACAGATCATGCGGCACTTACCTGGCTCAAAAGTGTTAAAAATTTAAGAGGACGTCTTTTCCGCTGGTCCCTAAAACTTAGTATGTTTGACTATGAAATTAAATACAAGAAAGGCTCCACTAATGTTGAAGCTGATATGCTATCTAGACAACCTGTTTCAGAAAATTTACCCCATATTATACATCTCCTTGACTTGAATGAAGTAAGAGACAATCAGAAGAAAGAAAATGTAACAATTGATGGTAAAAAGTACACTGAGATAAATGATGTTGTTGTTATTAAAAAGAAAGGTTTGTATAAGATTGTGGTCCCCATGTCTTTACGTTTACCCCTATTAGAAAAAACCCACACACAATTTGGCCACCCTGGAATTTATAAAATGATAAATTTAATCTCTCCGCAATATTATTGGCCTAACTTTAATCAGGACATTGAAAATTTTGTAAAACACTGCCACACTTGTCAGATAAACAAAAAATGTAGACAAAAAAGATTTGGCTTATTGCAATTAATGCCCCCAACAGAGATACCTTTTGAATGTTTGGCAGTAGACTCTGTTGGCGGATTTAATTATTACAATTCTACAAAAAAATATTTGCATTTAGTCGTTGACCATGCAACTCGCTATGTGTGGGGTTTTCCTTCAAAAAGTGTAACTACCGAAACTTATACAAACATTTTGAAACAATTATTTCAGATACAAGTACCAGATAGATTGTTAACCGACAGAAATGGAGCATTTACAGCTTCCAGGTTTAGGAGATTTCTTCGTAATTACAATATAAAACACAGATTGACGAGCAGCCATCACCCGGAAACGAATGGAAAAATTGAACGACTAAATCAGACTATTGTCACTAGATTAAAATGTAAAGTCAATTCCACATCCAAGAAAATACCCTGGACTAAGCTTTTAGATGAAGTCTTATATGAATATAATAACACCCCTCATTCTGTAACCCAATTCACCCCTAGCTATTTATTTTTAGGAAATTTACCATATGATCCCCCTTTACCAAATAATAGTTACTATCCCCCTGTGGAAGAAGCTAGAAAATTGGCTAAAGAGAGAACAATTGCTTACCATAAAAAGAATAAAGTCCGTTATGATGCTCGTTTCCTTCCTGTAAAGTTTAAAGTTTGTGACATTGTGATGTATGAAGAATTTCACTATCCAAATACCCGTAAATTGACTGCACCATATTCTGGCCCATACACCATTTTAAAACAACTTTCTGATGTATCCTTTGAAATTGATAAACCCAGCCCACATTTTAAGAGAAATTCCGAAATTGTCCATTCCTCCAAGTTAAGATACTACCACCCTCCTCAAAATCTTAAACTCAGCCATGAATAAACCCCATCTATCTCTTTCAGCTGTCAATTTTTTTTTTAATTTTTGCTTTCCTATCGTCCCCCTTACTCGTAGCATTTGGATGAGGACCCAGCTGGGCGTGTAACCTATCTCCCCAGCAGTGTAGAATGATGGTGACAGTTTAAAAGTACTGTTAGAATTTTTATTATTTTTTTAAAAATATTATAATGACGAATTGATGACACATGAAGGGGTCCTCCGCTCCGTGGCCACCCATCTTTAGCCGGACTGTTTTCCCAGATTCTCTTTCCAGGTTGAACGGAGAATCTGGCAAAACTGCTTCGCTTCCCCTCTGCAGGTGAATATCGATTACCCACTTTTCTTTTTCTGTCGTGCGAGTGGCACATTTTTGGGTGATATTCCCCTCAGAGTATTAAAACCCATATCGCACTGACCCTGCGCATGGTGAAAATTATAGCAAGTGTATATTTAGTTTTTATTAGCTGTAGTTTTCTTTTTTTTAAACAACTTAGTGTTGTTTTTCATGGATATAAACCTAAGGCTGCATCATAGAAGCAGCTAAGTCCCTAACAAAACGGAAAGGTATACGAAGAAATATAATTTGTTTTTGTTATTAGTATTTTAGGATATTTTACTGTTATTTTATCTCAGTGTGAAAATTCAATATTTCTAGAAATGCAAGCTTTTCAAATTGCATTTGAGATACAATATATTTTGTTGATAGTATTAGTGCATATTTTGTATTATTGAATATTTTATATTTTTGAATAATTTGTATTTGTGAATATATTTTACATTTTAGTATTTTGTATTTGTGAATATTTTTTTTTTACATTTGAACATTGTCTATTATTGAATATTTTTTACATTTGCATATGTTGTATAGTTTTCAGTATGTTTACCTGTGAATATTTTAATATACTATATAGTTTATGGTTGCAATTTGCAATTATACACAAAAGGATGTTTCCCAACAAACTATATCAAAAACTTTAAAACAAAAACTGGAAAGAAAGGGAAACACTACAAACACAGTTATGTTATGACAACTGTTATAATCAAGATATGTCGTCTCGAGACACATTATTGTTTTGCTGCAGCACCATTGAAAGAATTCCAATATTTTAGTGTAACCAATATTTTTATGTAAATTTGATATATAAATGTAAAAATAGGTCCAATTGACTTGAGAGCTGAAGTAAATACTGAAGAGCTGGAGAAATTACTTGAGAGCTGGAGAAAATAAGAATCTAAAAAAAAAAAAAAAAAAAAAAAAAACATGGGTTAAATTCACGAGATAAGACCCACAGGTCTTGCAGGCGAGCCCTGTGGCTCTTGTTTTAGTGGGGGGGGGGATATGAAAGGATAAAAGCTAAACCCCTTTTTAAAATGCAAAATCCCTTTTTGCCCCTTTTAAAATTTTAAATTACCGTTTTAAAAAATAGAAATTTAAATCAAAACTTTTAAATGCTTTAATAATTGTGTTTCAATTGATTGAAAATGCCGTCGCCCCTGTTAAATTAGTTTTCCTGCATCGCATCTTATAACTTTCAAAGATCGTTTTCTGACTCTTCATAAGAATATTTGTGCTGACGCTAACGCAATTTTAAAGTCTTGCTGCATCCGATCGGCCGATGGAGCCAACGCCTTTATTCCGCACAATCAATCACTCAGCTCGCGGCCAATTAAAATTAAAAATACGCCTCTTTTGACTTAGACGACCTCTAGCAGAAATAATGCAAAAACCTCATATTTATACCATTACACGGCTATCAGGAGCGAACTTTTTACGATTTCCCTCATCTAAACAAATCCACGCCAATCTGCTCTCTCGGAATTGCCTCGCGATGGACGAACCTTCGATGTCCAGACAGACTTAAAAAGCAGCTCTCACGCCAATATGGGCCTGGTTTAAAAGGATGCATGTAAGAAAAAGAAATAAACCAGGTTCCGTAATAGACGGTGTCTTCCTTTAAACAGAAATACATTCACTCGGAATTTAACCGAATCCCGCTCACGGCCCAGGACTACAAGAGCATGCAAGGGAATCAGAATGAGCGCTTTGACGTAAATACGGAGCCGCCATCAGTCCGCGCAGCCACCGGCCCGGCGATCAAGGACCCACCGACGGAGCAACACGCTTCGTTTCATATATATATATATATGTACAAGGTGGTTATAATATAAGTATTTCTATTTGGAACTATCTGCAGCTCGAAGAAATAATCCGAATGAAACCAAAATAAATACACTTACTATTCAAGAAGGGGAAAGAAGAATGGAACAATAAAAAAAATTTCAATAATCACCGACAGATGGCGCTACTGAGTGCGAAATGTAATGCGTAATACAAGAACAAAGAATTAAGGCGTCAAACCGGAAAGCACATCTAATTTATTGAAAAATTTCACAGTGAATGTGGTTACGCTTTCGCATGGCGGTGCCGATCATGTTCAGATTCCATATGGCCATTTTGTTGGAGGATACATTCCAAGCGCTGCACGGCGTGTTCAACTGCGGTATGTAACGCATCAGGAGTGATGTTTCGCACACGTTGTGATATGCGGTAAAGGTAAAGTCATTGAGGTTTGCGACACCTCCATGGTACACGGTATTACACATTATATTTCACATTCAATAGCGCCATCTGGCGGCGATTATTGAAATTAATTTTTTTATTGTTCCATTCTTCTTCCCCCTTCTCGAATAGTAAATGTACCAATTTTGGTTTCATTCCGGTTATTCCTTCAGGCTGCAGACAGCTCCAAATAATATATATATGTGTGTGTGTGTGTGTGTATAATTAAAAGGAAATTACATACCTTAACATAAATGGAAAAATAAAGAGAAAAAAGGAATTGAAAGGAATTATTGAGGTTATTGTAATTTATCATCAAATAAATAGATTAAAAAAATAGAATGAAAAAATATTAAGGAAAAAGATTACACAAATAATAAACATATTACATGTTTTAAAGAAGTACAATAAATAACTAACTATTAGTAAAATTATAAAATCAGAACTAACTAGAGAGAGGGAAGATTACGAAAATAATAATAATGAAGAAACTATGAATGTAACTGAATGTGTGAATTATCAACTGAATATATAACACAATTCATTGTGTAATAATAAACATATTACATGTACATATATATATATATATATAGATAGATAGATAGATAGATAGATAGATAGATAGATAGATAGATAGATAGATAGGTACATAGATAGATAGATAAAATATAAATTTTGTGAAATAACCAGCGGTCAATTAGTCCAAATTGAATGACAATATCAAATCACATTTTGAAAAACAAGTTGCATAAAACAAACTCAAACCAACAGTACAAAATAAAAAAATAGAGAAAATATACGAAAATAAAATTTAAGGAAATTCAAATTAAATGAAAAAAAAAAAAACATCTTCAACTATACTTCAAAACTATAACTTCAAAACTTTCCTCTATACTTCACACACAAAAACACGAGACAAGTAATTTCTGTCGTGTGTAAAAAAATAATTTTCGCTAAAAAATATTTTTCACAGGATAGCCTAAATACTTGTCAAAACCATTATATGAAATAAAAAATAGAAAAAAAAATACAACATATATGAAAAAATTAAATAGATTTAATATTTAAAATTATTTTGTATTATAAAAAACTAATTCATTAAATATTTTTGAAAAAATTACCAACAAAAATTTATATCATGAAAACAGATTAATTATATTTCAAAAGATCATACATATTAAGATTTAAGAATATATTATTACGTATGTGTATATACATATATAATGATTCATATAATTAACGACTATATTAAATTATTGAAAGAGAACAGGAAACAAAATTTATGTGAAATTGTATTGAGTGGTCATCTATGAACGATTTGAGTTAACAATAACGATTACAGATGATATAAACGGAATTTTTTTTATCTTTTTTGCAGGTATTAACTGCATAAATTTAGTTTCAAACGAAATTAAAGAACTAACTACATATGCATAATATGCAAATATAAATGTTTTAATAAATGAACAAGTTAAAGTAAACTAGCCTAATTTAGATACTGGAAATGGCATGAAAACAGCCAATCATCTTCATTCATTCATCTAAATTTAGAATATACTGACAATGGCTTTGGTAAGTCAATAAAATAATAATCCATATGCATGTATAGTAACTTCAAAGGTATGATAAGTTCCCATTTAACCATAGTGGTGAAAAAAAGCTTATTTTTTTGTCATTTTTATGTTTATTTTTATTTTTATTTTGTATGATTTTTTATATATATGACAATATATGACAATAGCCAAAGTAGGTACAAGAGTCACGAGTGTCAGTGAGGGAATATGATCGTTAAAAGAAATACACAAAAAAACAAATCCTGTATTTATTATTATTATTATTATGTTATAATACGTCTATATAGATACCATGGCTTCAGAAAAATATGGATTTTATGTGTGAATGTAAAATACGTCACACATAATTTAAAAAAAGATCATTTGTGTAATATGGATTAAATAATGTGTGGAAGTTAAATAGTGTGTATAATTTTTACTTGCGTACGATATGAACTGAATATATTTTATATTTTTGTCCTTTTTTCTGAACATAATAGCTTAATCTTATAAGTAGAGTATTAATACAGACGATTTATGTAAACATGAATTATACTGTGTGAATGTATTTACATTAAAAGGAAAGTCGTTTTCAAATAGTAGAATATTTTGGGAAAATGAATTTCATTGTCATAATAATAACATTTTCATTAAGTTGTAGACTGTTGTGATATAAACAAGTTATAAATAGGTGAAAAATCATTTCATTTCAAGGACAATGATATTATCAAGATACATATAGAAGATACAGTCATTTAAATAAATGCTTATCGCATAATAATATACATAAAAATCTGTCAGTCTGCTCGATGCTTTTCTACTTTGTGTCAACCTGACAGCTTATTTATACGTAATATTATTATAAAATATATAGTTTTGATATAAAGTAAATTTCTTTAAGATGTTAAAACATTTTTCTGTATTTTTTTCATTTAAATTTAATCGCTGTTAGTTTTCTTTGAAAGTAATATTGATAAATCAGTATAATTTCTCAATGATATTAAAAAGATCAACAAAGTCATAGCTTTAGGTATAACGAATGTCATTTACATTTTTTTTATGTTGTTAACAAATTGGAAATTGTTTTCAATACAATGGATGTTGTCATTATCAATTGTAATGTTGGGTTTCTTACTTAGCATATTTCACAACTAGTTACTTGCAATGTTGCTCTATGCACCTAAGAAGACAGTGCAAAATTTAGGAATAGAAACAGCGTACGTGTAAGTAAAGTTATTAGATTAAATTTTCATTTGTTTATAAAACTGATGAATATGTCTATTTTTGATAGCATTGGTAAGTTTAGTTTTTTTAATATATTGCTAGAAATAATTCCATTTCAAATAAGTTGTTTATAATATTTTTTGCTTAATTGCTAGATGATTTACCAACATAGGTAATAACATCTTACAAGTTTTCAATGTGAAGTTTTATTTTTTTTATATAAAAAAGAAACATTTTCTTTATAAATTATTATATAATTTTATATTTAGTTTACTTAATACTTTTAGTTTCCATTCTTTTAAAAAAATCATTAGGCTTATTCAAATTAATTCAAAATTTATAGAATAAATCTAGATCTAAACTAAATTACATTAAACTAGTAATTATAATAGTTTTAGATGGAATTCGAAATTTAGTAACGTAATAAATAAGCTTTCGTAAACAATGATTTTCCACAATGTTTAAATAACTAATGACAATGTTGCCATGGTTCTTATCAACTTAATTTTTATATTTAAGTTCATTACAGAAACATCGTGTTTGAACTCAAATCTTTGCAAAACAATTGCAATTGTAGCTTTTTTTCATAATATAGAATGCGAAAGTATATAGTATGCGAAAATTTTCTGTAAAAATAAGTTTTATATTAGAAAAGTTTTTTTTTAACATTTATTAAATTATTAATACAGTTTTTATTTAGAATGTCATTGGGGAATTGTATAATTAGCTATGTATTATTCTTATTATAAGATTGCATCTTATAAATGATAGCATACAGAATTGTCGTTCTATAAAGTTTCATCGAGTTCAATCAAAATAAACATCACTAAAATGTAATGAGAAATTACAAGAGCTAAAAAGATTATAAAGTATTGCTTTATATATATATATATATATATATATATTAATATCAAAGGCAAATTTTCTAATAATAATCCAATTATAATGATATTGAATAGTTAATGATAAATAGTTTTAATTTTATTCTCTTATTTCGAAACTTTATATAGATATAGATATATAGATACATATTTGTGTGCATGTAATTAAATTGAAATCACATGCGTTTTAATATAGTTAATGCATCACATGCGTTTTAATTAGTTTTAATTTTATTTTCTTATTTCGAAACTTTATATAGATATAGATATATAGATACATATGTGTGTGTATGTAATTAAATTGAAATCACATGCTTGAAAATAAAAATAAAAATAAAAGATATATATATATATATTAGAATCTTATTTGTACAATCTGAAGCTTTGCATCATGCAAAATTGTATGGAGTTTGTAATTAACATCCAAAGAAGTCGCTAAATGCAAAAATACCCAGAAATACAAAAATAAGAAATCCATTTTCATTCTTTTTTTTTTTTTTTTTTTTTTTTTTTTTGGAACAATTTATTACTATTTAATGTGTTTGTCTGAACTTCATTTGCCTCTGAAATTCGCAATGCTTAAAATTACTAATGTGTCATTTTCAGTTTATTTAAGTTAATCTGACACTTATCAGAATTTAACGCAAGTCTGTAAAATAACACAAGCCTGCGATGAAAAAATTGCCGGTACAGTAAGTGGTATTTTTTATAGTTATTTGGATGCTGATTACTAGAAAAATAATGAAAAAATTCCATCACGTACAGTTTTATCACAAATCACAATCTATTATTTTATGAATTTAGTATATTTCGGACCAAAAAATTATTATTTATATGAGTTTGTCAAATAAATTTATGGACTTAAAATAGTAAATTGGTGCATTAAACTAATAAAAAAGACAGAAGAAACTATTTCAATACAGAATATTTCTCTTAATCGGTAAACTGCCTATTAAATACAATATTCAAGACAGAGGAAACCAGTTGAAATCGGATCTTTTCTGCTTGTAGGTGTCTGTACACCACCCCTTCTTCACACCCCTTTTCACTGACCTTATCTCTACTCCTGAATCAGTGTCTTTTTTTACTTTGCTCTGTACACATGTGTTTTTATTTCGAGCTGTGAGTTAGAAGTTGTAGTAGTACTTTTGACTTCTAGTTTTTGCTGCATTAAAGAACATGGCTTCCAGAGGATGTGCTAATCCACCGAATTGTTTCTGCTATATTTGTGGTAACTATACAGTGAAAAAACAACAAAGAAGCGTTTCTGATTTTGTAAAACTAAGTGTATTTCGCTTATTTTGGCATGAAATTGGGTGATCAAGACAAGCCTTATGCTCCGCACAAAGTTTGTCGTATTTGTGTCGGAGAATTAAGGCAATGGTTTCAAGGTAAAAAGCAATCTTTTCGGTTTGGTATACCAATGGTTTGGAGAGAACCTAAAAATCATAGTGATGATTGCTATTTTTGTATTTGTAATGTGAAAGGTTTCAATTTAAAGAACAAAAAGGAAATATCTTATCCTGACATTCCGTCTGGCATACGTCCTGTTTCTCATGGACCTGGTATTCCGGTTCCTTCCCCTCCAGAAACTGTGGAAAATATTTTTGATTATTCAGATACTGTACCCGAATGTGAAAATGATGATGATGTTGATGATGTATATGACTCTATTAGCGATGAACCTAAATGCAGTCTGAGTTAAATGATTTAGTCAGGGATTTAAATCTTCCTAAGGATTCGGCAGAAGTTTTAGGTTCCAGATTAAAAGAAAAAAATTTGC
Organism: Maratus michaelseni; assembly: GCA_963931845.1. Taxonomy (NCBI): domain Eukaryota; kingdom Metazoa; phylum Arthropoda; class Arachnida; order Araneae; family Salticidae; genus Maratus; species Maratus michaelseni. The sequence continues at coordinate 351,039,740 of OZ007588.1, read as the reverse complement.
TAGCTCCTGGTACGTCATTTTCTTGGTTTCGGAACCGAGAAGAAGATTTCATTCCGTCATTTTTAAAGAAGGGGAACTTGTTTATTGTAACAATATTCCGGGCCTCATAGCAAGTTTCAAAGTCTAATATGAACCTGACGGATGGAGACTTTTTATCGATTCGTCAAAAAGAAGTTTGAAAGCAGTACTATTGCATAACGGAAATGACTATGCTTCTGTATCTGTTGGGCATTTAGTTCATTTGAAAGAGTGCTATGAAAACCTTGATTTCATCCTAAATAAACTGTCGCATTCAGACCACAAATGGACAGTTTGCGGTGATCTGAAGGTGATTTCTATGTTGCTTGGTCAGCAGAAAGGGTACACAAAATTTCCCTGCTTTCTTTGTGAATGGAACAGTCGAGACAGAAAGCAACATTACATTAAGAAAGAATGGCCAATCAGGAAGACATTAGATCCTGGAGTCAAAAATATTCAAAGGAAAAATCTTGTGGATCCAAAAAAGTGTTACTTCCACCGCTTCATATAAAATTAGGTCTCATGAAACAATTTGTCACGGCTTTACCAAAAGAGGGTGAATGTTTCAATTACCTTTGTGAGCAGTTCCCGGGTTTATCCGAAGCAAAACTGAAGGAAGGTGTGTTTGTATGACAAGACATCTGGAAAATGTTGAAAGATGAAAATTTTGAGAATAAAATGAAAACAAACGAAAGAAAAGCCTGGAAATCTTTCAAACTAGTTATTACTAGTTTTCTTGGCAACAAAAAGGACCCAAACTACAAATCTATTGTAGAAGAGATGGTAACAAATTTCAAGATTTTAGGGTGTAATATGAGCTTAAAAGTTCATTTTCTCGATTCACACCTTGACTATTTTCCAGAAAATTTAGGTGCAGTTAGTGAGGAACAAGGTGAAAGATTTCACCAGGATATAAAGGAAATGGAGAGGCGATATCAAGGCAAATGGAATGTCAGCATGATAGCCGACTACTGCTGGATGCTACAAAAAGACAATCCTTGCAAAGTTCACAAGAGGAAAAGTGACAAAAAAACTTTTGATGGAAAGAAAAAAACGTTACTCTAAGGATTTGTAACCTTCTACATATAATTAACTATTACTTTAACTCGGATATAAATGTAATTTATACGGATTTATAAATAAATGAAATTTAAATGAAATGTCAAAATTTCGTGATTTTACCTCTTTCTTTAAAATTATGCAATCATTTTGTAAAAAATCCTTACGTGATAGAAAAAAATGGATTTCATTTTCGTAATCAGCAATAAGAAAAACATAAAAATTAGTTATCAAAATTAATGCAATTTTCAAAAAGTATTTTTTTGCAGGTCTGTGTAATCTATTGCTGCCATAATCAATAAATTTATGCCCTGTCGTCGAAAAGTGGCCATAATTCTCCACCATTCTGTTTTAACATGACCGCCTGCAGTTTTAAGCTCATTTATAAAGACACATAGTTTCGTCTGAATATTAAATGTATCCCGAAAGTCAAAGACCAGGAATGTTTATGTATTAATACTGCAGTGATGTCATTAATAGCTTTGAATTTGAAATCAGGTCAATTAAAATGAATTAGAAGACACAGGTTGTATTTAAAATTATGTTTAACAAAAAAGTGAATACTCATTCAGTTAAAGCGATGATGTGAATATATATTGATTATCATAGTTTCAAAAATGTTAATGGCTTTTTGTAAAATATTGACTTTTTCTGACGTATGAGAAGCACTGACAGAAATTTTGTGTAATCTCATAGTAAGGATCCATGATTCTGAAAATCTTTCCTTTATCTTCAAAAACTTCAATTTTAAGAAACCAACGGGATTCGGAAATTGAGAGATGCGTGTTTTTTTTAATTTATAGGCAGCAAAAGAATCTTTTTTAGAAACGTTTACATAAACAACTAAAAGCTATTTATTTTCCAGAGTTTCGAAATAGTCTTTCTCCAAATAGTACCTGAAGGTAAGACAAAGATTTCCGAAATCGTGGGTATGAGGATACAAATAATTTTTCGTAAATGTTTCTGCTATATCGGGAAATATTTCTTCGATATTTTACCGTGCATGATAGAAAACTTATTATCAATACTTAAACAAAGCTTGCTGGTTTAATCCTATTTCAAGGCACCATTTGGCGCTTTTTAAAAATGATGCCACTTTGGCGATTTCTAAATTGTTTACTTACATTTATCATATTGTAATCCACAATAAGCAAGTGGTAAAATGTTGCCATTCTTAATTTTTAGATAGTTATACATAGGAAAAGTCATAGATTTAGTGATAAAAACGTAACTGAAAAATAGATTGCATTTATACGAGAGTAACAATGTAACGAATGTAAAATTTTATTCGTTCAAAATAATTTGGACAAAAAAATGATAATTTAAATACAGAATTATTAAATTAAACCATACACAGTTGATTTTTCATAGATACTGCATTTATGAGCGAAATAAAATAATTTATTTGACAAATTTAATAAGATACATATGAAAAAGATAATATGACCAGTAAAAAACAACGTTTTTATACACATTTCATCGATATTACATAAAAGTTAACGAGTGGTAATGTGAAGTTGAAATAACGAAAATACACGAAATTCGTTAATGCCGCGATCATTGTACCGCACGTATGATGGCTTCGCGAACACGAAACCTAAAAAAAAACATCACTGGATACAGAAACCTCGTCGTATCGGAATCGCAAGAAATACACGAAATTCGTTAATGCCGCGATCACTGTACTACACGTATGATCGCTTCGCGAACATGAAACCGAAAAAAAACATCACTGGATACAGCAACCTCGTCGTATCGAAATCCCAAAAAATACACGAAATTCGTTAATGCCGCGATAACTGTACCACACGTATGATCGCTTCGCGAACATGAAACCAAAAAAACATCACTGGATACTGCAATCTCGTCGTATTGGAATCCCAAAAAATACACAAAATTCGTTAATGCCGCGATCACTGTACCGCACGTATGATCGCTTCGCGAACATGAAACCAAAAAAAAAACATCACTGGATACAGCAACCTCGTCGTATCGGAATCCCCAAAAATACACGAAATTTGTTAATGCCGCGATCACTGTACCGCACGTATGATCGCTTCGCGAACATGAAACCGAAAAAACATCACTGGATACAGCAACCTCGTCGTATCGGAATCCCAAAAATACACGAAATTCGTTAATGCCGAGATCACTGTACCGCACGTATGATCGCTTCGCGAACATGAAACCGTAAAAAACATCACTGGATACAGCAACCTTCGTCGTATCGAAATCCCCAAAAATATACGAAATTCGTTTATGCCGAGATCACTGTACCGCACGTATAATCACTTCGCGAACATGAAACTGAAAAAAGACATCTCTGGATGCAGCAACCTCGTTGTATAGCGATCACAAAAAATACACAAAATTTGTAAATGCGGCGATCACTATATCGCATGTATGATCGCTTCGTGAACATGAGACTTCCATAAAAACTGCAGTCAATTAATTTTTATACTATTCTAAAGTAACAAGAGTAACCACTCACAAACATAAAAAAAAAAGAAGAAAAAATCAAGCTTTAAATAAACAAGCAGATGATGAAATTTTTTCAATGCTTTTTTTCTTTTAATATCATGACATATCCATTTAATGACGTAAGTGTTATTTAATTATATTAAAAAATGTTTTAAATAAATAACAAATCATTAAACATCATTAAAATACAAATAAACATTGAATAAAGAATCACTTGATGACGTAACAAATACGTCATACGTAGCAAACGCGTCATCACAAAAAATATCATAGCTCAGCCTTTCCAACAATAAAAGAGCTACATCTGGCTGACTATCGACGATTTGGCAAGATTTCGCCAAATGGTGCCCTCAAATAGGAACCAACCAAGCTTGCTTATTAAATAAATAAAAGTTGCTCTGAAAAAAAAAAATTATAAATAAAGGAACTTTTTTTTAAAACACTATTAAAGCCGACGCAAGGAAATAAGTTTTGAAGAGCAAAATCTTTCTTCGCCAGGCTGATGCATGTAGTAAAACTCCAGTGAAGGTGTTTCTGCCAAAAATAAGGTAAACGATAAATAATAATTGGAGTAACTACTTCATATTTTATTTAATTAATGTCTAAATCATTTAAATAAATCAGATTTCATAATTTAAAATGATTATCGGCACGAGACACTTGGTTTAATTTAATAATTTTTGGCATGTTTTCTAGACGCTTTATACGTGAAAATACAAAATATTAATGGAAACAATAATAGTTTTATAGGTGTATCAATACAAAATTATATGAAAAATATATTGTTTTTTAAAATAAGAAAAAAATAAACTGTTTACAGACTTTCAAAATATGTTTTAAAAAAATTAAATTTGAAACAAATCAGAAAACTCTTAACCTAGCAAAAAATAATGAGAACGTGTTAAAAAACGAAAACAAACTTGAGAAAAAAAATATATGAAATTGTAGTAATTTTAAAAGTATTTTATTTCTTTTTATCTGATTTTGTTCGTTTCTTTTCAAGCTCATTCTTCTACATCTGTGTCTCTATTTCTTTTTATAAAAACTTTGCAGAACATTCATTTTCTTCCTCCTTTTTTTTTTTTCACTACCTAGTTGTCATATATAAGTTTTTTTTTCTTTTCATTCTTTAAAAAGTATTTTTGTTCTTTATTTTGTAATTTCAAACAAAACATTTATAAATTATATTAGCCTGATAAGACACAATACTTCAAAATGTTCATAGGTTATAGTTGTAGTACTGGTATCTTCAATTTACTGCCTTATTTCCAAGCTGTATTACCCGTGAAAAATTTTCTTTTTTTCACTCCCTTCCTGTTCGTAATCTTAAGATAGTGCATTGAAAACATGATTGTTTTAAAAAAGAGTCTATTATTTTTATACGCGCAATTCCTTTTCTATAGCATATGTCTCAATGGAATTCATAATTTACGCCAAATCATCTACTGAATACAGAATTTCAGTAAGCCTTAGTAATTAATTTGGCAAGATTTTGCCATGAAATTTGCGTCAAACAGTTAATTACGAAACTCGATAAATCAAGCCTCTTATCTCATAAGAGCCGAAATAATGAGAACAATCCAAGTAATTTTTTTAAGAAAAATTGAAGACAGAATGAAAGAACACAGCCGTGATATAAACTTAAATAAAGCTACCACTGCAATAGCCAGGTTAAACAACAAATCCCCAATTTCAATAGACTTCAACAATGTCGAAAAATTGGCAAGTTATAATAGCTTAAACTACGCATTACTAAGGGAAGTCATAGAAATAATCACAGCAAAATCTGAAATATATAATGATATGATGCATGCAAAAATTGATAATAGATGGAGCCACATATTATTAACATTAGGGGAAAATAGGGAAGACTTCAACGAAGATGACTAGCGAGGGAAAAACGTAACAACAGTAACTGATCTTGCCTCGGACCAAGAGGTGAAAATATTTTTTAAGCTTTTATACATCTTGAATAATTTTTTGTGTGGTTTGAAGAACTTTTAGACGTGTTCATTGTCTGTTAGTGTGTTTTTTAAAATAATATAATGTCTGCTTGAAATAGTTAGTGCAAGTAATTATTGTGATTCAGGTATTATTTGCTGTAGTCACACGATACCCTCGTCAAAATAGAGTACGAATAGAATCGATTTCCATCAAACTAAATAGGCAAGGCGATGCCTAAAATATTAGAGATTTAAGTAATGCATTACAGTATGTCTAGAGTTAAGAGTTATTGCTTGACTTTTGAAGAAGAAAAAACTGGAGTTTTCTTAAGAATATTCATGTATTTTTCTTTCTCTGTTTGATTTCAGACGAATAAATTTAAAAGTCTTCTCTCTTCCTTTCAAAATAAAAATAAAAGTTAGCATTTATCATCATTATTACGTGGTTCTGTCGTAATTCCAATCGTACAACGATTGAATTCTCATATACTGACTTGGGTTAATTTAAGTGCATATGTTCTGTTAAAATTTAATGCAAGTCTGTCGTAATACGTTACTGCCATAATCACTGAATTTATGTCCCGTCGAAAAGTTGCTATAATTCTCCAACATTCAGTTTTAAAGTGATCGTCTATACGATACTGCAATTTTAAACTCATTTATAAAAGCAGATAGCTGGTGTAATTAGTATTCGGACAGAACTATGTCTCATCAGAACCAACGCAAAATATTATTTACGCATTCATACAGCACTGGTACCATTGCTAGCATTGAAAATGAATCCTAATTAAAGGAACTGTAGGATAAAGGATGCATATGGAGCCAATATATGCAAAATGGAGGCAAACAGTGAAAGTGATTATAACATTATGATATAAATCATTATTAAGTTACAGGTTTCAATGATATGAAAGCTTGTTGATAATTATAATTTTAGGAATACTAATAATACTTGAGATTTTAACTACATTCGTTATAAGCGTCAGAAATCTATTAAAATTATTATGTTAGAATACGAAATAAAAATATGTAGTTAGCGAAAAAAATAAAGATATTGGATAATTGGTAAAAAGAAGAAGAAAAAAGAAAAGAAGAAGAAGAAGAAGAAGAACACAGAAGAAGCAGAATAAAAAGAAAAGAAGAAATTTATAGAATAGAAAACTTTTTAAACACATCTCAAAAAACAAAAAGGCAACACGTTAAAAATGAAAGAATCCTTTTTCATTCCTTTCAAAGAGGGCGCAGTTCTAAATTTCCCAACAAACACGATATTTCGTTCACTTTATTCTCTCATATTTAAAATTTTATTTTTATGTCCCGGTAACAGGTACCCCCCCAAAAATATTGGTTATAGAAAAAATTACATGAAGAAATATTGAATTTTAACCTCCAATTTCTCAAAATCTAAGGCCCATTTGAAGGAAACCTTTCACCAGAATAGTTAGGTGTATTACCCCTATAACATACTTTAAATCATAGAAATCTGTGAGTACCATGTTTAGTGGTCCCCTTGTAAGTATTTTCTTTCTTTTTTTTTTTATTATTCCTCGTAATAACGCGAATCTATTGAGTACAGTTGCAATCTCATTTTTGTTCTTATACGCTTGCAACTTTGATGTATTGTCATTCATACGGGCGAAATAGAAAAAAAATCAACTCCTATATATGTAGAACATAAATAATTAGAGTCAAGTATAATTGAAACATGGTTTTTTCGTGATTGTTATCTTCTGAGATTCGATTTCAAAATGTTAAACTTAATATTTCCTGAATAGAGCTTTAAATTGATAGGAAATGAAAACTGTTAATTCTTTGTTAAAGTGCAAAAATATCAGCAAGTTTTATTAATTTACAAATAAAAATTATTTCGTGAATGTGTCAGAAATTAGTTTAGTTTTTCGAGTTTTAGTTTCAGAAGCCTTGACTGAGCTTACATGTAATTAAATAATCGCATTATTTAATAACATCAAACAAGATAACGATCAGTATTTTTATATGCGCACTGATATACTGTCAACCCTTTGTAAATTTTAAACTTGTCAACATAAAAACGAATTTAACGAGTAGTAGGATGTAAATGACCATCTTCATAAATCCCGAGTTATTCGTTAAATGCTTTTCCAACTTTCTGTACTTATTTATGAAGTTCTAAATAACATAAACATTCAACACACATAAATATTAAGCCAAAAAGTCGAAACAAAATTCTACAAAGTACATAAGTTTTATTTATTTTATTATTCTTTTTTAATTATTATTATTTTTAGAATTCTAATGATGTATATGAAGCACAATAAGTGTGAAAATTCAACATAGATAAAACTAACTTTCATACAATATGAAAGTTAAATTCAAGGCCTATCGGAAATAAGTAAAGCAAAACACATCAGCTTTGCTCCTGAAAAGCACGTTCAGAAATTATTACTTCTCATATTTTTCTTATGCACTCTGTGTAGATCAGCTGAGAGATTCAATATCTTTCTTTTTACATCCTGTCGGAAAATTTTACGAGTTCGGGAACACTCTGAGGTTATTGCATACTCGAATATTTTTATTATATCGTAATTTCTACACCGGCTGCTATCAGTCACTTATAGGTATATTCTTCGTAAGTGCTTTTGTTTTATAGAAGGGAGACTTCATGGGAAAATGTTATAAGGTAGAAGATTTGCTTTGTTTAACAAAGCCTATCCTATTTTCTAAAGACAAAATTTAGAAGAATTTTATGCCTCTGTTATTTTGATAAGTTTAAATTGCATTGACGTCTTAAATTTATTTAGCATGACTACAGAAGCTTCCTGATTTATTAAAAAGCCTAAAAATATCATTTGTATGTATTGCTATTGTTCTAATAGCAAAACCACAATGAGTCAAAGTTATTTATATTGTCCATATATTGGAAAATATTTATTACATCTTGTAAATATCTCGGTCAATATTAGCAATATTAACATGAAATAGAGACCACAGCATTGAGAAGTTTATATTGTGCAAATATAACACCAATATTGAAAAACAGTTACCATTTGATTGCCAATATTTCTATAATAATGACATTTTATTGCAATTTTTTCCAGTGTAAAGCCAATGTTGGCATTTAATTGTAAGTATTTACAAGAAAAAGCAATATTGTGTCCAAATATAATCAACATTAATTTTCTACTAAGGCATCTATGTTCGGTGGTAAACTAATTAGTGAGTGGAGTTTCTCTAGCATAGCGATTAGCCAAGTAAATCTGTGCATCCTTGCAAAAACACTGTTCTTTATGAGTTTTCCAGATAAAAGCAGTTGATTCAACTTCACACAATTAAGACAGCAATAACTCTGGTAAGTATGATCCTAACTAAGAACGCAAGACTTTTGAGAATATGTCAATGGCTTTTAAGAAAAGCCAATTTCCTTAAAATATTGTGTAATTTAATATAGGTGTACGAATGTAAATATGTGTCCTATTATGTTGTTTTTTTATAAATGTCCTCTGGCCTATAAGCACAAAAGCACACGGTAAAAGAGATTTGAAGACAGGAGAGGAAGTCTGACTTGGTTTCAAGATTTTCTCCAGTTTTGATCCTAACAGGAAGCCAATAAATCAAACGCCTCGATAACTCTCTCCTACTAACTCTCCCAGCTAGAGGACTCCACACCGTTGATTTTTCGTGCCGGTCTGTGGAATCGACGCGGACCCCAAAAGCAGTGCAGCGTTCCAAGCAGTCACTTTCTTCAAAGTACTGACCACACCCGATGCTGCTTACTTCGGTGATCTAATGAGAACACCTATTCTGTACCTGTTTTGAACAGCATGGTAGGCCGTTAGCACTGTGTCATATTATAAATTTAATAAATAATGTGGAGTAACCCCTTCTCGACGAGCGACCCATATACGTGTCGGCGTTGTTTGCACTTTTCATCCCGCGTGACCAGAATTCGTACCGAGTTTCCTGTTTTTTAGATCCCTTGAGACACAAACTTGTGCCGCGCACTTGGAATGTTTTATTTTAAAAAGTTTAACATACAAAATGTTATCATAATCGCATTTGAATTTGTATTATGAAAGATTACACGTTCTTCTAACTAGGAAAGTAAATGGAATTAATTAATATATTTTTTAATCCATAAAAATTTGATTTGACAAAAGAAAAAAAAAATACTGCGATGAAATAAAATTGAGTTTCCTGTGTATTTATGGTTTTAGAATGTGATTATTTTCGATAATAAATTTCCAATGCGTCTAATAAAACTATTAATTTTGCGTATCGGAAAATTTCCTGGAGGACTTGAAGGGGAATCTCTGAATCAGCTGATTAACTTTAAACACATGACATATTCTTCACGTGGTCGCCTGTCTAAGGCTCACTTAGACGATGAGTGTTTGATGAGATACTACGATGAGATATTATGATGAGTTAATTTGATGAGATGCTCTGATGAGTGTTTTATATTACTTTTTTAATAAAATTTTTAAACTTTTATCTCGACTGGAAATAGTTTATTTGTATGTTGTCGTAATTACCTAGTTTTCATACTTTGAGGATGAAAGATTGTTCTCTATTTTATTTTGTTGCGGTAAATCCTGTTGGGCAGTAATAAAAAAAAAGTTATTGATTGTGGGTGCTGAAATCCTCAAAATATTTTCGGAAGAATCATGTTAACAGGACATTTCTTGCGCTCTTCTTTGGTTTTAATTTTAATTTTCACCTTCAGTCTCAGTCTTGAAAGAGTCCGCGGTTTTATCTGTTCCGTGAGAAGCGGCGGACATTGAACAATAAAAAATAAGTTCATCTACGATCAATGGGCAATGAACAATGAATAAACTAGAACCCGCATCGGTCGTTCGATGTATTAAACACCCCCAGTCACCCCGAACCCGGTGGTTGATAACTTTAACTTAAGGGGCCGCTTCACTGAAACTGCCCGATCTCGAGATCCCATGTTAACCTATGGGAAAACTGGAAAGCGTGATTACTCATTACCTAATATAATCATCTCGAAAGTTTTCACATGCAGAAAGTAGACGTACAATGCCTACGATATGCTCTTTTAAAAATGTCTCCTTAAATTTTAAGTATTTTTAAGTAGATGATAAAATTTCACCCAGTGGAAATCTCACAGTTTATAAGAATTTTTAAAGTGCTTAAAATTTAAGGAGACAATTTTTAAAAATGTACAGTCGTGGAAAAAAAAACTGAACACCCCCCACTAACTGTGCAACAAATTATAGTAGAAGGAAGTGACTGGTACCAAACGATTGGAAATAAAGTCTACTTTTAAATGATGTATATAAAATTTGCTTAGGGGGCCATCTACATATAAAAACACACCCAAACTTTGTTTTTTTCAATAGCAAGACTCAAATTTGACAACATATTTGAAATCTGCAGTTCAAACTATGCCTAGATACCAAATTTCATTAAATTCCTACGATTAGTTTCTGAGAAATTAATTACTTTATAATGAGCATATTTAAGGGGCTGTATCCAAATTGAAGTTCGGTTCTCGATTGTTGAAATGCTGCAGAATGTCACTTCTTTTAATGTATTATGTTTTACCGAATTGACCATTTTACTCACTTAATAAGTTTCGGTTATTGTTATATGCGGTAAAATAATGTTTACAACTGTTGAATTATCCGATTTTAACCCCTTGGGGACAAGTGACACGTATACGTGACGCATAAGATGCTCAGAATCCTCGATTTTTCCCACCAGTTATTTTTTATTGTAAGCTTTACCTTACTATATCTTAGCATTTCCAGGATTCAATCAGACGAAAATTTCTGTTTTAAAAAACCGGTGGTAAATTATTAAAAATTCTGTAATAGACGCACTTAACGAAGGGGTTAAAAAACCATAAGATTATTTGTAATTAAAATAGTTTTAGAATATGTAAATGTTATTGGAATTTTACAGGTGCTTTTATAATGCTGTTTCTCAGATTTTGCATCTATTTAACTCGCCTTTTTTTTAGTTTATTGTCAGAAACGTGAATAATAGTGACAAATACAAAATGTAGAATTTAAAAAAATAGTATAAAGCAGCGTAAGGAATCAAAGTAAAAAAAAAAAAAAAAAAAAAAAAAAAAAAAAAAAAAAAAGATAAATTGTTTTTTAGTCTGAAAATAAATCCAGACATTGCTTTTTTTTTAGTAGCGAGGGGGGGGGGGTGTCGCAGGATTTATATTCCGATTTATTTGAAGACCTAAAACTAAATCTATGTTATAAAGACGTCTGAATAACTTTACATTTGTTATTCTCCTTCGGAATAGGGTTAATAATTCTATGATTAAACCTATTCTGGTAGTTCATTTGAAATTTTACAATTAACTCATTAATGCCTCTTGGCAAGAAAACTTACCGTTTGCCATTTATTATTATTATTATTATTATTATTAGATATTTTTGCACACTGCTAGCGATTGGGAAATAATCTTGCCTATCAGAAAACCATAAAAATAACTTGTATTTTTTTTTCAATTAGCCTGTTTAATCGAATAGATCTAAATACGAAAGTTATAGAAGAAAAAGTTTAATTATTTTAAGTTCGTTATTAATGGAATAAAAACTGAACATCCATACATATTTGTAAAGATTACAATTTTTGATTGATATACAAAAGTTAATAAAAGTTTAAATTAGCATTTTTAAGTAACAAATACTTTCGCGTTAATACTTTATCTAACAACCATTTAGTGTAATATTGCAAACAATTTAACAAGATTTGAGAAAATCTTGTTTTAATCCCAGCCTATGAGTATAATATTTTCTCAAACAGGGATGAGCGCGCCCCGACCCGAATATCGATTCTTACCACTAAATTTTAATAGTATTCTCCAACCTAAAGAATTTCAGAAATTTTGTTCTTGAATAAGGTAACAAATACTATTAAAATTTAATGGTGTCAATCGGGATTTCGAGTCGGAGCGCTCCCATCCCTGTTCAAACTATGCTTTAATGCACATCATAGACGGCCCCTTAAAGCAGCATCTTGCCGTTTTTTAAGCGTAATTTGAAAACTACTTGGTACAAAATTTTAAAATTTTGAATACACATAAAGCAGGACATAATAAATATAAATCCATCAAAAAAATTGTAGGTTGCAATTCATAATTTTTTCGAATATTAATTTCATAATTCATAATTCATATTATAAAATTATAAAAATTACAAATTTGACATATTTATGTTTGGGCTTTTTAGTATTATAACCAAAAAAAAAAAATTAACACATTAGAATTATAATCTCAGGAGATATTAATAAAAATATGAAAATGTAATTTAACATTAGAGGCTCTAAAATTTGAATGTTTATAACTCGAAAACTTATCATCCAAATGACTTAAAATTTTGTATCTAGGCATAGTTTGAACCGAAGATTTAAAATATCATGTCAAAAGGGGGTGTTGCCATTGAAAAAAATAAATTTTAGGCTTGTTTTAATATGTAGATGGCCCCTTCGGCAAATTTTAGATATATAATTTAAAAGTAGACTTTATTTCCAATCGTTTGGTACCAGTCACTTCTTTCTACTACAATTTGTTGCAGAGTTAGTGGGGGGTGTGCAGTTTTTTTTTTCCACGACTGTACATCGTCGACATCTGACATCTACTTTCTGATGGTGAAAATCGTGTTTGGATAATTATATTAGCTACTGAGTGATTGCACTTTTAATTTTTCCCATAGGTTAAAATGGAATTTCGCGAACGGGAAGTTTTAATGAAGCCGCCACTTTCAAAATTTCCCGGAACGGTGGTCCGACCGGAACATTTTTAAAGCAATTTCCTTAAGTTGATATTACAAGATGTTTGACGTATTCATTATTTTTACGGAATACGGGAAATAAAATAATAATTAAAAAAATTCAGAGAAATATAATCTTATACATTCTTTGACAGCTTTTCTTAAAATCTGGTTAAACTTACAATCAAAATCTAATAATGCAGCTTGATAACGCAGTATCTCTAAAAATATAAGTTTTCAACGTATCGATTAAAAACAACGAAGGTAATTAATTTTCTGAATATTCAATATCGGCAATATAAGATGTAAAAGTATCTTTTATGTATTTTCCTAACGCCATAAGAATGAAACTAAACATATTCTAGGGAAATTAATCTGCAACTATGTAAAGTTGTCCCTGAAAAGAATGCAACTTTTATTTTTGGATTTTGGCCAGCATTTTGAGAAAATTTGCCAGTCAACGAAGAACGTGAACGATATCGTAAATAATCGGAATTTATTGTATTTAGTCTAGACTGACAAAAAGGACAGGCTGCGTTTCACGTTTGTCTCCTCTCAGACTGCCAGAGCCACGCAATGCTGTTATAGTGCACTTGCATTCGTTCTTTTCCAGCACATGCATCACGAAAACAGCATTACGTGACTCCAGCGGTACCAAAAGTCCCCACATGTAACGTAGTGCGGCAGCCTGTCTTTTTCGTCAGTCTTGATTTACTACAATGGCGATGTTTTTTTAAAAAAAGTAGCATGCTATCGCTTATAACTATACTATGAAAATTACTGAAAAGTGTAATTTTTAAATCATATACTAAATTATTAAATCAGATAATTGGTACGTAAAAACAAATTTTCATAATTTAATCAATGAATCTGTTATTGAGAAGTAATATAGATATAGACAATGTCCCTTTTTCGGATTAGATTTAAAAATGCAAGAAAGAACAAGTCTAAAAGATTCTTTGCATTTTTTTAAAGAATTTATAAAGCATTTCAAACATTTATTACTTATTCCTTTTTTCTGTAAGTACAGATTTATAAAAATTCTTCAGTGTCATAAGAGCGTTTATATATCTTTGATGTCATAACAACATCACATTATATTCAAGTATCTTTCAATTAATCTAAAGTTCATTTACAAAAGAATCTTGACATGTCATAATTCTCCTTTTCTATAAGGTTTTTAAAGAAGCTACGGGCACCTTCATTTCAAGGATTCAATTTAAGGAATGTCTTTAACATACTTATCAGTGTAAAGACGGTGAAGTCTTTGTAACAACTTGAAAGTCTTTCACAACCGTTCAGTGGGAACACTATCTCTCATTATCGAGAAATTCAACTTAAGAATTTCGAATGTACTGGTATTCGGCGACGAGATTTTAATGAGAATAACGCGCATTTAATGATGTATTTAATGAAAATGTTTACAGATCCAAAAGTAAATTACTATAAAACTATGCAGACAGCAATTAATATCAGAATCACACAACTGAGATTCTGTGCGAGTTCCATTAAAGTCTTTAATGCGCATTGTCTAGCACGTTTCGTGTGCATAGGCATTACTGCTCTGTTTTCTTTCTTTCTTTCTTTTATTTGAACGTAAATGTATTGTCTTTGTGAGTATAAAAAATTAAAACATAACATAAACGAAAAAAAAAACGAAGATTTAAAGATTGGATTTAAATTATGTTAACACACTGTAAAAAAAGACAAATATTTCTTACTCTAGGAAAATGTAATTAATATAACCAATAACAAAAATATACAATAACTTCTTCCAAGTTACTCACGATTTCGAAAAGCGTTCTTTACCATTAGAAATATCAGAAACTAATATATTTTCGAGGTTTAAAGAATCATTTGTAAAAACAAAGTTCCTTTTGGTGCCACTGATTTTCAGAAACTTTTCCAAGTAATTTGTATAGTGTATTAATCAGTTTTTTATTTAAACAAGAATATCAATTTTTTTCGGAGGGTATTAATTATCAATTAAATATTCTTAACTGCGTAATTGAATTTATTTCTTCAAGTCTAACAAAATAATATTAATTTTAATGTTATTAAATTACCATGTTTGTCTGTGAAAGATTTTTGTTGAACATGAAAATGTTTACTCGAGGTAATGGTACTAGTACTTAATATTATAAGTACTAGTCCTATAGATATGCATTAATAATTACTAATGCAAATGAGAAATATCTGCATCAAAATGTTTTCTTTTATATCTTTATTTGGAATCCAAAATATGATATTTTACGAATCTTCTCATATGTGTAGGTTTGTAATAATACTACTACTACTAATAATAATAAATCTTATATTTATCTACAATCTGCTGTATTTATCTGTCTAATTTACCCATATATTTATTTTTCGGTTTCTTTTACCCCATATTTTTATAGTGTTTTTTAATAATTATTTTTTTTGCGTTTAATTAAACGTTTAAGGGAATATTTTAAAAAACTGTCTCCACAATTATTATCTGTATTTCACTTTTTTTTTTAGTAATATTGGGATTTTTTTTATAAATGCAGGTGACTTCTCTAAAACATTTTTATCTAGATTCTTCTATCAGCGTCTTTTCTTTCTTCGGTTTTTTATCATTTTTTCCCCTTTATATTAAATTTTTGTGTGTTGAAATAAAATTTCTAAACAAATAGATACTTCTCAAGGTATTGCGATTTAAAAAAAAATAATAAGGTTACTTATTTTTTTTTTAATCTTCTGTGGGCCACCACAACCAGTTAACCCTTTGAACTATTTATTAGGCGTTTCTAATTTTTTCTCCTTACGAATGTAACTGAGCACCTCTCTCACGAATAATAATTTTTAAAAAAGTAAATCGAATTCATTCACGAATTAAGAACACTTATCGAAAGAACTATGACGAAGTAGACTTTGACATAAAATTTCTTAGGAATAATCGTAGAATAATGATGACTGGATTTCTAATAACTCAGATAGCATTTTCATTGTCTATTATAGAATTGCATTCATTTTTACAAAAAGGACCGATAAACCTGTTTCTAGCAACATTGTGAATAGCCATTCCGTTAACACAAGAAACTATTTCCTTAATTGAATTGCAAAGATTTATGCTCTCAAAAATACTACTATATTAGGTATTGATATCAAAATTATAAGAAACAATTTGTTTAACAATTAGGCTGGACATCTAGATACAGGAAATGAAATATTTAGTATATATTATTGAGTAGATATTTATAAAATATGACAGCTAGTTATATTATATTTTAAAATAAATTTTAAAGAAATTGTTAGTAGAGCTCCCTTATACATATTTTAGCATATGCTGTTAGTGAAGAATGAATTATTTAAATAAACCTGTAGTAAAGAAATATTATTATTTGATATGAATCTTCATGAAAATAGAAAGCTCATTAGAATAACTTAGTATGAAATTAAGATTTTAAATTATTATTCATATACACATATTAAGAATTACTTTTAATGAAAAAAATGAAAACACTACACTAAACAATGAACATTTATACCTTTGTTTGTCGTTTAAATTGCCTCATTCAATTTATTTTATTTTGCATCAACATATTAAAAAAATGCGAAATTTATCCATAAAGTTTTTAAGGATGCATAATAAGCATTATTAATGCAATTAAATGATGAGTATATTAAAATGAACATTTTCAAATCATTGTTTGATGTAACATTTGAAATATTGTATCTGTTTTATACTTTATGAAGACCATGTAAACAATTTATCGCAATTATACGAAATATCTTCTCATGCATTTATTAATTCATCAAGATAATTATTATTTTCTTATTCTTACTTCAAATTTTTAAGCCTTGTTTTATTTTATGTATAACCAAAAGCATAAATGAATATCTTTTTGTAAACTCTGTTTTTTCACTTCTCATTCGTGTTGCACTTTTTTCTTTCAGTAATATCAGAATCCCTTTTTCAACACAAGTGACTTGTCTAATATATTTTTTCTAGATTATCCTAATGTGTTTTCTGCTTTTTATCACTCCTTTTATAAGCTAAATAAATATATCTATTTCCTAAAGTCAATATTTTTTAGAATATTATTTTTTAGGATATCTAGGGAAAAAAACCAAGTGTACATAGGTAGATTTTTTTTCATTGAGTCTTCTGTGGGATTTTAAGCAATTAATCCTTTGAAATTTTTATTTTACACATTCCTTCATTGTTTTTGTATATATATATGACTCCAGTACTCGCGAATAATGAAAAAAAAAAGGGAAATCGATTTCAATATTCAACTAAGCGTATATTCATGAACAACATATATGTAGAAAGAGGCTTTGACGTGAAATTTCTGTTGAATAATCCTATAATAATGATGAATTGACTTTCAACAACTAGGCCAGCATTTTCATTGTCCTTTATAGCACTGCATTCCTTTTTCACAAATAGCAATGGGTAAATCTATCTCTATCAACGAAATGAATCAGTCATTCTGTAATGCAAGAAAGTATTTTTTAATTAAATTGAAAAGTTCTATGCTTACAAAAATGGTACTCGATTAAGCATAGACAGAATTACAATTTGATAACAGAACAGAAAGGAATCGATAACACTTGATAATGTAGAATTTTTATAAAATTCATGCTGGGTATTTATTTAAACCAATGAGAATTTCACTTAATTAAAGATATTGATTGGACTATGTAAAATGTGACAATTCGCATGGCGCATAATTTTTTAAAACAAACTTTAAAATAAATTGTTAGTAGGAATCCATAATATGTAATTTATTGTATTTAGAGGGCGATGAAGACTTTTGAATAATCCTATAATAATGATGAATTGACTTTCAACAACTTAGCCAGTACTTTCATTGTACTTTATAGCACTGCATTCCTTTTTCACAAAGAGCAATGGGTAAACCTATGTCTATCAACAAAATGAATCATTCTGTAATGCAAGAAAGTATTTTTTAATTAAATTACAAAGTTTTATGCTTACAGAAATGGTACTTGACTAAGCATAGACAGAATTATAATTTGATAATAGAACAGAATGGAATCGATAAAACTTGATAATGTAGAATTTGTATAAAATTCCTGCTGGATATTTATTTAAAGTAATGAAAATTTCACTTAATTAAAGATATTGATTGGACTATGTAATATATGTGACAATTCGTATGCCGCATAAGTTTTTAAAACAAACTTTAAAATAAATTGTTATTAGGAATCCATAATATATAATTTGTTGTATTTAGAGAGCGATGAAGACTTTTGAATAAACCTTTTGTAAAGGGAAATTATCATCGGAATAGCTTTGACATAATGTAATTAGAAAAGGACATAACTCCCTTTATAAATTTGGGGAGTTAAGCTGAGAATATTTATAAATATTATTCCTATATTTATGTAATAAGTTTTATTAATAAAAATTAAGACAACACTACATAGAAATGCGCATCTTGTGAACTTCGCTTCGTCTCGAAATTTTGCTGTTTTCTTACCCTCCATTAAAAAAAAACAAAAAAAACAAAAAACAAAAAAAAAAACAATGGCACTCTGGGAGTGCCGACAGAAGTGAAAACTTGAACAATTACGTGTGTATTTTTTGAATCGTCAGGAAACGTCTTATTGTGCAGGAAATACTTTTAAATGAAGTGTTTTTTTTTATTCATTATTATAAACTACTACTGCAAATATTATATTACAATTTTCATTTAATATGCTATTGTACATGAAAAATAATGCATATTATTTTACATACAAAAATTGCAATCTATGGCTTAAAACGTAAATTTACAAATACGTGAAATATGAAATTTAATTAATTGGTATTCTTTGAAATGAATACCAATGAAACTTATGAATTTTCATCCACAATTTAAACAACTCTTAATACATTCATCATTTCTTCCGTGAGATGTACTTTCATATCTTTTGTAATAACATTTATCTGCAAAATAGGGTTCCCGCTTCCTATCACTCCAAAAATGATGACTTCTTTGCTGCCTGTCTTGTTTACGGTATTCGTGAACATTATGCTTTTCTCTATCTTCATACTGCGCGTATTGTTTGTGGTATCTATAATTTCTATCATCAAACTTTTCTTTTCTATAAAATGATTTCACTTCATTTCCGTATCAGTAACCACGTTTCTTAAAACTTTCGTGAAATATTTTATTATTTTCATTTTTTCTTTTTATATTACTTCCGTCTATTTCTTTTCTCGTGCTCGTTAAATTATAATATTTTCCGTGTTTTTTTATTTCATTTTCATCTTTTGATTTGGTCTCGCGAGTTGAGTCACTTTTATCTGCTTTCACCGCGCGTGCTAAATTTATCTTGAAATTATTTTCTGAATTATTTTTATTCATAATACCAATCATTTCGTTTTCTGCACGTGAACTATTTCCTTTTGATACTTTCGCTTCATTGTATGAATTGGCAACATAATTTAATTTTTTATCGGAATTATTTGATCACGTCTTGTGCCCTATTGCAATATCGTAAGCGAGAGATTTTGAAACATAAAATTTCGTTGATATAAGAAACCCATCAACACGTATTTCATAACAAAATATCCAATTAGATTTACAGTTTCTCTGCCAATGTCAGTTAATAAGATATCAACAGAAGACAAATTTGGCGACCCAATAGTGACATAACATTTGTAACTGAATAAAGAAATATTTACGGCCTGTATCAAACAATAGATTTGCTTCTTTGCCTTTGATATTAATTATTTTGCCCATTCTATTAGGTTTAGACTTATTTCTGATTCGAATTGTAGCAATGTTAGCTTTTTCCTGTACATCGGCATTAGAATTGTGATTTTGGCGATTATAATTTCGATAGTTTTCGGTAGAGTCTTGACTGAACTCATTAGTTTGACCGTTATTGCTATTATTATACTGAGACGTTATGTGGCCTTGAGAGTTACATCTAAAACACCTAATTTGAGATTTATCTCTTTTGTTTTGGTATTGGGTATGTAAGAAAGATTGTGAATTTTCATTTTTACTTACTTCGGGTTTTCTATCTTCAAAGTGGTGTGAAATTCTATTCATGGTTTTAACATTACGTCTCGCCGCATCATAATCGTCTAGTTTACTTACTATTACGTCTACATTTTTAATTTTTGGAAGATCATCAATAAAATGCTCTTTCATTTCTATAGGTAACCTTTTCTTAATTTGATCTACTACTATTAATTTTTTTAAGGATTCAAAATCAGATACTTTAAGACCGCTAATCCATTCTTCCAAATAATTTCTTAATTCAAATGCTAAATCGCGCCAAGTGGCTGAAGATTCTTTTTTATGTGACATTAATTTTTGCCTAAATTCTTCTGGCGTCATTTTGAAGCGTTTAAGAAGTAAATCTTTTACGTAATAGTAATTGTTCGCCAATGTTTCTGGCTCTCTAGCTATAATATTGGCGATTTCTAACGGAATTAAACTTAACAAATGTGTGACCCACTTTTCTTTTATTATATTCATTCGAGAAATTTGTCTTTCAAATAATGCTAAATAGAGACTAATATCACTTTTTTTGTCAAAGTGAGATATTAATTTAAGCAAATCTGGTTGCTTACCGGAACCAGCTATTGCAGAATCGTCGCCAAATATACAGAGGTGTCGGTAACAGTAAAGGTAACAGTGTCGCGAATTCAAGGATTTTTTCCCATCTTAAAAAATGCCCAACGCGCCTAAAGAAGTTTTCACTTCAAAAATAATAATAATAATGTAAATGGTTTCCAAAATGAACTGATATTTCAAATTTGCAACCATTTTTTTTCGCGGTTAAACCATAGTAAATCTAGTCATTTGTTGTTATCTATAACCGGTTAGGAAATTGACGGAAATGTAAACAATCGTAACCGTAAACAAACATGTAAAAATTGCGAAAATTCACTTTAAAAAGAGTGATTTAAAAAAAAAAATGTAATTTAAAAAAAAATAAAATGTTAGCTGATTTTTGGATACTCTTTTTAATGAAACGCAATGAATATGCATTTTTCTTTTTCTTTAAGAAACACTTTGTGTCCATTTATTATTTGTATTTCATTTTTACTTTCTAGAATGGTATCTATACAAGAAGAATGTATCGGGATCATGAAATCTTTCGACTTCCAGTTTTTGACAGATTTACACGTTTTAGAAGGTCCTGAACACGATTTGACTGTTTTTAGAAAATGCCTGTCCGTCAGCCTGTGTGTCTGAGTGTCTGTCTGTCCGTCTGAATGTAAGTTCTCTAATTCACGAACTACTGAGTAGAATAGGGTGTAATTTCATACGAAATTCTATCTTTATGTGGAATGATGCCGATTAGTTTTTGGATAAAATCCCCAAAGAGGGGGGTGCCGCAATTCAATTATTTGTTCGAAAAACGCGATGATTATATCTCCAGTTTAAATACACACAATTCAATGAACCTTTAATTTTAAAATCATCACTTGAAATAGATTGTCATTTAATTTTAGTTGCAGACTTCTAAGAGGAGGTGCCGAAATTCGATCATTTGATCGATCGAAATATGCGATGCTTATATCTCCAGCTTAAATTCATGCAAACCAAAGAAAGTATTTGCATAGAAAATAACGCAATTTTTGGAATTTTTTTAAATATTATGCGTTCATATATATATAAACATGTATATAAAAAATTTATGTATAAAAAAACCTATTTGCTAAATCTATGTAAATTTTTTGTACTGTTTAAATCGTTTTGTGAAGACCACAACTACTAGTTTTCATTACAGTTATATTTGGACACATTTGTAATACAAGTGCCTTTCCTAATATGTTGTAGTCTTTGGGTATTCAATAAATGTTTTTCTTCATTCCATTTATTATCCCTTTTACCTTTAACATCGGTTTTTAAAATCTGGATGAACGTCACTATAAAAAATTAATATAAAATATTTGTCAGGGTACTGCGAGAGAAAAACAATATATGTGTTTAAGTAGTTTGTTAAAAAAAATATCTTACTATTGCGTATTCTGTAGACTCTTAAGCAGTTACTCCTATGAATTTTGTACATTTTGCCTTCCCTCCTTTTTTTATTATTTATATGACTTGAATCCCAGTGCCCTCAAATAATGAGAAAAAAAAGTATATCAATTTTATTCTTGACTTAAGAATACTTATGAAGAATAGATATCATAATAGGCTTTGAAGTAAATTTTCTAAGAAATTCTAGAATAATGGTGAAAAAATTTCTATAACGTAGACAGCATTCCTATTGTCTTTTACAGCATTTCTTTATTTTTGACAACGAGTAACGGGTAAATCTTACTTTCAACATCATGAACTAGCCACTCTTCTAAAACAAGATAGTCTGTCTTTGTTTAATTGAAAATACCTTCTACTTACAAAAAATGCTACTTGATTAGATATTAATATGTTTACATCAACAAGTTGATGACTAGGAATTTGTATAAAATGTATGCTGGATATTGAGTATAGTACAGGATGTTTTAATTAATGGAAAATACTAAATCGACAATTATAAAACTTGAAAAATTTCGAAACGTAGTAATTTTCTTTAAAGAACAGAGCATGTTGTTTAGTTGAATATTTCAATAATTTTGTACAAAATCAGAATTAGAATTATTAATTGAAATGATGAAAAGACTACATTAAAGTATGTACTTTCCGATTTCTGTTTAGCCTCTAAATCGCAGCATTAAATCAATTTTATATACGTGTACATGTAAAATGTTTTTGTATAATATTGTTAAATACATATTTTTCTACTTACACATTTAATTATAATTATATTTAATTATTACATACGTATAATAATTAAATTATAATAATTAAATGTATAATAATAATTAAATATGTAATTATTAAATACGTAAATATTTTTGGCTAAAAATCATAATTGGAATTATTGTTTAAAAGGATGAAAATACTTTATTAAAGTGTGTACTTTCTGATATTTGTATAGCCTCTAAATAGTTCGAACCATTTTATATTCGTACACAAGTAAAAAGTTTTCGAATATATCTGAAAATCTTCTCATGTACTGATTAATTCATCAAGATATTTATTTGTCCTCGTTTTTCTTTTACTTTCAATAGTTTAATTTTTTTTTGTGTGTGTATATACAACCAAACGTTAAAATGAAGTTTTTTCTTAGAAATTCTCCGTTCCAATTCGTAATTCACCATTTTTGTTTAATTTGAGTAATATTAGGACTTTTTTAAAACACGAATGACTTATCTAATATATTCTAATTTAGATCCTCCCATGAATGTTTTTTCTACCATCAGTTTTTTATGATCCTTTTTCTTTTTTATAAGATGAATGAACATTTAAAAAAATCGATATTTCTCAGGGTATTACGATGAAAAAAAAAATACTAAACGTGCTTAAGTAGTTTTTTAGATTGTGTCTTCTGTGGGTACTTAAAGCAATTAACCCTTTGAACTTTTTATATATCTTATTCCTCCAATTTTTTTTAATATATCAGTTGAACCCCAGTACCCACGAATAATGAAGAAAAAAATCGATTTTAATCTCGATTTACGAGTACTTACAGAAGAGGACATATATCGAAATAGGCTTTGACATAAATTTTCTAAGGAATAATTCTAGAATAATGGCGAAAGGACTTCCAATAACTTACCCAGCATTTTCATTGTCCTTTATAGGATTGCATTCATTTTTCACAAAGAGAAACGAGTAAATCCAATTCTATCAACATAATGAATCAGCTGTTCTGTTAAAGCATGAAAGTATTTCTTTGATTGGATTGAAAAGATTTATGCTTACAAAAATGCTACTTGATTAAGCATTGATATCCTGTTGATAATGAATATTTTGTATAACATTTATGTTGGATATGCAGATGCAGTAAAGAAAATCTTAATTAATAATATTGATTGGACAAATGTAAAATGCGACATTTCCCTGTAGTAATTTTACTCTACAGAATTAGTGTGTATTGTTTAGTTGAATGGGTAATTAATTTTTGCGAGAAAATTAATAAGCAACAAGACTTGTGTTTCAGATGGATTGTATTTATTTTGTGTGACCTACGTATCTCAAAATTTAATATTATAGCTAAACGAAATTGAAAAAAAAAATTGTACAAATACTAAATTTAAAATAATATTACTGTGCTTGTTATTCACGAATGAATAGTGATTATTTATTATAAGGCAGATAAGGAAAAACAGAGAAATTATGTATTCATGTTTTTTTTTTTTTATATAATGTCGCTACGATGAGCAATGCACGTATTACAGCACTTTAGAAGTTGCATGGACACCTCGTGAGAAGTGACTACACAGTAAAAAATATTTCCTGAAAAAAAACGGCAATTGGGACGCCAGTACTATTTCCGTTTTTTAACGGAAAAAAACCCCGTAAATTCCAGGAAATTTTCCGTGATTTCTGAAACATTCGTTTTTAAATTTCCGTTTTATAACAGATATCTTTCGTATTTTTTTAGAAATTTTTATGTCGTTAAAATAAACTTTAAAGGACTTAAAAAAAAGTAAATTACTTCTCAAGGATAACCTTATAAGGGATAGATACTGTAGTAACTCCTCTATACCGACCCGATAAAAGATGGTGAGTGGTAGCGAGATCGGATCGCTGGCACAGAGAATTTCTCGTATAAATTAGAAAATAGAATTTATTGCATACCAATATTAATTCTAATGAAAATATGTACAAGAAAGTTAATTACAGCATTTAATTATTTTTCGTGAGTCAATCGCTTATAAATTAATGACCTCTTGACTCCAAGTGTAACTGAAACAAACAAAAGTCTCTAAACATTACAGACAGTCGTGACTACAAAACAAAGTTCATTCGGACCAAGGCTCGTCCGTTCCTTCTCTTCGGAAGATCTACTAATACTCGTTAATTCTGAGTCTAAGAACTCTCACTCTCGCACTTGGTGTGCTTTTTCACTTCGCTGGGATTTTCACCGGATACCTGCTGTATCAATTCTCGAGGTCGGACCTCACTAGCGCTTACACCACGCTGAGTTCGAAACTCACGTTTCCTTTTCCCTTCTCCAGAGAGTCAACACTCTCCTTTTCGATCTCTCCAAAAACTGTCCTCTCTCACTTTTTCATTCTCGCAGGAGGACTTCTTCTGGGGGCGGGGGCTTTGTCGAGGCGGGCCCCTCGAAACTCTCCAGCCTCTTAGCAGCCTTGAGATCCCTCTGTTTCGTTTTCACTAAGTCCGTCATTGGACGTTCTAAGACAAAGGGCAAAGTTTCGGGCGCAAACCTAAAAATCGTGTGCAGAGATCGCTTCTTTCGCAGATGAACTCTTCCCCACGAACTCGGCAAGGATCAAAGCATAAGACCCCTTTTTGGGTAACGCCTTACCACTTCATCACTGTCCGAACTTTCAGCTCACAGTACAATAGAATTCGGCGTCAGCTAGTCTTCAAGGCAAAAATAGGGAGGGAAGGTATGCAGTTAAGTGCACTCACAGGAAATGCTAGAATGACACATAGTGCAGCTGGATGTCGAAGCTCAAATTCTTTACAGCACCTCCTCCTCAAACGATTCTTAAGGGTGAAACACTAAGAATCTCTAAGAGTCGGATAAAGAATTGCAAGCTCAAATTACATCAGAGTGGCAAGAAATAAAACATACATGAATAAGATAATACTACCTTCCTTTTTTTTTTTTTCGCGCTCTGATAAGAAATCATGAACATAGAATGAAATAAAACACAGTGAAATAAAAAATAAAAAATCTTAAAATAATTATATACAAAAGTTTATCAAGAAATCTCCTTAAACTCGACTCAGACAATCAACATGCGGAATGTCTTTGCCTGCGCGATGAGAAATGGCATAATTATAAGGTTGCAGAGCTAAGGACCACCTTAATAATCTGGGATTATTTCCAGAATTTCTTTTTAGAAACACCAAAGGATTGTGATCGGTTTCGATAGAAAAGTTTTGTCCATCAATATAATGCCTTAACTTTTTTATCGCAAAAATAATCCCTGCACACTCTCTTTCAGTGGCGCAGAAACTTTTCTCACTATCAGTAAATTTTCGACTTAAATATATTATGGGGTGCTCTTCCGATCCCTCTCTTTGAGCCAAAACCACGCCAATACCTAAGTCACTAGCATCAGTTTGTACAATGAATTCTTTCTGAAAATTAGGAGCGTAAAGCACCGGTTCTTCAGTAAGCTTCATTTTCAAAGTCTCAAAGGCTTTTCCCATTTCGTCGCTCCATGCAATCTTTTCTTTTTTATTTTTCCCTTTAAGCGCCCTCGTTAATGGTTCTACAATCACTGCATAATCTTTTATGTACCGGGAATAATATCCAGCCATTCCCAAACATCTACGAATTTCAGTTTTCGATTTCGGAACCGGTAATTCCTTAATTGCCCTTACTTTCGCCTCAGCTGGCCTCCGTCTACCCTCACCCACAATATGCCCAAGACATTTTACGGTTTTCTGAGCGAACTTGCATTTGGCCAATTTGATTTTTAGTTTCGCGTCATTAACCCTTTTTAATACTATTTCTAGATGACGCATATGGTCCTCCCAACTGTCTGAAAAAAACGCCATATCATCTAGATACGGTAAACAGAATTCCTCAAGTGCGTTTATTTCCCGCGTTAAGATATCTGCTAACTCCACCCGTTTTCTGTAAGGCTTTACTAAACTCAAGTGAGAAATCTGGGATTTCTGTCGCCTCCCAGGAACATTCACAATATAATTCGTTTCCGTAATTATTGAGTCATTTCTTCCCGGCCCTACCCGACTATCTGACATTTTAATTGGCTTTCTGGTAGTTAAAACTAAAACCTCATCTTTCACATTAAGCTTCCGTTTTACCGCCTTTCTGTCAAACCAAAATTTCCTCTTTTCTCGTTTTTCTGACACATTTTCAACGGCTAAAACTCGACCTCTTTTTAACCTGTTCGTGAGATTAAACACACATCCCTTCACGAATTTATTTTCCTCCGTTTCTCTTATCCATTCTCCAAATACTAACGCTTTCAAGAGCTTTCTAACTTTTCGATGCCAACATGCAATACTATCGCTTATTGTGCGACACACTCTCGGATTTTTCAACTTAACACCGAACCTTTTTAGAAATGCGGTAGTTAAATCGCTTATCAATCTTTTCCCAAGGTCCAAGTATTTTGACACATTTCCTTTAACTTTCCCTTTCCCTAAGTGTGATGACACTTTTTCTAGGCACGCGCCAAAAATATCCACCTGACAATGCAATGGGACAAGCACCCGCATTCCCCCACTCATGGGATTGTCTCTGGCTTTTGCCACTATTAAAGAATCTCCTGCATTACAATGCGTTTCTTCAATTTCCCCTTTCCCTCTAATCTCTTCGAGATATGGATACCTGTCATTTTCCATTTTACTAACCCCTCTTTCAATGTTTGCTAAGATCGAAGATTCCTCACATATCGGCAAAGGCGATAATCCCTTTTCTACACTGACCAGTTCAGTAGGGCTTTCTAGATTTTCACCCTCTAGTTTTGAATTCAACGCTTCCGCTTCACTGCACTCGCGAAAAATTCCCCCTTCTTTTTCTTCCTCGGAATTCAAAGTTTCCGCTTCCACATTCCCGCTAGAAATATACTCTTCTTTTTCTTCCTCGGAAATCAAAGTTTCCGCTTCCACATTCCCGCTAGAAATATCCTCTTTTTCCCCCTCGGAAATCATAATTTGTTTATTTACCGGATTCGGAGCTGGGCCACCCTTTTCTCTCGTTTGAGCGCGTGTCAAAACTGCATTCATCAATTCGGGTTTTTTCTTCGCCTGTTCTAACAATTTCTGAGTGCGATTACCCAACAAATAGTAGTACATATCTGAATTTCTATTATTTACTCCCGCTTTCGTTTCAATAACCCCCACGCCTTCAATTTCTAAAGTGACCTCTGCTATGGGTAGACAGTATAATTTACTGTCCAGCGGAGTCTTAATCCAAACGTGATCTCCATTCAATTTATCTTGACTGACTAAGTCGTATGCGATGATGTCAATTTCACTCCCAGTGTCAGTTAAAGCAGTTGTCTGAATTCCATTCACTAACACTTTACTCAAATAAGGGGAGAAGGTTTTTTCAAGTGTCGGTTTACTTATTAAGTGACCGACCCGCGCAACATCTCTCTTTTTAATTTCCGGACAATCTACTCTGTAGTGACCGCTTTGAAAACACGCGTAACACTTGACTTCTCGCCTTTTTTCGTAAACTCTTTCCCTTTCTTTATGATCATCGCGATCTCTCCAGTTAAAGTTAGTCTCCGGATTTCTGTTTCCGTTTCGCCCATTTTCAAAAGTCCTGGGTCTTTCAAAATTCTTCTCTAAAGGGAGTTTCGTATTCCAAGTTTTTTTTGACGGGCGCTTGATTGCCTCGTACGCATCTAAAAGCCTCACTAACTTTTCGGGATCTTTAATCTCCGCCCAGTTATCTATAAAATGTTCGCGCATTTCTGGAGACGCTCTCCGTTTGATTTGGTCCGTGACAAGCAAATTTTTCAAACCCTCAAAATCCGAAACTTGTAAGCATGACAGCCATCCTTCTAAAAAACTATTAAGTTCGAAAATCAGATCCTTCCAAACTGAATTAGGATTTCGTGGATGTTGACTAAATTTTTGTCGGTATGTCTCTGCATTCAAACGATAGCGTTCTAACAGTTTTTCTTTCACATATTGAAAATCATCAATTTTGTCTTCGGGTTCTCTTAAAATTAACTCGGCCATTCCCACAGGTAATAATGATAGTAAATTCGTCACCAACTCATCCGAATTTAGATTACATTTTTTTGCCTGTCTCTCGAATAAATTCAAAAACAACGAAATATCCGAATTCTTTTCATCAAAGCGATGCATAATTGTTTTTAGGGGTAAATTACTCGTTCTAACTGAGATGCTACTAGATGCGGTACTCCGGTCATCTGACTCTTGCGTCGCTTTTAACCTAGCTAACTCATGTTCCCGCTCCACTTTATTTTCCCTATCTTTTTCTATAAGTTTAATTTGTGCTAAAGCTAGCTCTTTCTCAAAACCCTCTGACGACTCTATTTTTTTTATAATTTTCGGTACAGTATCATTTTCCTCTAAAATGACCTCAAATTCGTAAGCTAACGTTTGCAAATCAGCTTTCCTAAAATATTTAAGCTCCGACATTTTTAAAGTATAAAATTAGAAATTATCTTTCCCACAAATATAAAACAATACAATAAGATTAAATCAAATCCTACCAAGTGCGTCAAAATATTACCAAAATATACGCTCATAAAAAAGTACGCTTAGCAATAATATAGGAAATATGCAACATATAAAGATAAGCAACTCTATCCTAACGTCTACATTCACCTTGGTATTTGGTTATAAAATATATATGGGATAAATTCTACACAAAACAAAAATTTCAAATTCAAAAGGTACAGTAAAAATATTTTAAATTGCAAAAGTCTCATTCAATTCCTTTTTTTTTTTTTTTTAAATCAATGGTGGTCTTAATCTCTGCATCCACTCTTAAAAAAATTTAGAATAATTCACAAAAAACATATAAAATCAACTCTGTTATCGTAAAATATGAAATGCGTTCGATAATTTTTTTTTTCAATGAACTCTCATTTATAGATTCAGCTAAAATTTTGTAACACTGCACAACTCTCAGTTTGCATTAAATTAATTCAACAATAATTTAATTTTAACTACAAAATTTGTCTATTAAATAAGTTACAGTAATCTCGGAAGTATCTCATAATGCTTTTTTTTTTTCTACCGGAAAAATTTCTCAAAAATTTACTCTCACAAAAATAAACATACAACTTTTTTTTTTGAAGCCTACAACACCTATACAAACACTAATAACAGTTAAAGCCACTCTGAGTATAAAAAGAGCTTACCTCCATTACTAAGAGTATTTCAGGGCGTCAGAAGCACAGACTTCAGAGATTCTCAGGAGCACAGACGGGGTTCTCTGTCTCACTTTTCGGATGGGGGAACACTCTCCAGAATTCTTGGTAGATTACTCTTTCTGATGCTGTGTTGATCCACAGGGGCGTCTGAGGAGACTCGGGTCACAAGTCACAAGGAGACTCTTTCTTGGAGCACTTTGATGATTTAACTTTCAGAGTCCACTCTTTGTCTTTGAAGATTGTCATTAATTTTTGCTAATTAATCCATCACCGCAAGCCACCAGTTGTAGTAACTCCTCTATACCGACCCGATAAAAGATGGTGAGTGGTAGCGAGATCGGATCGCTGGCACAGAGAATTTCTCGTATAAATTAGAAAATAGAATTTATTGCATACCAATATTAATTCTAATGAAAATATGTACAAGAAAGTTAATTACAGCATTTAATTATTTTTCGTGAGTCAATCGCTTATAAATTAATGACCTCTTGACTCCAAGTGTAACTGAAACAAACAAAAGTCTCTAAACATTACAGACAGTCGTGACTACAAAACAAAGTTCATTCGGACCAAGGCTCGTCCGTTCCTTCTCTTCGGAAGATCTACTAATACTCGTTAATTCTGAGTCTAAGAACTCTCACTCTCGCACTTGGTGTGCTTTTTCACTTCGCTGGGATTTTCACCGGATACCTGCTGTATCAATTCTCGAGGTCGGACCTCACTAGCGCTTACACCACGCTGAGTTCGAAACTCACGTTTCCTTTTCCCTTCTCCAGAGAGTCAACACTCTCCTTTTCGATCTCTCCAAAAACTGTCCTCTCTCACTTTTTCATTCTCGCAGGAGGACTTCTTCTGGGGGCGGGGGCTTTGTCGAGGCGGGCCCCTCGAAACTCTCCAGCCTCTTAGCAGCCTTGAGATCCCTCTGTTTCGTTTTCACTAAGTCCGTCATTGGACGTTCTAAGACAAAGGGCAAAGTTTCGGGCGCAAACCTAAAAATCGTGTGCAGAGATCGCTTCTTTCGCAGATGAACTCTTCCCCACGAACTCGGCAAGGATCAAAGCATAAGACCCCTTTTTGGGTAACGCCTTACCACTTCATCACTGTCCGAACTTTCAGCTCACAGTACAATAGAATTCGGCGTCAGCTAGTCTTCAAGGCAAAAATAGGGAGGGAAGGTATGCAGTTAAGTGCACTCACAGGAAATGCTAGAATGACACATAGTGCAGCTGGATGTCGAAGCTCAAATTCTTTACAATACATTTCGGCTTTTTTCTTTTCTGAGAGAGTTTTCAGTAAACACTCAACCCTTGCCACGAGGAGAATTGAACCCGCCATCTTCCGTGTACTAATCTGACGATCTCGACCGCTACGCTATGACTGGACATGCCGCTTTCTCAAATGTTATTACTTATTTTAGTCACTTTTATGATGCAAAAACTTTAAGGTTTCATCGACAGATGTATTTTTTTTGTTCAGAGTTCCAATGTCTTTAATATTTTCTTTTCATAATTTTCAATATTTTTCTTTATTATTTCATACTTTATAACAGATAAATTTTAACTTATTATGTATTATATGCGTAAAACATTGTATTAAGATTGATGATTTATTTATCAATTCCAATAAAAAAATAATAAATATCTTAAGTAAGCAGACTTTTTTTCCCTTTGCTATCAAAATAAAAAATTTCTTTATCTCTTATTTTAAAAAAACTTATGTAAATAAACAATTTTATAATAAATTAAATTATTATATGTGAGCTCTGCTGAGAGCTTTTGTGTACGGTTCTGTTAAACTGAATAGCTTTTAAAATATTAAAACAAAAAAAAATAGAATTTAAGAGAAAATTTTGAAGTTAATTACCTTGGGATAAGTAAGATTAAATTTGGACTTATTAATTTAGTTTAATTTATAAAATTATAAACTTCATTTTTATAAAAGTAAAGAAAGAATTATTAACTATTTTTATAAATTTAAGGAAAAAATTATAAATTTTGTAAAATTATAATTTATAAAATAATAAATTTTACTAGATTAATTTTAACACAATTAATTATTAATTTATTAACACAATTATAAATTTAATAATTTATTAACACAATTATAAATTTAATAATTTATTAAGACAACTAATTAACACAATTATAAATTTAATAATTTATTAAGACAATTAATTAACACAATTAATTGTGTTAAAATTAATCTAGTGTAATCACGTGTATCCAGCGTTTTCTGGAGTTCCAATACCTGCGATCTATTCTGTTGATCTGATTAAAATATCAGACCAGATGCTATGATCAACAAGGTTAACTGAATTAATTATGTCCTCCAGATTCGACCGGGATAGCTCATGGCAGCTTCAGCCAAGAGATCCCAGGTTTGAATCCTGGCCCGGACATGTTTCGCCCAGTTGGAAAATTACAACTCATATAGTAAATTTTAGTTTAATTCATAAATTTATAAGCCAAATCAGTTTAATTTAATATCAATTTACATAGCGATAATTTGCAGAGATATTATGTTATCAAACCTTTAAATAACCCAATATTGCCACACGTTAGAAAAATTAAAATAAAATTTTAAAAAAATTAGTAAAAAAAAAAAAAAAAAAAAAGTGAAAACTTGAACAATTACGTGTGTATTTTTTGAATCGTCAGGAAACGTTTTATTGCGCAGGAAATACTTTTAAATGAAGTTTTTTTTTATTCATTATTATAAACTACTACTACAAAAATTATATTACAATTTTCATTTAATGCGCTATTATACATGAAAAATAATGCATATTATTTTACATACAAAAATTGCAATCTATTGCTTAAAACGTAAATTTACAATCAAATGAAATATAAAATTTAATTAATTGGTATTCTTTGAAATGAATACCAATGAAACTTATGAATTTTCATCCACAATTTAAACAACTCTCAATACATTCATCATTTCTTCCATGAGTTTTAGTTTCATATCTTTTGTAATAACATTTATCTGCAAAATAGGGTTCCCGCTTCCTATGACTACAAAAATGACTTCTTTGCTGCCTGTCTTGTTTATGGTATTCGTGAACATTATGCTTTTTTCTATCTTCATACTGCGCGTATTGTTTGCGGTATCTATAATTTCTATCAACAAACTTTTCTTTTCTATAAAATGAGTTAACTTCATTTTTTATATTACTTCCGTCTATTTTTCTCGTGCTCGTTAAATTATAATATTTTCCGTGTTTTGTTATTTCATTTTCATCTTTTGATTTGGTTTCGCGAGTTGAGTCACTATTATCTGTTTTCACCGCGCGTGCTAAATTTATCTTGAAATTATTTTCTGAATTATTTTTATTCATAATACCAATCATTTCGCTCTCTGCACGTGAACTATTTCCTTTTGATACTTTCGCTTCATTGTATGAATTGGCAACATATACAGAGGTGTCGGTAACAGTGTCGCGAATTCAATGGTTTTTTCCCATCTCAAAAAATGCCCAACGCGCCTAAAGAAGTTTTCACTTCAAAAAATTATTTTGAAGCACTATCAAGAAACAAGTGGGTAAGTGTGATCGAGGATCGCACAAAGGGTTTCGTTTAATATTCCTTTCAAAACACTTTATCCTTTCTTTAATAAATCCAAATAAATTTCATTTAGCAACTACAACAACAAAAAAAAGTCATGTTTTTAATAAAGTAAAAATTTACCAGTCTATTTTTCCGTTTTTTCGAAAATCTAAACCAGCCGGATAGCGGGCGAAACCCGCTATTATATTCTGTCATAATAGTATCCGTCATACGGACTAAATGCGATATTTAAAAAATATATAATTTCAAAATTAAACATGTTGGACGCCTTCAAAATGTTAAAATATGCGAATATTTCCGTAATCGGGTTTTTATCATGATTCAATACTTTCCTCAAACTCATATATTTACTATTCTCTATTATTCATATTGATACTCGCTTTGTATTATTCTCAAACATTTGAAAAATTCGTTAAACTTCTCATAGGACGTCAGATTTTCTTTTTAATTCTGTAATGACGTGATATTAATCTTCTTTGTGTACATCCACATACTCATACTCCTTGTATTATTGAGAAAGCTTAGACATTTTCCGTTTTATTTACCACTGTGACGTCAATCAATTTTATTTCATATTTATCTTTTTTTCAATTGGTGAAACTTTTTATTTCATTTTCATTTTTCACCTGAAAATCGTCTGATAGAAAATTAATTATTGTAGAAAGAATTTCATCGTGGATTTAAAATTTTTGGCATCTGCTATAACGAAAAATGTTTAAATTTAATAGAAAAAGGCTAATATAATTTTGGTTTTTTATCTCTATTTATTAAAATAATACGAATTTTTCAAATTTTAATATTTTCAGCTCTTCACAGCTGATATTCTGATTTATACACGAAGTTTCAACTCTGTAAGTTACATAGTTTTCGAGAATGGCTCTGTGACAGACACACAACGGAGCGGGAGCAATAGGGTTTCGTGAGATGAGCGAAACCCTAAAAAAAAGGGGGTAGATTAAAAAATATATATCTTTTTCTGTAACTTATAAAAAGAAATTTCTAAATATTTAATTAAAATATATAAATATTACTATTATTTTGACAAAGAATTACCGTACAGACATGGCCCAGGTTAGAATGGGCCAGCGGGTCGATCCGGGCCTGGCAGGGATACTTGAAGAACTCTGGCAAATGTAACAAACTTAATTCGCATTTCAAACAAGACTATTTCTGTAAACAAACCTCTAAATGTCATTTACAGTGTTGCACTGTTTTGGAAGAAATACGGACATTGTACTGTTTTGAAAGAAATACGGAAAAAATTCATTAAATTTACGGAAAACTTTCTTTATATTTACGGATTTGAAATCTGCTTTACAGAACTAAAGTCATTTACGGAAATTCTACTGTTGTTTTCGAAAAATGAAACTTCTCCGTAAAATTTTACGGAAAATCTCTTGTATATTCACGGATTTTTTTTTTTTTTTACAGCCTATGACTGTAGGCACTCTTGAACCTCGGTTTGACCTCTTCATGACCTTGAAAATGTTCTTAAGTGTCAAATTCACACATTTTTCTCTGGGAGGGAAATTTGCAACTCCGGGGGAAACATCTCGAGATAGGAGGGGGAAAGAAGAATTTGTATCTTTAGGCCATTCACAAATATAAAATATCAAATCTTCAGGGAATCCAAACATTTTGGTGCTATTGTGGGAAGTTTCCTACAGGCCGCTCCCTGAATTCATCACTGCTTTCCATTTCATATTTGAGACATCCGAACACATAGCAGTCACTGGGGGCGATGACTGGTGAATAAGGTTGGCGTATGCAACATTCAGATTTAATAGCTTACATTGTCGTAACCGTGAAACGCATCACAGATCCCTGCTCTAATTCAACATACATCGAAAATGGGGCAGATAAACTTTCTCCAGTGTTTAACCCTTTTAGTGCGGGAGTCGACTAATGTCGACATCTAGGAGTTGGGTGCTGTAGACTACACCAAGCGTCGACGTAAGTCGCCTAGGCGTTCACGGCATGTATTGTGCTCCCTGTAGTGCGTCATGGACTTAGCAGTGATGACGTATTGCGTCTGCGTAGTGCAGTAATTTGGCTATAACCAAAACCAGTACTATTCCTCACAGGGCATTAACCCCCCTAAAAAAATTCAGCACTGAAAGGGTTAAGCCTAATGGTAAATCACTACTATAATGATAACTCTCTATTACTATACAAGGATAGTTTTTGCAAACGTACAATTACATCATATAACTTTTCGAAATTTTACAGTATTGTTAAGGTATTCATTTGATTCAACCGCATAATTGGCTATTAAGGGATTTTCAGCAACTCAATCGCAGGCAACAGAGCTATCACTATTTACGAATTGTAATCTTTATCGCATTTCATCGTATAAGTCCTGTCATTAATTAAAACAAATATTACTATTTGGAAGTAATAATAGATCTCTAGTTGAGTTCGTGGAAATCCCTGATCTACACTTTGAACGATTTCTTTATTATTATTATTATTATTATGATTATTATTATTATTCTAAAAAGTAAGTATACGAAATTTTAATTTATCCTCATTTCCACGTCGATATTATAATTGTTATTACTTTCTTCTATCTTTACAAGAAGTAAGTATTGGATTCATGAAAATTTTCGACTTTCGGTTTTCGACGGATTTATACGTTTTAGAAGGTCCTGAACACGATTTGACTATTTTTACAAAATGTCTGTCTGTGACTCTGTCTGTCTGTATGTATGTGACAAAAATTTTGTGGGCTTTCTATTTCAAGAACTAATGCTCGGAATTTAATAATACTTTACATTCAGTTAGTCCCTGATATAAATTGGTGCTGATTAGTTTTTGGTAAAAATCGCCTAGCAGATGGCGCTGCTATGCAACATTTTTCAGGATTTACACGATTTTAGCAATAGTCATATCTCAAGAAATAATGCACGGAATTTAATAAAACTTCAGTTTCAGTTAGACCTTGATATAAATTGGTGCTGATTCTTTTTAGTGTATGCGAAACCTGTGTGAGATAGAAGAAAGTTTTGGGATTGACACATCCGACTAGTTATTACAAGTAAATGAATTTACTCAAAATCATATTAAAAAATAATCAAACCTCAAATATCTTATTAAATTTGGCAACGAAAAAAAAAAAAAAATTGTTTCGAATAACACATAAAATTTAGACCCACAAAAATACTTGACAGCTCTGTTTTAGAAAAAAGTGATCTATTGAATACAAAAATGTTGTTATAGATATTTCTACCGGTATACTTTCGATATTTTGTACAGCTGGGTTTTCCTAAATTGGTTCAGAAAGTGAAAAACGGTCAAGAATGCTTTGAGAATATCAAAGGGGATCAACATAACTCTTCTTTTTCCTTAAGTTGGCAAATAAAGCTTTCAAAAACTTTTGCGGTTCAGAAGTTTCGATAAAAAGATTTTCAAGCTTATATATTTTATACGTAGGGAATTTAAAACGCAAGAGGAATATGGTATTCTACAAAAAAAAAAAAAGTATCATTTTTGGCTGGCGTATTTTGCACTTAAAGAGAAAGGAAGTGACAGAATTTAAATGAGGAAGTAATATTTTAGTTTAAAAGGACAAGCTTTGGTTAAGCAAGTGTTACTTTACTGAGACGTTCAAAAATATAATTTTACATCATTTGTATTGCATTTTAAACTTTATAATCGTTAAGATATCTATTTTTAATTTTAAAAGAAATATTATAAAATCAAGTAGCTTTCATGTCATCCATTCATTCTTATTAGTTCCTTAATTCATTAATTTGTAAACTTACCGCACGAAGGGATTAAGAATTTTATCAACCAATTAAAGCCAACCAATTTGTGGAACTCATCTAATAAATCAATGAAACATATACCGGGGGGTTATAAAATAAGTATCTCTATTTGGAGCTGTCTGTAGCTTGAAGGAATAACCCGAATGAAACCAAAATCGGTACACTTACTATTCAAGAAGGGGGAAGAAGAATGGAACAATAAAAAAAATAATTGCAATAATCACCGACAGATGGCACTATTGAGTGCGACTTGTAATGTGTAATACAAGAACACAAAATTACGGAGTAAAACCGGATGGCATACCTAATTTGTTGGAAAATGTCACAGTGAATATGACTACGCTTTCGCATGGCGGTGCCGATCATGTTCAGGTTCCACATGGCCATTTTGCTAGAGGACACAATCCAGACGGTACACGACGTGCTCAACTGCGGAATGTAACGGATTAGGAGTGATGTTTTGCACACGTTGTGATATGCCGTAAAGTAATTGACGTTTGTGACACCTCCACGGTACACAATAGTACACATTACATGTCACACTCAAAAGCGCCATTTGTCGGCGATCATTGCAATTATTTTTTATTATTATTCCATTCTTCTTCCCCCTTCTCGAATAGTAAGTGTACCGATTTTGGTTTTATTCCGGTTATTCCTTCAAGCTACAGACAGCTCCAAATAGAGATACTTCTATTATAACCACCCTGTACTTTAGAACTGCAACTTACTTTAATAAATTAATTATAATCATATAGCACATAATCATAATTATAATGACTTAATTTTCATCTCGGTTTAAGATAACGATTTTTAATACTTCTAGTAAAAGTTAGTAGCTGTGATGACAGTAGCTTGTCTATTTATGTCAATTACTTTACTAATTCTTTACTTCATATATTTTTTTCCATATGAAGAAATTAAGGTAACCATTAACCAAGAGAAGACTGTAAATTAAGAAGTTTATATCTAATTACTTGTTTATTTTTATTCTATATATTTTTGAATAATCTAAATGTTCATGATTTTCTATATTTCTGTTACAATATCGCTGCCATGAGAAACCATCCATATAGTTTTCTTATTCAAATTTTGAAATTTTCAATGCAAATTCAAACTTTTTTTAGTTTTGTATGACATTAAATATATTTTTAATCTACATTTAAATTTTGTTTGATATGTATATAAAAAAAAAATTAACAGAAGCTAAAATGTGTTTGAAGTCTATCAATATACAAAAACGCATTTTAACATTTTTTTAAAAACAGTGTTCAAACTATTAAAATAAAGATATAACTATCATTTTCCTCATAGTGAAGTTATTTACATAAAAAGTTCATAGATATACTAGTATTTGATAATGCAGCGTAATTGAAAATGTAGAAAACTCAATTTCACTGTAGTTTTCAGTGCTATTTGATGTCATTTTCTCGTAGGTAATTAAAAAGGTTATTGCATATGAAATTTTTTTATCTAAATATTTTTAGTATCACTTTCTGGACTTAATCTTTTTAAAATATGTAAAATTCGTCACAAATGATACGTGTTTATAAATGGATATTTAAAAACAATGCCCATCGCCGAATTCCTTTGTATTTAATAAGTTGTTTAAAGTTCGACGAGAAAAGAAAAGTAGTCGGATGTGCCAAACCGAAAACTTTCTTCTATTTCATACAAGTTTCCCATACACCAAAAACGAATCAGCGCCAATTTATGAAAAAGTGTAACTGAATCTAAAGTTTTATTAAATTCTGGGCATTAATTCTTGAGATATGACTATCACTAAAATCGTGTAAATCCAGAAATAATGCAGCATACCAGAGCCATCTCTTGGGAGATTTACACCAAAACCTAATTAAAAACAACTTATGTCAACGTCTACCTCAAAACTGAAGTTTGATGAAATTCTGTGCATTAGTTCTTGAGATATAGCTCTCATAAAAATCTCAAAAAAGTAGTACAGCAGCGCCACCTTTTGGGCTGCTTACACCAAAACGTAATTGTCGTCAGTTTATGTCAAGGTCTAACAGAATCTGAAGTTTGATGAAATTATGTGCATTAGTTCTTCATATATAGCTATCATGAAAATCTTGAAAAATGTAGCATAGCAGCGCTACCTGTTAAGCAATTTATGCCAAAATCAAATCAGCACCAATTTATATCAGGGGCTAACTGAATATAAAGTTTTATTAAATTCCGTCCATTAGTTCTTGAGATAGAGCGTCCACAAAGTTTTTATCACAGACAGACAGAGTCACAGAGACACAGACTCACAGACAGACATTTTCTAAAAACAGTCAAATCGTTTTCAGGACCTTCTAAAACGTATAAATCCGTCAAAAACCGGAAGTCGAAAATTTTCATGAATCCAAAACTTCCTTCTTGTAACAATAGAAGAAAGTAAAACGAAGCTTTTGTTCTTTTAATTTAATAATTTTTTAGTGTGAATCTAATATACCACAAGAGAGACAAAATTTTTCCAAGACGTTCTTATTTAAAAGCAAACCACTTTGTTTTATGCTAAATAATTGAAAAAAAATTACAAACGCTGTATTCATATTTACTGCGTATAAATCGCTTAGATAAAACTAAATATACTTTAAGGAACAAAACGAACAAATCTGAATCAATTCCTTTTGAAAAGAAGTGAAAACCCTTCAACTCTGACATCCATCAACTAGAACATAATGATGCGATATGCATCATCTTAACCTGAAAACCGTGAAATTCACATGCCCTAGTAGCAAAAAAAGAAAAGAAAAAAATCATTCAGACTTTTTTTCTCTTTTTAATTCGGCGTCGTCTTTATTGGCTTCATTTATCCGAAGTCGTAGTACCGTAGTGACCCGGGCATACTTTTCTTGTCACTTATATTTTACCCTTGCGTCATAAAAGCACTCGTCCGAGATATCACCTACTTGATTTTTCACAGCTTTTCTCGCCGGTTTTATAACAGGATATTCCCTTCTTCTCCTGTAAAAGAAGGGATTTTATGGATGTAGGATTATAGTAGCTCTTGTTTTTAGAGAATTTATATGTCTTTTGTTTCTCCTTTTTGTTACAAAGAAATGTTAATGCATATTATTTTATAATGCATTATGAAATCATAATAAGTAATTTTAAATAGTCAATAAGTATAATTATATAGTACAATTTGTTAATAATGCATTATAGTTAATGAGTAAAACACGATATAAAATAAAGAAAATTTTAATACATTTGAATCTCCAAAAGAAATAAGAATATAGAAATTCAGAAATTCTGAAGAAGTAAATTTTGTAGAAAATAAAATAAACAAATGGAATAAGAGATTCTTAATTGAATTGAAATAAAAAGCTGTGTCAAAGTTTAAAAAACTGAAATATTTAGTGATAAATTTTTGATTAAAGATTAAATTTAGAACTTTGAAGTGCGATACTATATTTTATATCATGCAAAATAGAGCAAACTTCATACAAATTCACATTTTGATACAATTCTGGTGAGCCATTAATTTACATTTCAAAGTTGGTTTAGTAAAGTTAGCGTGCGCTAAAAATAACCTAGAAAATGAAGATTGGTCTGGATTTTATATAACATAGAAAAACGAATCATATCGCGCAGAACAATATCATATTGGTCAGGGCATGCTTTTCTTGTCACTTATATTCTAGCCTTGCGTCATAAGAGCATTCATCCGAGTTATCACCTACTTGATTTTTCGCAGATTTTCTCGTCGGTTTTATAACAAGATATTATTCCCTTCTTCTGGAAAAGGTATTTTATGGAGGTAGAATTTTGGCATTTGCTTTTTCAAAAGAGGTTTTATGATTTTTGTTTCAAAGAAAGAGTAATAGGTTACTTGTTAATAATTAGGTAAATAAAACATGAAGTAACATCGATTAAAAAATGAAATATATTCAAATGTTGCGAAGAAAGTATTAATAAGAAAAGTTAAAAATATAGAAATAAACTATAAAAAAATAAATTAACAAAACGAATAAGTGACTGCTATTGAACTTGAAATAAAAGTTATGTAGGACCTGTAAAAACCTAATTATTTTGGGGTATATTTGTAAACCTTTTAAATGGTAGAATAAATAGAAAGTAAAATAGTTTTATGTATATAAAATTACCGTTTCAATGCAAAGTAAAAAAATGAGATTACCTTCATTAGTGAAGATCCCTTCAGTAGCACACAGATTGCGCGATTAATTATAAACCACCCGTTCTCAATCTAATAGAACTCATATCGCATTTTAAAATTTTTAATAAGATACACGCGAATAGACATAATCAGTACAGCACTATAACATTAAACATCACTGATTGCAAAATTGGCGAACCATATGTTCCGTAGTTTTGAAAGCAAGACAGAGAATCAAGATAAGTTCACTTCGGTTCGTTTCAGATTTTATTTCGTGATGATGCACCACGTGAAAGATAGTTTAAAATGTATTTTTCAGGGAACATCATATCCAATATTATTACCACGCCATATTTTACATAAAGAAAACCAATTTATTTTTTCTAAAATAATTTTAGGGGTGTTTTAAATTTTTCAAGAAATATCACCTTTTAAGTTATCATTTTTTGGCCAATTTCAGTTCAATGTAGCCGTAGCATTATTTCTATTTCTCTATACCTTAATGGTCAAAGATTTTGCAAGCGATTTCATCACCAATTTTTTGCCCCAAAACACTGCATTATTTAAAAGGGAAACAAAAAATGCTAACAGGGAATTTAAATAAAAAAATTTTTGATGTCAAAAAGCCACGGATAAAGCTGAGCAATCTTTTAAACTATTAAAAATCATGCCACCAAAAATACACAACTACTATTTCAACATAGAAATTTAAGCTTTTTAATTAGCAGTCAACCAATATTTTTGCATATACAATACTCTTAATTACTCTGACATAATCTTAAACCGTCTAAATTTTTGTGTTAGTCAACATTGTAAAATAAATTTTGGAATCATATTAATTGTTGAACAAATTGAAAGTTTTAAAGCCTTTTAAATCATTTAATAAATGGCGTGAATAGCACACTTTATTGAAAATACAAAATTTCCAAATGTCGTTAACATAAAAGACTCTCTTGTGGTTATGAATAAATTTCAAAAATTGTATTCAACCGTCATTAAAATTATTATCCTTTGTTCTTTAAGAACAATGGAAAGCAACTGAGAATTGTTTGCTCTGAGAGATGTTTGTAGTTTGGGTTTCTTAAGCATGCTTTATCTGTTTGAGACATTTTATAATTTTCCCGCTGATTCAATGCAAATCAGTGCAAATTGCCTATATTAAATTACACGTATTTTAATTTTTATCTCTACGTAGCATTTATGTTTGTTTTCATGGATAAATACGATTACTTTTTAACATGCTCATAACTGAATATCGTCCAAATTTTAATAACAAATTTAATTGCGTCGGAAAAAAATTATCAATATTCATATAATATTTCAAATTAAATCACCATTATAAAACCCTTAGTACCTTGCTAGATTCAAAATCTTAATTAGCATGGTTTTGAACATTTTTATGATTATGAATAATTTTCAGCAAAAACTATTATTCACCATCATTAAAGTGAAAGTTCCTTGTTACAATAGAAAACAGCTGAAAATTGATTGATCTTAAAGAGGATTGAAGTTTGAATTCCTTGTACATGCTTTGTCTGCTTTATATATTTGTGTGTTTTTCTGCTGATTTAATGTAAATTTAGCCATATAGCATAAGAAATAGAAAATAATCCCTATTTTTATACAAACATGCTACTATATGATACCTTTTCTTTTATATATTAGATGACACGTATTTTATTTTTTTACTTTATGTGTTTTTATTAAGCATAAATGATTGCTTTTTTCCAAGATCTAAGCTGAGTATAGCATAGCTTTGAAAAATAATTGTATTCAATCAGAAAACAATAGCGATATTCATAAAATATTCCACATTAAATCCTCAAAAAGAAACACCTACTACCTTGCCAGATTCAAAATCTTAATTAGCATGGTTTTGAACATTTTTATGATTATGAATAATTTTCAGCAAAAAATATTATTCACCATCATTAAAGTCAATATCCCTTGTTCTTTAAGAACAATGGGAAACAGCCGAGAAATGATTGATCTGAAAGATGGTTGGAGTTTGAATTCCTTATGCATGCTTTATCTGCTTGGGATATTTGAGTGCTTTTCCGCTGATTCAATGTAAATTTAAGCCATATAATATTAGAAATCGAAAATAATCTTATTTTTGTACAAACATTGTATCATCTGACACTTTTTCTTTTTGTTAGAGAACACATATGTTATCTTTATGTGATATTTATATCTGTTTTGATAGGCATAAATGATTTTTTTCCAAGCTCTTAGCTGAATATAGTACAGATTTGAAAAACATTTATCCAATCAAACAAAAACGCATTATTCATAAAATATACTGCTTTAAATCCCCAAAAAAGAAATACCTGCTACTTTTCCAGATTCTAAATCATAATTAGTACTCAATAATGACCTACGCAGTGATTCAGAATTTATCGTCCAAAATTTAAGAGCTTGTATAGAATACTACAACAAAAAACTTAACTTTTGTATAGGAAACCAGGGACACATACAAACATAACAAATGTTTTATAAATTTAACAAAAATAAAGATATTCTAAAACAAATTAACAAATAAAATATTTTTATTGTTATTAAAGTTATGAACAAAATTCCCGGTTCGGATTGGAGTGAGACACCTTGTACGTTTGACTGAATAAATGGATTACGATTCTGGTTTCAAAAGTCGTTTGTTTTAATA
The DNA here is from genome assembly GCA_963931845.1 of Maratus michaelseni. Lineage (NCBI taxonomy): Eukaryota > Metazoa > Arthropoda > Arachnida > Araneae > Salticidae > Maratus > Maratus michaelseni. The sequence continues at coordinate 350,995,521 of OZ007588.1, read as the reverse complement.
TCCTATAATAGCTCTTAAAGTTCCAACCGCACTATATTTGTTTCACGATAGTCATTACCCAAATAATCTTGCAAAGGTAATTAAAAATATGGATGATTATTTTTTACCAAACTTTTAGCTGAATATAATATAGATTATACATACAAGTTTTATCCAATCAAAAAAGAACAGCAATGAAAAAAAAATAAAATTTTCACTGGACATTAACAATCGCTACTACAATAGAGAAATTTGCTTATTTTAACTGACTTTCAACGAAGACGGTTACGCAGTTTCTTTGTATCTTTCATAGAACAAAAAAAGAAAACTTTTTTTGGTACTTTTCTGTTATTGGGGCGATGGCTAGATAGAGAAAATGACCTTGATGAGAGAAGGAAATTTTTTATGCCTATTGTTTTACCTCCTATTCACTCTTTCATATGCACAAGAATTTTTTTAAATATTTATACAATTTATTAAACATATACAAGCCATTTATCTATTTCTAGAAACAAAGCGATGTGAGTTTATATATAAAAAAGAATAATAATAATAATATATATGTATGTATAAACAAGCATAAAAGTTCATTCGGTTTGTTTTCAAAGCTCTTTATATGATTTGGTAAAATATCTCACTTTCTTAAGACCAGTTTGCGCCAAGTTCAAAAATAAAAATGCCAATGCCCCTACAAAGTACCCTTTTGTTGTATGTAATGGTCGCACATAACTCTTGCCCGGATGGTCCGATTTTCATAATTTTTTTCTCTTCGGAAAAGTTTTCTCTATCTGCAGGTGGTCCCGTTTCAATACCATTATGATCTAAAAATGATATTTTTGTCTGCCTGTCTGTTTACTTTCTAAAATAATTAACGAATAGTCACGAAATGTTAATATGGTTTTAAAGTACAAAGTACTACCTTACGGTTTTAAAATTTTTATCGTATCGTGTATTGTTTTTTAAAGGGACACCTTGAAAATTTTATTATCTCATCGTCTATTACGCATAAAAACAAGCGATATTTAAAACAATGAGTTTTAAAGAGAAGGTGGTCTCGCATCGAATCGAGTAACTTGATTTTACACAAACCTGCCCCGACCCGCAGTTTGAATCACGTTGGGCTGGCAATAATTCTTTTCGTTGTGGGTCAGGTTGACTCTAATTGTTTCGGGTTCACGTTGGATTTGGCATGGGTTTAGATTCTTGCGGGTTCAGTGTTGTAACTCGTTTTTTAAAAAAGAAAGTTCACAATATTCTTTAGGATAAGAGAACTATACATTTGAATATAAATGTATATATAATACTTTTGAAATTAAAAGACATCGAACAAGTTATTTTACTAAATTTGACCAAATCTTTAATTTAAAGAGGACATCTAATTAGTTAATATAAAGGATACCTAACTTGAAATCAAAAGCTAACATATTTGAACAGTAAATGATCAAAACTCCAATTTAGAGACGTATTGTAATAATTCACACATTTGTCACAGAAAAATTACAAAACATCATTATATATTAAAAACGTATGTATGTGCGTGTGTGTGCGTTTATTTTTCAAAAGAGATGAAATTTTATAGAAGATAAAATTGTTATCAGAAATATAATTATAGAGAATTTTTTCATAATTGCATTTAAATAGAGATTAATGCATTAAAATATGGAGTTGAAGCGCATCAGGTTCGGTTCGTGTTTCGGGTTGACTTCAAATAGAATTTTCGGATTCAGGTCGGTATAATCTGACCTGTGCAGATTCTAATGTGAATAACAATACAAAAATTACTACAAAAATACGAAGATAAGAAACAATCCCTCGAAGTCGGTTTTATTTTTTGTTATAAATTACTTGTAATAAGTACACAATCATTTTTTTCCCCAAACAAGATAAGTCGTTTAATTTTGTAAAATTAAATTTTAGAGTTATATTAAATGTTTAAAAAACTGAAAGTTTTAATGACTTTTAAAACTGTGTTAGTCGTGCAAATTTTATTTTTATCCCTTTATCACGTATAGACTCATAAGAACGTTCAACAATGCTTGTGAAATATAAAAACAAATGGCAGAACCATTCTTTTCCAATATTAACATTGTAAAAAAAAGACAAATGTGGCTTAATCTTGCTCTTATCTTTCTTAAGGTTTCCGAAATGATAATATAACCTTTTCCGAGTTAACAGATATTCTGATAAGCGTTTCTTTATCTTTAGAAGGCTATGAAACCATTGTATTTAGGATATTTAAAAAATATATGTTTCTGAAACAAAAGTTTCTTTTGCTGCTCGTAATTTTCGTAAACGTTTTCCAATAGTGTTTACAGTGTATTAATCAATTTTCTCTTCCAGGAATATCGTTTTTTCGGATGCTATTAATTCCCAAGTAAACATTTTCAGCCGCATAACCGAATTTACACATTGTAAAATAACAAAATAATGATAATTTTGATGTTATTTTTAACGCTATTAATTTTAATGTTTATGTTAATGCTGTTGATTTATCATGTTCGCTAACATGAAAATGGTTACTTGAGATTAGGGATGCACCGGATATCCGTCTCCTGCCGGATATCCTGCTTATTCGGCACTCAAACCGGATATCCGGTTCGGCCGAATACTTCAATATCCGGTTGCCGAATAGTGACTCATTTTAAAAAGCATTTTTTAACATTATCAGAAAAAGTTAGTGCAAAATTAATTAGTTTCTTACCAACATTATCCTGTTAAAACAATGTTAGTAGGAATAAATATTCATATTTTCGCAACAATGAAATTATAGGATTTATATCAAATGAAAATATAATATTTAAAATATTACAATTATTTATAATTAAAGACAAGTTATGGTGCTCAGCATTTTCAGGCTCTGTTACGTTTTTATCACAAATATTTTCCTCCTTCTGAGAATAATCGTTCACTCTTCTGGTTGTCTCGTTTTCTTGTGTTTTCAACAATTCTAAAGTAAAAATGATTTTATTGAATCTTTTGTCACCACTTTGTCTATGGATGGAAGACCAGCTGTGGTAAAATAATAATTATCATGAAAAGAATTGTGCCACTTTCTTGAATAGTTCACTGTCCCCTTTCTACTACAAAACAAGATACTTGCAATAAGGAGCTTCTCTATTTAAATTCTGTTAGAAAACATCCGTCATAGGAAAAGTAAGTAATAATATGTATCAGTATGTAAGAAAAGAAAAAGACGCTTCAATAGGATGTTTAGTATTTATAAATAACAAAGATTTATAAGTATGAAAAACAGAGAAATTAAAATTATTTGATGGTTTATCTTTTTATGTTCAATGACCCTGAATAAAGGAAAAAAAAAACTACTAATATGTATATTAGAATAGGCAAAAGACAAAACATGATTAAATTTGAATATTTAATTAGTAAAAAGCATTTGTTTTTAAGCAACTTTAACTTAATAAATGAGTTAATCTATTATTAACATTTGAATGACATAAAATTATAATAATTTAAAGTTTTCCTTCTTTAAAGCAAGCATAAAATAGAAATATTACTATTGAAATTAAAAACAAAAAAGTATTCGCCCGGATACCGGATATTCGGTAAAATTTTGTACCGGATATTCGGTATCCGGTATCCGGCAAAAATTCACATCCGGTGCATCCCTACTTGAGATTTTATAGCATCCGATAAACTGATAATTTCGGGTTGAGAAATCCGATTAATAGACTGTAAAAACTAATCGGAAACATTTCCGAAAATTTCGGACCGCAAAATAAACATTTGTTTCGTAAATGTTTCTTTAACTCTCGGAAATCTGTTGGTTTCTGAGGTTTCTGCAGATAAAATAACTCTTTTTTTTACAGTGAGTAGGAACATCCGCATTTGACAACTTTGTTTCTGTTGTTCTGTGTGAGAAGAGAACTGCTCAAAGAATATTTGCTCTTGAATCTAAATAAAAACATAAATAAAAATGTTTTTCTTTTATTGCATTTTGCTTTTTACTATAGGGTCATTCCATGCAAAATGAGCAAAAATTAAAAAAAAGTCGTGGCCACATAGTAACCGATTTTAATAAATTTTGGTACACAGATTCAATTCATATTTAAATAGAGCTATTCAAAATATCTTAACAAAAAATTAAATATTTTGGCAGTTCTAGACATTTAAAAACTTATGACATAGAATGGCATGTATGGAATCGTTCAAAATTGCAAATTTAAACTTCCGTATCTTGAAAACTATTTAACATAAATTAATTTTTTTGATAATATTGTAACCCGTGGAAAATTATTATCATATTTATTTAGTAATAATAATTTTGTAACACCATGGCTAACTTTAAATGGGTGGTAAAAATTGAAAATATGTCAATTTTGAGAAAATTAAAAGCGTTATAAAAATCAAAGGAATTTAAAAAATATGTGAAATTTATCTCTGATGGAGTGTTATGATGAAAACCAAATTTCTCAAATTTGAAAGTTGCCATGTATTTTCTTCATCTTCAAAATAGCTTAGAAACTTAAAAAAAATTTACAAAATCACAATTTTTCCTCTTGTGTATACTTAAAAAATCAAATGAAGGAAAAATCTGACATTAACAATATTGCATAAGCATAAAGTTTATGAAGCTCATGATATGCTTAAAAAATTCAAGATTGCCTTTTGATTCCTAACATAACAGAAATGGGTTCAAAAAGGTAATATTTGTTACGTTCTATGGACTATTTCACTTCAAATTTCAAATTTGTGCGCTTTTTCTACTATCTTGCAAAAAAAAATGTAGTGCTGCCATCTATATTGAGTTATGATTACTATATAATTGTTTGTTAAACCACTGCTCCGTTCAAATCAATCATTTATTCTAATCTAATTTAAAATATTGTTGAGGAAAAATAAACTGAAGGCAAGAATGAAAGTTTCTATACTTAAAATATACACTTTTATCTATAACGTCAAATAATTTTAAAATTTTAAGATGTTTCCTTCAAGTTCAAATAAGTAATAGAAATATTGAATTTTCCCCTCAAAATTTGTCATTATTTATTTATTTTTCTCATTAAGGAATAAAAGGACAATTACTAAATTACTCCAATCTGTTACTTATTATTCATCCTTAATTATAAATAATTTTTGATATAGTCTTTCCACTCCTAAGACTAATAATGAAAATTGAAATTTCAAGCATGTAGACAAAACCTCGGTCTTATATCAACTTTTAATGTAAGTTTTAATACTTAAATAAACAATCTATTATTTTACATTTATTCATAAATAAATATGATCTACTTATATGCTGAAAACTAAAATTCATAGAGATACAACTAAATGTAAATATATTGCTTGAAGGTTCGTAAAAACATACATAAACCATTTAAAAGCACATTAAAGTCCTTTTAAAAATTCACAACGTTTTCAACCGAACTACTCGGTCATCATCAGTGAAGCCATATGCACAAATAATCACCTGGAAGCTATCATAAGAGAGTCTCTAGAAATAATATCTAAAAAAGAAATAGTATGTAACGATGTCTTATCATATGATATCCACGCAGTCTGGAATAAATTAATACATCACTGATTACCTTTCCCATCCCACCTTATATTCCAAACCCTTGAAGTAAAATAGTTCATTCCGGGCAAGCAAGAAAACGCGGAGAGACAACAACTCAACTCAACAATTAATTTTTCCCTGATGATGACCGAGTAGTTCGATTGAAAACGGTTTGAATTTTAATAGACTTTAATGTGCTTTTAAATGGTTTATGTATGTTTTTACGAATTTTAGTTATTAAACAAGGTGAATTTGGACTGAAATTTTAACTTTTTATATGCTGATTTTCATTAAAATCTATGACATGTCAGCCACAGCTGATTTGCTCATTTAGCATGGAATGACCCTATAACAATAGTTTTTAAGATATTGTAAACCTCATATAAAGGGTTTTTTTTGTAATATGTGTAATTTTTTTTTAAATCAGCATTAATTTTTTTTAATAATCCATCTAAAAATAATTTAAAAGCAAAATATGATTTTCCTCCATTCAGAAATAATTGGTACACGAGAGATTTCGATCAATTATGATAATGCGTTAAAATTTTGTGTTAGTCAAAACAGCGAAGTAAATTTTCTATATTAAATACTGAAAGTGTTAAAGTTTTCAAATCATGGAAAAATGGTGTAAACAGCACAAATTTATTGAAAATGCAAAATTTCCAAATGACGTTAACACCACACTCTTATGGTTATGAATAATTTTCAGTGAAACATATTTTTCCACCGTCATTAATGTGGTTACTCTTTGTTCTGTTAGAACAATTGAAAACAGCTGAGAGATGCTACCTCTACGAGATGATTGGAGTTTGAATTCCGTATGCATGCTTTATCTGTTTGAGATATTTGAGTGTTTTTTCCGCTGATTCAATGCAAATTTAAGCCAGATAACATTGGGAATCGAAAATAAATCAGGTTTTCGGATAAACATTCTACAATTTGACACCTTTTTACATTATATGACAAATATTATTTTTTACATTTATGCGACATTTGTAATTTTCTTTTCCTTGAGGTATAAAATGCAATTTTTATGCATCGCTAATTATTAGTATAGATCGATTTTAATATTTTCAAAATTAAAATAGTGTCAGAACTCTTATTTTTAACACTTTTCGGGAGAGATGAATCGTGCTTATGATTTCGGTTTGTCTGTCTGTCTGACCGTCTGGCTGTACTCTAACTCTCGTAAATATACTCGGATTTCTTTTTTAATCAATATATATTATTGATGTTTACCATAGAATGTTAGATATTGTAAATGAAGGGCGTAGCATTTATAGTTCGTTTACAGGGACACACAAAAGAATTTCGTTAAATTATGGTCTATAGGTAAAAATCGTTTCCGATGCATTCTAATGTTGTTATGATACTTCAACCCTAATGAAAACAAACAAGAAAGAAAAATCATGCGTCAAGCATAGATTATAAAACACTTTCCAACCATGCCAGAAAACGAAGTAACGAAACTTCTGTAACGAAACTTCACTTTAAATAAGGTGAAAGAAGATATGTAAGTAAACAGCTTAGAAGACATATACCACAATGAAAAATACAGTTTTCGAAATTACCTTCCTGTGTCAAAAAAGTAGTCGAATTATTTTGTGCAGCCCTGTATATGATATGATCAATAGATATGGATATATAGCATGATAAAATTTAGTTATCAATGAAAATGCACTCAAAATCTTTTGTACACACCACATATTAAGCTAAAATGCAACTTAAAACTCACTCGCAGCAATTACCAACCGTAAATGACAACGTATATTTTTTCTTTGCGTAACCCTGTACATGAATTTATTTATATTCCACAAACTTCTATTAGTCTACTAAATATAGTTCAGCAGGAAAATGAGTAAATCATTTAAAAACTGCACTCCCGTAGTCTGTAATACTTACGGATTCTCTTTTGTAGCCCTATATATGAACAACCGAGTTTATAAACACACACGTACTATGAAACAATTTAGTTAAACTTAAAAACGCAAACCAAAGTTGAAAACGCACTGATCACACAGACTGTAAATATCGCACATATACTGTAAGCGATATTTTTTGTGTCCCTGTAAATAAACACAATGCACACCACACTTTCAAGGGAGCAATTTATACTGCACCTCAGTAATGCATATAATTTTCATTATGTTTGAAATAGTGAAATATCACTAAATTACATTGCAAACGATTTTTCCCCATAGAACATTGTATAACAGAATTCTTTTGTTTGACCCTGTAAATGAATAATTAATGCTTTGCACCCCATATTCTACAAAAAAGCATGGTTTAATGCGCTTCATAATTATATATCAATTCCATCATGTTTCAAATGGCGTAACATCATCAAAATGCACTTGAAACGGTTATTTCCCATCTTTTGAACTGATTTTTTCCCTTACTTTTCTTCTATTTGTGTATTGAGAGTTTCCGACGCCTATGATTATGATGAAAAATTCCTATGAAGTTACGCTACTGTAAATGTGACGAAGCCGACGGATCTGTGCGATGTTCAGATCATGATTTTTTTTAAGAACAGTTTTTATTTTTTCCTCCTCATACTGCTGATTCTAATTACCCATATCACTGAGGTAGCTTTGGATGTCAGGACGGCCGTATGTGAGATCTGATACTGCCACTGGATTGGGTAGTAAGCGCACTCACATACGACTAGACCTGCTGTGAAGTTAAAAGCGCGATACTGAGTCAGAGTGAAAGTAGCATTCCGCTACTTCTGATTTTAAGTTTTCGACGTTCTTAAAAACCAAAGTGTTGGTGTGTTTGCGTATATTTTTCGAGTAATGTGTAAGATGTAAAGCAAGTAGCTTTGTCATGTTATTTCGAAGATTATGTGCTGTTCACGAGTTTATTTCATGTCATAAGTGTTTTTCCTTTTACTTTGTCTTGTCCCCGTCTAAATAAATGTCTTCGTTAACAATTTACTATGTTCTGCTTGAGTATTAAGGCATTCATCCTATATATATATATGTGTGTGTGTGTGTGTCTTCACTATAAATTGTGGATACGATGCTTCTCTAACGATTCCGTATTACATTCACAGTTTTTTATTTTTTTATTTTCATTCACTCGTTTAATACTTTTTTATCTTTTATTTTTACATTTATTTTAACACATTTGACATTTATTTTAATGCGATATAAGTTTAATTATATCTTTATATATAAACGAAGACATTTCCTTTTGCACTATACTGACATTTTATTTTTAAATAACTGTCTCTATATAACAATATATACCAATGAAAATGCTAAATTCTTACCTAAAGAAAATCCAAATGTCATAATTAAGCACCAAGGCTCATATAATCGAAAACAACTTACGAAACATTTAAAAATTATTTCTCAGATTACATTTGTGTTACAAATTTCAGTTACAAGCAATAACTTTTTAATTATTAATATTTCAAATAACAAACTTATATTTTGAATGAATACAGTCTAACAATCTTTAAATCAGTATTTCATATTTTCTATCTTTAAAATTTAAATAATAATTCTACTTTCCACAATATTCTACAATTTTCAATGCTTGGCACTTTCTTTAATTTAGGAAGCTTCTTCTTATTTTTCATTAAAACATACATTAAAATTTCTGCGTCTTCATTGCAATTCATTTTCTTTTTATATTTTCTGTTATCTATGTATGAATAAATGAATAAAATTCAGCAAAGAAAACGACCTTTCTAATAAAATCTTTCGTCGAAGACCATACAACAAAATATTTAACATATAAATGAGGCACAATGTTGAGAAAGTATTTCATATGAAAGACGAAAATATTTCAATTAATGTTTGTTATGGGGAAACTGGAATACTTTTTCTAAAAATAAAGTATTTCTGTTTGCATCATTCTGAATTTTTGAGAAGCTTGATTCAGACAAAGATTCGTGCATTTTAAAGAATTTCGTATTATTTTATGTTAGTGAAATTTAAAATTATAAGCAACTAAATATTTATAAAATATATGATAATATTTGATGCCAAGTAAATTGGAACCTGCCAGCCAAATTTTACAACAATTTTTTTTCTAAATTTTTTAATACATATGTTGTGATTGATCTTACAAATAGCACCAACATTAAAGTTAAATTTTCGCTACATGTATGTACACTTACTATTCTGTCATGTTCCTATTACTGTTATGAAATAGCATGTAGCAGTATGAAGTTTTTAGAATGTAATCAGTATGTTTTTGAAAAACCCGCCTGACTGTTCATCTTGTATAGCCTCTCTACTTGAGGAATACTTTTCTGATTAATATCAGACTTTTTGTATTTCGTATATTGTATTTTGTATTTCTTTCTTTCAGTGTTGTTTTTAGTTTACTATTTTGTATTTTTTCTTTTTGTGTGCTCTACATTATTATTATTATTATTGTTGTTATTATTATTATTATTATTATTATTATTATTATTATTATTATTATTATTTTATAAAATACTTAATTTTTTCACAATCATAAATGTCATTTAGCTGCTAAACTCTGTAAAGTCTACTTTAGTAAGATCTGATAATATATATATATATATATATAACCATTAAATGAGCGTTATAACCACCAATAAAAACTGTGAAATTATGAATAAAATTAAAATAACTAATTGACAACAAAACAGGTCCCCTCAACAAACTGAAAATAGATACCAAAAACATAGTATTTAAAAAAAAAGGCAGAAATTGAATAATGGAGATGGAATAATGGAAATTTGTGGAATTTAGACAGAATCTTCAGGTCGTAATTGCCTAAATTACCACAAATAATATGTGTGGTTTCATCTTCATATTAGCCATAAAATAGCTAAAAAATATGAAATTGGAACAACCACACTAGAATGTAGAGAAATACACAATGAAACAAAAATTAATTTCAAAATGAAATTTGATTAAAAAGGATTGAGGAAAAAAAACAATTAAAAACATGAAATTACCTCATTTGAAAGCAAAATCTAAACTTTAGTCAGCCTGTATTACCAATTACAAGAATTGGAGCTTTAAGCAAATGTTGCCAAAAAAAAGGGTGGGGAAGTAATTTAAAAATGGATGGACCATGGATCATGGAACAACTTGTAATGCATAGCCAAGTACATACCCCAATATATAAAACCAGCACCATCTATAGAAAAATTAAAATTGAACTCCACCATAAATTCAAAAGAATAAATCAATGAAGTGCTGCCCTGTATTGGTAAATATATACAATTATAAAATAATTTATTGCATTATTGGATGATGTTTAAAACAAAGACTGTCTTAAGACAGATAATTGAACAAAATTATGTTAATAATTTATTGTATTAGTATAATTAAAAAAATAAAAATAAATAAATAAAAATAAAATAAATAAATAAAATAAAATAAATGAAACTGATGATTATCTATAAATGTATATTATAACTATTTGTACCAAGCGATGACATATCACCATTTATATTACAGTGACACATTGCATCATGTCTTAAGTTAATTTATAATTAATTAAAAATATATATATATATAATAAAGATGCTAAGGAATTAATATTAATAATTAAATATTGAAATTATTGAGTTACATTTAATGTGTCTACAAACTTTCATAAAAATTAAATACACATGATGTAAGGGGAGAGGGTAAAATAAAAAATAAAATTTATACATGCAATCTATTCTCATTTACGAAAAAAAACTATGTATTAGAAGCTAATATGATATTTTCCGTAGTGGGCCAGAATTTAAATACAAGTAATGGTAAAATAATTAATGAATATGAATACATTTAATGTGAATAAATAAATATATAAATATAACTAAACCAATGTGCATATTATATATATATATATATATATATATATAATACATTTTAAATGCGTTTTCGAAACCACAAACTGAGGTAAAAAAAAAGACAAAAAAGATAATAATAATTATTATTATATCATTAAGAAGAGATTTACTTAGTTAAGTAAAGAGATATTGAAATATATTATTTTTTTATTCAATAAATTATATTAAGCGCAAATTTGTGATTTGAAACACTATATATAATTATATGTTTAGCTGTTTTCAAAACAGGATAATAAATAATTCAAAAATGAAAATTTCTATGAATATTGTTCTGTAACTATCCAATACATTAATCAATTTTCTAAAAATTAATTTTTTACTCGAAATGTCTCTTTTTCCTGGCGATTCCATAAAATTATTAATAAACTTAAAATGATAAAAATATGAATTTAATTCTGAAAGTTCACCTTAAAAAGAGACATGCTTTCGAATATTTTATAATATATATATATATATATATATATATATATATATATTGCAATTAAATGTGTTAAATACCAAATTGCAACCTACAACATTTTTTTAATTTAAAAAAAACTGGTTCATATTTTTAATAAAAATCATCTAACAATCATTAAATCAACATTTCATATATCTCACTTCTCTTTCTAAACTTTTATAGTAATTTTTCTTTCCACAATATATTTCCATTCGCAATATTTAGCCTTTACATTAATTTATTATTATTATTTTATTTTTCAATTAATCATGTATAAACATTTCAGCACCTTCATTGTAATTCAAATTTATATTACTTTTATCTATGTATAAATAAATGAAATAAAATACAGCAAAAGGAAATATGCCTTTCAATATGTCTTTCATCGAAGCACAAACAACGAAATATTTAATATGTAAATAAGTCACAACATTGAGAAAATATTTGAGATGAAAAGACGAACAAATTTCTGTTAATGTTTGTTATGCAGAAACTGGATAATTTTTCAGAAAATAAAATCATTCTGTTAACGCTATTCTTAATTTATAAGAATGTTTGATCCATGCAAACATAAAGTCTATGTTAAAGAATATATTTCCGTTACATTCTGTTCGTGAAGTTGAAATTTAGAAGTAACTAAATATGTATAAAATAGATAATTATTTTATGTATGTGAAGTACGTTTTTTAAAGAAGATTAGTTTGCTTTAGTAGAATAGTATAAGAAGATAAATTGTCCGGCAAAGATATATGATGAATGCCGAAAAGTTTGGCCATAAATTTCAACATAACATCGTACAGCGTTCGTCGTGTCGCAATACCTTATATTCCGTAATCCCCTGAAAATCAGAAGACAAACTGGAATAAAAATCTAGAATACTTGCAAGTTTTCTTTATTAGACAGTCATTGAGCTCTATATATAACAGGAGTTCAGAATCAGCGGTCGGAAGCATGAAAGGCAAATGAAGCTTGCAAGGCAAAAGTAAAAATTAGTCCGTGTTGTCAATGTCAGATATTAGTATTCTCATTTACTATTATCCTAATTTATACTTTTATATTTAATATATGCTTATCTAATTCATAAATAATTCACTATTCATGTAAGGGAATACGATATACAGCATGTTTTGCCATGAATGCGAGTTAAAATTATCGTCACTGTATCCTTCCGCGCTGACCGCTGGAAAGCATGTTGGGCATTTTGAAGACAGATCTCCTGTTATATATGGAGCTCAGTGTAGACAGTAGACCAAAGAATGTTGGAAGAGAGGTGATCGTTCACATAAAAATATTACGACTTCTTTGTGCAATGATTAAGTGCAGTCTGAATGACTTTTCGGGGTGCACATATGCGCCAAGAGTCATACCAATATCGCCAGATTACACGTGCATCAATTTAATCGCCATTCGGAATTTTAAGACCGCTTAGTAGATAGCAATGTTTTGAGAAAGCGGAACATGTAATTTTAGGGTGTGAATAGATATTAATGAGAAATGCTAAACAAGCAGCTGAAAAATATGTGACATTTTCTTTCCAGATACAACAGACAATTGAAGATTGACAGAAAAAAGACACCGCGATGTAAAACATTTGTAAACTTTAATAGATTTACGGAGCGGATATTTCTATTAAAAGAATGCCAGTGTATCAATGTATATGTTAAATAACCGTCGCCGCATTTTAATTTAGAAGGGAAATAACTTTTATGCGGTTAAAGAAAGCTGTCGGAAAAATGAAAGATTACATGTACATGATTAAATAGCATTTATCATGGGATAGTTATGACTTTACTTTAGAATGAAAAAAACTTAAATAAAGATATAAATTAACTTTTAGAAAATAACAAGAAATTCTAAATTTTGAATAAAATCACAAATATATATCATATCTACATCATAATAAAATTTGTCTATGTTAAAGAATATATTTCCGTTATATTCTGTTTGTGAAGTTGAAATTTAGAAGTAACTAAATATGTATAAAATAGATAATTATTTTAGGTGAAGTACATTTTTTAAAGAAGATTAGTTTGTTTTATTTGTTGCTTGCTCAAATCCAAACTATATATTTTCTAACACATTCGCGAAACCTTTTTGTTTTTAAAAGTATAAATTTACAGGGGTTGTTTTTCAGAAAACAAGCAGTTGAATATTGTTTTCAATTTTTCGGTAAAGCAAATGACATTTTAATATAATGCTGTTGAATTTGAGGTTTTAAGAAGATTTTCGAGATGAGACAGTTTCAAAGAAATCGTCATGAGAAAGCAATTGATTTCAATTGAATATGTAATACTAGGTTTACTTTCATTGAAAAATGAAAAACAACATTCGATTCCAGATCAATACTATAATCATGCCTGCATATTTTATATCCTTATTTGTGTAAAGAGTGCTCCGGTATTTTTCTGGAGTAGTTTGTAGAGTAGGTGGAAGATATTTCTTTTTTATGGAAGGTGGGCGCGTGGGTGAAGATAGCGTTAAGAATATGTTTATAAAGATATAATGTAAAAATTACTATTGGTAAATAAATATATTTAATTATTTTTAGCTTTTTTAAAAAATGAATGATAAATATTTGAAAAATTAAATTTTTTTCTGCATATTCTTTTGCAAATATCTAACGCATTAATCGATTTCGAGAATTTATTTTACTTTAATTGTCTTTTTTCGCAGGTGGTTTCATGCCCATTATATTAATAAACAGAAAAGTATCAATTTCTTATGCCTGAGTGTAATATTTTATTTAAAACATGTGTATTTTTTAAAAATATATTAATTTAATATGCCTTATTATTTTTTTTTTCTCGAACAACACTGGTGCAGCAAAGAGGGATTTTCAGGGTTAAAACCCTTCTCAGAGCTGAAAAAAAATCCCCCTGTCAATATGAATCACTAGTTAGTCAAATTAGCATTAAATAGTTGCAAGTTGCCTGTATGAGTCTAAACCAAAGTCAATCTGTTAGTATTTTTAGATTTTTCGGAATCCGCCATTTCCTTAAACCAAATTCTATTCAACAAACGTGATTGATTTAAAAAGCGATTATCGGAGAGAAAAAGCCGGCTGTTCTAAAATCCAAAAGCGCTACTTTCTGACACATTTTCTGAATTCATTTTTGTTCGGAAAAGCCTCAAGTTGGTAGACATGTTTATTCAGAAACTATGTAATCAAACAGTGTTTTCGATTTTGTGTGTGTGTGTGTGTGTGTGTAAAAGCAGAAGTTTTTTCGAAAAATACTTTAAAGTTGGCCTTTTGAACCGAATTTTCGTACGCGACAGCACGGAAAAGGAGAAAAACCTGTCGTCACAAGAGAGCAATCGCTTATAACTCGATAAGTAATTTATTTATCAAAAAAAGGAAACCACTAATCGATTCCCAATCGCATCAATAGTCAGGCCTGCCAATTGCAAACCTTTACGTTTAAAAATGAGTCAGGAAATAAGTCAGAAAGTTGTTCGTTGTGAGTAAGAAATTTGAGAACCGCTATTTCGTTTTTTTTTTTTTTTTTTTAAAGACAGCGGTCACATTGTGTAAAGGTCTTAGGCTGTGAAAATCAACATTTCCTGTCGCCTTGAGTGTTGTACAATGAGGAGTCTTATTTGCATTTCTTTTTCTGCTACTTTTTCGAAGTAATACAAAACGTACGCTATGTACAACTATCTCAATCTCAAACACACTCTTTCGTTCTTTTTTTTTGCTTTTGCTATCGCTATGAAGAATAAAAAAAGTATGCCATACTTGAAAAATTGCATGGCGGACGCAGAAAGCATATTCTGTATACTTTCAGAAATACTTTCTTCAAATCACGAAAATTTTCCTGGCAGTGCTGCTATACTGTGAAATCTGGAGATTGGGTAAACGGATGCATAGCTGTAGCGTCACAGGATGGAAGTATATATAAGAAGGCATAACGAACGCTGGAATGCAACGAAGGTATGGCAAAAGGTAGAAATTCAAGTACAACAATTTTCAAAGCACAGTCATTTATTATAGCAGTTGACTCGGTGACAGGGTTCGTTAAACAGGCAATAATCACTGAAGAGGAGGCGTACAAATTAAGTTAATACTGAAACAGTCGAGATAAGAGTGAAACAAATTGTTTCGAACATAATTTGCACTTTTTTATTTTTGGCGTGCGGTTTTCGTTATCAGTCGCCAACATATACAATGAATTTGGCGATAATCAGGCAAAGGAACAAAGTATTTTGGAGAGTTAAGGGAGTAATTTTGAAAATTACAGACCGGCAGAAGATTCGTGGGAAGAGAGGGTTGTACAAATTTTTGTAATTACATGAAGTGCCGATCGAGCGAGGATTATTAAAATGGAATGCATGAACGTTAGAATTTAGACAAAACTAAGTGCTAAATTTAGATATTGGTTGCATATGAGAACTGAAAATTCGTTAGGGAAATGACGGCGTAGGAGGAAGTACAAAGAAAGCAGTTACTTTATCTTTCTTTTGTTATTTATATTCGCAAATGCCGGCTGGTGTGAAAAGGAAGAGAAAAATGCAGTATGGGTGTGAATACATATTTCTTTTATTTCTGCAGGCTGGGAAATGAAACTGACATGACAAGAAAAATGCGTAATATAAATTAAGTGAAACCGCACTGAATAAAACGGATATTAAAAATTAATAAGCAAAAATGGAGAAGGGTAGAATAAAGTTATTTTACTGTTAATAAAAAAAATAGGAAAAGTTAAATAAATTAAATAATTTTGAAACAACAAAGGGGGGGGGATTAATTTTAAAGAATAAGAGGATATGTAATGAGAAACGTCATTACATATCTCACCCCGCGAACGAGAATGAAATTCAATCCTTACCTAATAGCGCGAGAAAATACCGTGTCTCTTTGCATGAAAATATAAAAAAAATACAATAATACAGTAATAAAAATGTGAAAATGCAAAACAAACCTGTAATGAATCAACATGCAATACTGGCATCATAAGCATCATATTTATTGTGACCATTAAAATTTTAACCTCTGTATAATAATCTTTTTTTTTTTTTATAGTTGCAACTTTTTATTTAACGAGGTTTTCTTTTTAACATGGATATCCTTTCTTTAATCATCCGGTACCGGGAAATTTATAACAGTCCTTTTTTTTTTTTTTTTCTTTAGGGACTTCAATATGGTCATAAAATAGAGAAGATTAAAGCAGACAAATTATCATTTTTCTTCTCAAAAATTGATTCATTTGAATCTAAACTGATGCCAAAAATTTAAGTTTACAAAACAAACAAGCACATACAATAATAAAACACATTACAAATATATAAAAATGTAGAAGAAAAGGTTATATATATATATTTTAAGTATAAAATGTAATAATGAATAAGCATAATTAAATGAGCAAAAAAATATATATATAAAAAGAAAATATTTCGTGCGTAGCACGGGACAGAAAAGAATGCATGTGGCAAACTAATAAAAAAAATCTGCCCCAAATCTTGTCATGTGACAAGTATAATGTCTCAAGCTTAAGTGCTTTACGTCCTAGGGAAAATATTGACGTAATGAGAGTCCATATTATAGTTGTGCTTGACCACGATATTAATTCCTTGCTCCACCTTGAAGATCAGAAGTGATCTCCAACAAGGAGTACTAGTCAATGTCTTGTATGAGTCCTTTTTTTTTAAAATGCTACACCAATTGATGAATGTCTCTCCGCACTATTAAGTTTGGGAGTGTAGGGCACAAAATTCTGAGTTGACCTGAACTTCAGATGGTAATAATTAGTAAAAAAAATAAAATTTATCTTATTTATCAAACTCAAAGTACTATCCGAGAGTGTAGAGAGACAGTTTGTCATTATCGTAAAAATGCAAGTGCAAGTACGTCCTAAACTTAGCTTAGTGTAAAAAAATGCATTTATTTATAATATTGAAAAGACAGAATAAAATTGAAATAGGTAATTGAAGTTGGGATTAATGTTAATGTGCGTGAAATTTTTGCATTAAAAACTTTTTGTGATTTTCAGAGTGACACATCAGTCTGTGTGAAAGAAATCAAACAAGCCTTTAAAAAAAAAATAAACACAGTTAAAATGTTCAGTATTAAGTAGAAATGTTTAAGACATGTATTCTTATGTGTAAACATTTAAAATTAAAAGTTACTTGAAGTAAAATTAAAAAAAAAGGGATTGTTAATCTAATAATATTATTTGTAGAAGGAAACATATTATGAAATGTGTGATGTGTATATTTTACTATAAAACAACCTAAGCAAAAGAAAAAGTAAAGATATATTATGTATATTATGTGGTAAAGCATATTTTATATGTAAAGAAAAACAAAACAAAAGAGTTTTTTTTTTTTTTAGTCGTTTTTGTATCAAGACTAATGTCATTACTGTAACATATAAGAAGAAGAGTGTATGACTCAAGATATCATCTAAGTATTAATGTGTAGAAAGGTGCTGACAGGAATCTTTGTTTACCAACAAAGTGAGGGTGGCCTTAGAATGCCTTGAAATTACACAAAAATTGAGTGTGAAATTATTGTACAAAGATGAAAAAAGAAAAAAAAGTGTGTATACCTAATAAAATTAGACTTGTAGGAAGGGTAAAGGAAAGGAAAACTCAACGGTATGTGTGTACAAGACTCAGAATCTTTATGAAAAGATATCGAGTCACCAATGAACCAAGCACAATATGGCAAACGCTATGACATGATCCAAGGATGTGTCCTGTAATTGTGTCAATGAGAAAACTATGAACTAACCTATGAGTAAACAATGAGTAAAGGTTTCCGTATACACTAAAAAAAACTGAAAGTACAATGAACTATAGGCAATGAGCGTTTTTTTTTGCATAACACACAAAAAAACGAAACAATGATCTATTTAATGAGTAACTATGAGCAGCAGTTTTCCGTGTATATAAGAACCCTAAAAAAAACAATGAACTATATGTGTTAATGTTGCAATGAACTATATGTCTTAAAAAACATATAAAAATACCGTTGACAATAAAAAACTATTGAGAAATAGAAATTCCAAGTGGATTTATTAAAGAATAAATTAAAATAGCAACGTGGAGTAAAGTGAGAGTATGTTTATGTTTCAATGCAAGTAGGTGTAAAAATGAAAAAAATTAAAGTTAAAATAATATAAAAGTTTGTATGTTTGAGTGTAAATAGTAAATAAGCGAGGGGAAAAAATGCATATGTGTCTACATAACCAGTTAAAATTATCTTGTATGAGAAAAAAAAATGACTACCCGCATCAAGAAAATTACCATACAAAATAATGCATCATATCATTTAACCATTTCCGATCGTTAAAATAGGTAAATGAAAAGATGAACTAAACTGTACACAGAGATGTTTACAAAAATTAAACTTTAAAAAAAAATATCTATAAATGAATACAAAGAAATGTAAAATGTACTGTTGTGTATAGACGTATGAAAAGAAATGTATACAAACTGGTATGTATGTAGTTTCTGAGTTACAAGAAAAGAAAAAAAATCGCATGGAGTGTGTTTTTTTGTAAGAGGGAAAAAATAAAGCATGTTATTAACTCTTTTTTTTAAATTAGCCTAAGTGTACTTGTAAATATGTTTCCGTTCTTCATCAATGTGTCGCTTTAGTGAAGGACAATCATGAGCAAATGCAGGGTGACAAATATCAAATTGAGTGTTGTTATTATTATTATTTGTAATACAATTAATGCATTTCGGAGTGTTTGCACATAGAGGATCATAGTGTGGAGCTGAGCAGACAGCACATATAATATCATTACAACACCCTTTTGCAAGAAGTTGATACGTCTGACATCTAAAACAACGTTTAATGTCTATAAATGGTTTCACTGGGTAAAATTTTGACTGTATGGGAATCGCTTTACGATACAGTAATTATTTAGCACTTTCCGGAGAAATCTCCAAAATCCAATTAAAAGCATTTATGTATTTGAGTTTGTATTTTTTTATAACTTTGATAAAAGGGACCGGTGACTGTAAAATGTCAGAAATTCCTATCAAAATATCAGGGATATTGTATTTTTCTGGTAACTTACAAATTATAATACGAGTTGGCTTAAGTTCCTGCACATTAGAAGGCTCGATAGACATATTTTGCTAAAATGTGGCAGTTCCTGTACATTTTGACTGACACTTTGTAATCTTAATATGAGTCGTGGTAAGTTGTGAATCTTCGTGACATATATCCTGAGATGCTACCTTGTGTAAATGTTCGTCAACAAAAATTTCAGTTTGTGTGCATACATTATGCATTAAATGACGTTTTTCGTTTTTAGGAAACCTTATATTACCAATTTGTGTTTCTTCAGATTTGAGTTCATGTTTGTTTTTCAATGATAGTGTGTGAAGTCGTTCTAAGATTTTTTTGTTTACCGTTAATAAATTATCTTTCTCTTTCACTACATCATTATGTTCCTGTAAAACAAGTTTATAATTTTCCATGAGAAATTTAAACTGTACATTTATTTGATTTCTTAAGGTCAAGAATTCTTTAGACAAAGTAGGGTTATTAATCGAAGTGACAAGTTTGTCAAAAGCTTCGAAGTCAGTGGAAATAATTTCAGCATTACGACTTAGTGTTTCTTCAAACAAATGGGGCCAAGAAATTTTGAAAAGGGATTTATCTAAGATAGAAAAGGGTTCGTTGTTCTCAATTAAAGGAGCCTGTTCATTTAACGTTTGAATATCTTGAATAGATTTCTGTTTATTTTTATTTTTCCTAGGCATATTTGCGTTAAAAAGATAAACACAGATCAATAATACTGAAATTAGCTATAAATAAAAAGAAATTAAGTGAGAGAGAAGATATGTGCAAATAACTTCGTACAAAAATGCCTTTTGAAAATACACACTACATAAAATAACGATGGTTAACTGAAACAAATGCTATTCTTTTTTTTTTTTAATTATGAAAGAAGAATAAAATCCGAAATATGTGCAGAGAGTTTTTTTTTTTTTAAATTGAATTAAAATGAAACCAAAATCGAAAACTTAGCCTTTTTTTGATAAATACTATCGAAATGCATATGCGCGATCACCAAAAAGTATGTATTCTGCCAGATTACTTCATCAAAATTCAACCAAAATAAGATAAAGTCACAAAATATTTATGCTGGGTTCTAAGTATATCTTTTTAAGGTAAAAGCAAAAACTATAATTTCACAAGAATACAAAAAAAAAAAAAAAAAAAAATATCTCTCTCTCTATATATAGAACTGCAAATAATTTCTTTTTTTTTTTATAAACGTACTTACCGTCACCATGACTATTACACACAAACATCCTATCTGTACTCTTCAATTTTTTTTATAAACATCAAAATTATGCAAACATATTTAGATACAATATAGAACTGATCTTCAGTATCTTTGATTATATTGGAGGTAAAAAAAATGTAAAACAAAAATAATAACTAATTGGTGACTTTTAGGAGTTCTCAAAAAAATGAAGGAGTACAAGAAAAAAAAATAACTAATTGTTACACGATACAAACCTTTGAGGGAAAAAAAATATTTATGTTATTTCCTATAAATGTAAGTTAAATTTGCAAAAAGGCAACACAAAAAATTAATATATATCTGTATATGATATTGTAAACTATTAAAAATATCACTAAAAAAATAGTATTTTTAATAATATAAAAATGAAGAAGGTTTAAATATTCTGTTAAAAAAATGTAAACTAAATATTGATAATAGTTAAAATCTTGAGCATGAAAAGAGAAGTTTAGGGAAACATTGCATAATTATTAGAACGCAACATTTTAATTAGAAATTGGAAAAAGTAACTTCTCCGTTTATGCTCTAAAAATCCCAAATATTTTCTACCTTGTTAAATTAGGATCCACAATTTTATTTATTTATTTATTTTTTTGCACGCTATTATTTATTATCTATCTATTTATTTATTATTTTGTTATGAGAGAAAAAAATTGTATTTGGAGACACAAAGTGCCTCATTTTTGATATTGTTTTCGATATTCCTGTGATTTATCTATATTTTCACAACTGTGTTACTTTCTTTGTTGATTTATTTCATTGAGTGATACTAATATGTTCGTTTCATTCAACAGTTAGTATCATCCTGAGAAATTAGTATCCTAGAAGAACACAAACTTTGGAGGTGAAAATCTTTGCAGGTACAAAATTCACTTGGCGCACACACGCACACAAATTACGTAGTTAAAGGAGAAAAAAATATACCCCAATATTTCGTATACAAACACTTTGAAGGAAGTTTCTGTTTTCCTATTTATATAAACTGCTGTCGAACACAATCCGCGCGTACCAGTTATCACATATCACTCATATGATTTAAAATCACACCTATCACTGAAAATCACTTAAGAAATTGTAAATATTGTTTCACAAAGCCACGCACATTGAAGTTAGAGAGACCCGCAAATTGGATCAACAATTGGACCTGCAATATTCCCAAAACGAAGAGCGCGGAGCAAATTTTCGACGCACAGGGGAGGGAGCAGGAGCGGGAATAGGCCCGAGCGAAGAACCGGGCGAGCGATTTCTTTTTTTTTAATATCTCACATCAGTAAGGAAGGCACACTGTTTGTTGTGATTCTTAGACGGAGCACAGAAAAAAAAAGGCTGGCACATTAGTGGCGAAAAACAGGGCGAGCTGAGGAAGGAACCGTACTGACAGATGAGGCGGCGAGGGTGGGGTGTTTACGAAGTCAATCCGAACACGCGAAGATATTCTGCCGCTAACACATTGGAGAACTCTTGATTCCGCAGTCAGCAGGGATAAAAATTATCAGAACTTCAGTCACCGGTCTGGATATCCGGGTAGCAAAAACAGGAAGCTGACAATATAATCCATATATAGTTCCCATAATCCACAGAGTCTTGTTATATATATATAGGTATATATATATTTTAACTCGAAAGAAGAAGCAGTCATTTCATGGAACGGACAGTTTGTAAGAGATATCATTTTTTAGTCCTTGTGTAAACATATTTGATCCGTCATATGATTAAATTAAAAATCCCTCCTCTCCAGTGACGAAAAATATTGCCTGTACCCTAGATGCACCAATTGTTTATACTGTGAAATCTGGAGATTGGGTAAACGGATGCATAGCTGTAGCGTCACAGGATGGAAGTATATATAAGAAGGCATAACGAACGCTGGAATGCAACGAAGGTATGGCAAAAGGTAGAAATTCAAGTACAACAATTTTCAAAGCACAGTCATTTATTATAGCAGTTGACTCGGTGACAGGGTTCGTTAAACAGGCAATAATCACTGAAGAGGAGGCGTACAAATTAAGTTAATACTGAAACAGTCGAGATAAGAGTGAAACAAATTGTTTCGAACATAATTTGCACTTTTTTATTTTTGGCGTGCGGTTTTCGTTATCAGTCGCCAACATATACAATGAATTTGGCGATAATCAGGCAAAGGAACAAAGTATTTTGGAGAGTTAAGGGAGTAATTTTGAAAATTACAGACCGGCAGAAGATTCGTGGGAAGAGAGGGTTGTACAAATTTTTGTAATTACATGAAGTGCCGATCGAGCGAGGATTATTAAAATGGAATGCATGAACGTTAGAATTTAGACAAAACTAAGTGCTAAATTTAGATATTGGTTGCATATGAGAACTGAAAATTCGTTAGGGAAATGACGGCGTAGGAGGAAGTACAAAGAAAGCAGTTACTTTATCTTTCTTTTATTATTTATATTCGCAAATGCCGGCTGGTGTGAAAAGGAAGAGAAAAAATGCAGTATGGGTGTGAATACATATTTCTTTTATTTCTGCAGGCTGGGAAATGAAACTGACATGACAAGAAAAATGCGTAATATAAATTAAGTGAAACCGCACTGAATAAAACGGATATTAAAAATTAATAAGCAAAAATGGAGAAGGGTAATATAAAGTTATTTTACTGTTAATAAAAAAAATAGGAAAAGTTAAATAAATTAAATAATTTTGAAACAACAAAGGGGGGGGGGATTAATTTTAAAGAATAAGAGGATATGTAATGAGAAACGTCATTACAGCTGCTGCCGGAATATTTTCATTATTTGAAGAATGTCCGTTTATTATTTCCTCTGTTACAGGAGGGAAATTTTCCTTTATTTGAAGGTTGTCGGTTTTAAAAAACTACTTCTCTCTTTGTGCAGCCATCTATGGACTATTATGGGAGTATTTATTATTTGATATATTTCAAGAGTAATTTCTGAGTGACCTGGGGGTCGATCTACGGACCTCAGTGACTTGAGTCAAGTGTCTTACTGGTAAGGTCAGCATGTGCTTGCTATAATAAGAGTTTGAAACGATGATACTGGTTTTCTTCAAATGTCGGCTTGGGACATACATAATTAGGGGTTTAGAAACATGGCAATTTTGAAGTTAATTGCGGGGAGATTTCGTCGAAATCGTATGAAATTATGGTTGTGATTTTAACGCTTTAGTATTAATAGAGGATAAAAACATGAATTATATCTATATATATATATTACGCTGTCGTACGTGGCACAGAAATCGCGATTATTTATCAATTGCCGATGGCAACGAGAAGTTTGCTTTCACTAATTTGCGAATATTAAGAAAAGTATTTGAGGTATCGATTCAAAAATCACCACACATATGTAAAAAAAAAAATTGCATCCGAAAATACAATTGGCCGGTCGTTTTTCTTATTTATTTTAAAAAACTAGCTACTTTCTAAAACTGAAAGAAAATAAAGTGCGAAATCAAACCAAGAAACGTGCCATTTTGTTATTAATTAAAGCATTAACTCCATTCTTGTACCTTATGCACTTTTAAAATCTCATTGTTGTCCGCATCGTTATGACGTCAATGTTATGGATGCACATATTTGTTATTTATAATATGGATTGAGTAATAACAAATAAATAATAACAAATAATAATAAATGAATAAAATAATCTTATTGGGTGGAGATTTCCGGCAAGTCAGTCCTACCTGTCATTTTTAGAGGTTCAAGATCATCAACAGTTTCAAGTTGCACAAAGAAGAGAAGATTTTACATTATGCAACTTACAGAAAATATGCGTGCTCTTCAAACAGAGAGAGAGTTAGCAAGTTGGCTGTTACAGGTTGGCGAATGTCAAAGTGAGGAAACTATTAAGATGCCCTCAATACGGTGACACCTCAAAAGCTTAAAGGACGAGCCAACAGTGACAAACAATTTGTCAATTGAATTGAAGTCAAGACGTTTTCGATGCAGAAAAAAATATATATACAGTCACCTCTCACTTATGCGCGTTTGAAGGGGCTGACTTAAAATCGCGCATAACTGAGAGCCGCGCATAACTGAGAGGACGTTGTATATAATAATTCTTTATACACATTATACACATTATTCGAAAGAAAAACATATTGAAATATAAGAATTATGATTAATGACATATTATAAAATAAACGGGGTGTAATATTAGTATACGTGTACTAAAAAAAAAATCCTTACACCTTTCACTATAAAATTTAATTAAAAAAAATACAATAAAGTAAAATTTCATTTGACATAGAAGATGATATACTTACATAAAAAATGCCAATTAGTCCTCTTTTAAGAAGTCATCAATGGTAGTTTGTTTTTGCCTAGGCCGCGTTTGTACAACGACATTTTCTAATGCAGTAAAGTGCGTCATTGTATTTGATGCTATATCAGCATTTTGTAGGTATCATCTCAAAGTGTCCAGGGCTCCTAAAGCAGTAGCATATAAGATGGGACAATTACCGTATCAATTTCATCATTATCATCATCATCATCATCTCCTTCTCTTTCAGCTGTCACATCATCAAACACAGTTTCAATATCTCTTATTGCCGTTGATGTTAAGTTTTCATCAACATTGACGAAATCTTGAAAAGAAAGAGAATCTTTGCTCATTCTATTCCATTCTTCTTCGTCTATGTTAAAATCATTGCTGTTGTTTTCATTTTCCTGTAATGGAATAACTTCAGCATCATTTGAATGAAAAATACCCGCTTTCCTAAGGCAGTTAGAAATTGTCACGGCTGTTACGTTATTTCAAGAGGAAACCAACATATGCATGGCATCCAGAATCGAAATTTTCTTGAATTCCTTTTTCTGCTCTAGTGATATAAACATTCTTCGCAACAAATCTTTCCTATACTGCGCTTTAACTGACCTTATTATACCAAGATCTAAGGGCTGGAGTCTGCTAGTACAGTTAGCAGGGAAAAATATTACTCGTGCATGTGTCAGCAATGGGAGATCTGAAGGATGGGCGGGACACTGATCCATAAATAGCAAAACTTTTTTTTTTTTTTTTTTTTTTTTTTTTTTATCCATCTTCATATCGAATTTCTTCAAAAAGTCTAAAAAATTTTTCGATGTCATCCAGGCTTTGGTGCTACTTGCATAAGAACATGGCAGTATCTTGACATTTTTTAAACACCGTGGATTCTTGGATTTACCAATCACTATTGGCCGTAACTTTTCTGATCCGTCCCCATTGCAACATAAAAGTACAGTCAGTCTTTCTTTGCTGTGTTTGCCACCATGGCATGTTTTGCCCTTAATATCCATCGTTTTGTTTGGTAAAAAACGATAAAATAAGCCTGTTTCATCACAGTTAAAAATGTTCTTAAGATCAAAGTTTTGAATTAAATTTGGAAGGTCTGAGATCCATTCATTAGCAGTTGAATCTGAAACGGCTGCGCTTTCACCACTCAGACAATGATTTGTTAAACCGTGTCTTTTTTTTAAGTTTTTCTAACCATCCTGAAGAAGCCGAAAAATTTTCGATTCCCATTTTGGATGACAAAGTGAGTGCCTTAAATAACTCACCGCTAATGGGTAAATTAGAAGCTCTCATTTATCTGAACCATTGAATTAAAGTGGTTTCTAAGATCTCAAAATTTCCATTCTGAATTCTTGATCGTTTCTTCGCTTGTGTAGAATATTCACTGTTAATTTTTTTGATCGAGTCCTTGTTCTTCAAAATCCGTCTGAGTGTTGATTCTGGCAAATCGAATATTCGAGCTAAATTTATTTTTGACAGTCTAGGATCATTTTCTGCTGCTTTTATAACTTCCATCTTGAACAAAATTGTTAACTTTCTTTTGCTCATTTTTATTAAAAAAGAAAGAAAAAAAAGAAAGAATCTAGATGCTACCGTAAAGGCAAGGACGAAATGTAACACTCAGGTGACTTGATAAAATTAAAACAGAAAGAAAAGAAGCAACCATTAAAACTGAGGGGGTTAGTGTAAAGTTGAACTGTAACATCCTCTCCACCCTCTCCACCCCGCTTTTCGGAACGGTCTTTTGACCTTGACAGGTGTAGAAAATTATTTATCGATAAAAAAATAATAATAAAAAAAAGAATTGCGCTGTTATTTCCGCGTATAACTGAGAGAGACAATTCAAAGTGGCGCTTATAAGTGAGAGATCTATAGCATTATTTTCCTATTCCTCGTGGCGGGACCTTACGAAATTCGCGTATAACTGAGAGGCGCATAAGTGAGAGATGACTGTATATATTTTTTTTCTAATTGTGAATGGTGTAGATATTTTCAATGTAATATGTATACACTTTTTAATTATAAAGAGTATCCAGCAACTATTGTGTGCATGCAAAGGTTGTTGTATGCACGATGCTGAAAAAATGCCTCTGTTTTCATATTTCTAAATGGTGTTCATATCTTATGACGTGTATATATTTTTTATTTCAAAGTACCCAGTCCTCAGTGGAGAAGTTTTTATGTATGATATTTACACATATAATGCTGAAATTCGTGTATTCTAATATGCATATAGTATTTAAAAGAGTAGATACAAGAGTGCAGACACTCTGCGCAGGATCGGCTAGTATATTCTTAATTCGATTGTTAGGTGTAAAATATGAATATTATATTTTTGATTAAATTCGAGAAAAAATTTTTGCTTTTTTGAGTAAAATTGATTTTTTTTTTCAACTAATATACGTTTTTTAAATATGTTCGTTTAGAATATATTTCCAGTGCGAGAGTGTTTTTATAACTTAAAAAAAATAAATTGCAAATAATTTTAAATAAATGAAAAAGTTATTTGTTACTTTTTTTAAATTAGAATGCATTATTTTTGTTTGTTTCTTTTTTGAGTAAAATCGATTTTTTTTTTTCATTTAAATTAACTAGTATATATATTTTTTCTAATCTGTTTGTTTAGAATATATTTTATATGCGAATATATTTTTTATAACTTTAAATAATAAATTGCAAATAATTTTAAATTAATGGAAAAATTAATTGTTACATTTTTTAATTCGAAAGCACTATTTTATTTATTTAATTTTTTAAACTTAATTCGACATTTTAATTTATTGAATTTTTAGTTTTTAATTTTTAAAATAAATTCGAACTTTAGTATAAATAGAATCAAAAAATATACGAAGCATGTTTTCTAGGAGTACGGAAATTATTTGTTGAAAAATGAGAAATAATTTACTGTATATAAAGACGAGTTTTTCTGACGGTGTAGTCATAAAATGACAAAGCACCGTGCGAAAATATACCTGGAATAATCCTTATAAGTAATTATGTCTGTGATTAAACATTATCGCAAAAAGATTTTGATGAATATTACAATAAAATAACCTTTAAATTATTGGATTTATTTTTATTACAAAAGTTTTATGTAATTTTGCGAAATACTTTCATGATAATTTTATACATGAAAAGTTTAAATAATGAGGAAAAAATTATAAAGATTTAATCACAATTTTTATATGCTATTCTTCCAGATAAAACATACTTTTATATATTTTTATTCGTCACTTTCTCATTAGATATTACAAATGAAATAAATCTTGTAGCAAAAGTAAAAAATTATGTTTTATTCTGAAATCAGCCATTAGTATCGGTAACAGAAAACTAAATATCATATATATTATTTCTGACGTCAATATCCTTTTTTCTATATGCATACAAAACACATAACGATAAATGAGGAATCATACGAAATGTTTTTGAACAGCCTTTTGACATAGTACGCTCACATTTCATTAAAACACGTTGTTTGATTAAAAATAAGTGCATTAAAAATTAATGAAAAAAAATATATATTAGCAAATAATTTCAAAGATTACAGTACGAAAGCCTCGCACAGGTCCGCTAGTATCTAAATATTCCTTAAAATCATACATTTAAAAAGCAAACATGCTTTTTGTCTTAAAAAATATTTTTTTTTAATGTGACATAATATACGACGCTTCCAAAAAGTTGTGAGAAATTAAGTTGCGGTAAAGTAACATCTTTTGTAAAACAGATCACAATCCATTTACTCAGTCAAAAATACAGTGTATAGACATCAAGCAGCTGAATCTGGATATTTATTAAGAAGTTATGACGATATTGTAACGAAATGTTCAACAAGTTTACCTTGCTTTATGTGAAATGCGATATCATGAAACGTGCTGGATGTGCACAGTAATTCAGTCGATGGGATTGTGCTCAATGTTAAATACTACATTCCGAAGTATGGATTGTATAATTCAGGCCTATTTGGATGCGAATGGTGATAAGTTGCACTATAATATCCACCACCATTGATGATATTGTTACATTTGACACAAAGCAAGGCAAGTCTAATCGAAATATTCCTTAAAATACGTATTTTAACGATATTTATTCGTAATAATGAAACAAGAATTCGCGTTTCGATTGAAGTGGTATACCCTGTATTTTTAACTGAAAAAATAGATTGCGACCCTAGTTTCCGATAAAAAAATTCCTTGCTACTGCTCTTCTGTATCTTAAAGTTTGTCTCATGATATTGAAACTCTTTGTGTAATCTAACATGGTTTTATGTCATTTCGTTGATGAACTGTTTTGTTACTATAATATATTATACACCATTTAATTGAATCATGCCCAACTTAGCTGCTGATTCTAATATCCGAAAAATAGCATTATCATACCTGGCAGTCTCCTGCTTTTTTTTATTATGATTCAAAAACTATTTTCATATTATTTTTTTATTACTTAACCAGAAATTTTAATAAATAAAATAAATAAAATAAACATTACACAGAAATAAGACACATTATTTAAAAAAATATTAAATATATTTCTAATTCCATAGATATTTTTTAACATTAAAAAATCGGAAAGTTGTCAGGTATGCGTTATGATTTCATTCATTAAAAATTGATTGGATTAATATATATTGATTGGATTAATAAGTGGTTCAAATAAGCGGCGATAGCTGTGCTAACTATCAACAATTAATCCCCACCCCTCCTAGAGCCGATTTCTGGCTGTGCCACTGGAACGAATGTTCTAATAAAATTCAATTTAATAAGAGCCATGTAATCAAAATAACTGTTGTGTATTATTCTATAATAAATTGTTAGATTAAATTTACGAAATACAGATTTACTTTCAGAAACTTTTTTTTTTTTTTTTTTTGTTAAATGAACACGCTAAAATTTTGAATGAAAGAATTAACAATCATCAAATCAGTATTTCATACATTTGACTTCTCTTTCTAAGCATACAAAATAATTCGTCTTTCCAGAATATATTTCCATTCGCAAATATTTGGCCGTTTCTCTAGTTTATGAAGTTGCTTCTTGTCTTTCATTAAAACATGTATCAAAATTTCAACACTTTTATTGCAAATCGGATTTTTATTTCTGGTATGAATAAATGAAATAAAATACAGAACAGAAAATAACTGCTCCAAATGAAATATTTCATGGGACCCCAAACAACAAAATATTTAATATATAAATAAAGCACAACATTGAGAAAATATTTGAGATGGAAAGATGAAAAGATTTCAATTAATGTTTGTTATGCGGAAACTGGATATATATTTTTTTTTTTTTCAAAAAATAAAATCTATCTGTTCCGCTCTTCTGCATTTTTGAGAAAGTCAGATGAAAAGAAAATCTCATCCATGTTAAAGACCATATTACGCATTATTTTTTGTTCGTGAAGTTTAAATTTATGAGCTACTAAATATTTATAAAAGTCTTTCTGACATGTACCAAGAGGAAAAGGTAGCTTTCTTATTCCTTGGTTTTAGGATTTTAACTAATTTTACTGGAAAACATGAAGGTACAATGCGTGGAACCCGATTACAGAAGATTCATTCCCAGTTCTCGTCAATACTGAATTTGAATGAGAATCTTGCCAAATTAATCAGCTATAGCCAAGTTGGCTTCGTTTATCGCAACCTATTTTTATCGCCAAATTTGGCGACATTTCACCGAGTGTCGCCAATCTTGGCGAGAATTTGACGCTAGAGGATATAAATATATAGTTTTAACCATATGGGAGTTGGAACATTGGTTACAACAATGAAAGAAAATTTGGCAGAAAACATGGTCACCGAAACTCATAAATTAAATAAGTTTGTGGAAGAATTCTGCTGTGTTGTTACAAAATGTCAGCCACCCTAAAAATTCAAACTACTATATCTCAGCCATTTCTTAACATACAGGCAAAACTCCAAAATCCTTGTATCTATTCCAAATACGTAACGGAAAAACCATTTAGGATTTCTAAGTTTTATGTACATGTTTTTGAATTTTAAATCTTTAAGTGACCGCCAATTTTAAACAAGATGGTGGATGAAGCTGGCCAACTAACTCAGTCGAGACCTTGGTAAATCCTATACGATGCTTACTCACATCCAAATAGGTTCATAAATACGAGTGCTATCGCACGTCAAATTTATATATATAATTAACGTGAAATCACATGTGTAAAAATCAAAGGAAAAGATAATACAAAAATAAAACACAGTAATTTGAAGATGCAAATATGAGAAACTTTGAATATTATGGATTCTTCAGAGGATCTTCATAAGAATAAATCATAGTAAATATATATTATTTCGTCGAATATTGTCAGCATTAAGCCTAAAAATGACAATATACATATCTATACAAATAAAATAAAGTTTCGCTCTGTGTGTCTGTCTGTCTGCGATGGCTAGCCAAATCTAATGCCCCTAGAGATATGAAAATTTGCATTTAGGTAGTTCAAGACAGGTCCTGATGCGCCCGAGTCTCAGAATTTCAATATTTTGTTAATAAACCGATAAATTAATTCAAAACTCAATAGAAATCGCCATCCTTTTTATCAAAATGGCAAAAGAACAGAACACCTGTTCTCGATTTGCAAGCGGAAATGAACAAATTTGAAAATTTTCACTAATTAGCGAATTTTAAGAAAACTAATTAAGATATGGATTTGAAACTTTGAGAGAATATGTAGAAAACTATTCTGCATCTGACAATTTAATTTATGTAAAAATTGCTCGCTAATTTTTCTTTATTTTTGTAAAAATCTGGCGACGCCAGACGAAAAAAATCCGAGAAAGTGCCAGACTGGTGTCGGCTTTCATTAAAAACTGAACTGCAAAGAGCTCTGTTTCTCTGGCGGAACCCTCCCAATTTTGCGAAAATGAAAGGAAAAAATTGTCAATTTTTACTAATGAACAAAAATTTAAATAATTAAGATATAGATTTAAATTTGATAATGGGAAGGGGGCAGTTATTAAATCTGGCTGTTACTTTAAGCACAGTGTCTTCATTATCTTCTAATTATCAGAAATATATAATTCTTTTTTTAATGATGGCGTTAATATAGGAATGGGAGCTTCAGCAGTAAATTAAAAATCGTTATAATGATAAAGCTACCATCATTTTTTAACTTTAACGACGTGTTCTTAGTTTTTCTCAGACTTCTGTTACCACCATTTTGAACATTAACGGCGCATTCTTTTCTCGGATACTATGTGCCCAATTTCAACGAGAATTGGTTCATTCAACTTGGCTTGCAATTCAGCTACAGTAGAACTCTAATTATCCGAATCAATTGGGACCGGTCCCCATTCGGATAATCAAAAATTCGGATAATTGGATTTTTTCCGAAAAAGGGTCTATTTGAATTAATTACTGTATGTATGTTGCAAATGGGAGGAAAAAACTAATTTTAAAGAAAAAGATCTGTTAATTAGTTAAATGAAAAGGCAACACTTTTACATGTTAAGCGTGTACTTACAAGTGCTGTACAGTATGTACGTATCGTACTGTAAATTAAAGTCATATTGCTTGCTGAACATCTCGATCAAAGTAAGCTGTTTGACAGACCCCATCCGTTTTCGGGCAGCCAAGTCGCGCATCCGATTGACAGTGAAAAGTTGCATGTGGTCACAGTCACACCCAGACTGACGCTCCAGTTTCAAGGCTGGCAAATGCTTCATTAGCTGATGGTCCCGTGTGTTCTTCAACTTCGACATTAAGGTCATCTTCTTCCTCGACACTTTCTTCTCTCACACTTTCAATAAGTTCATCGTCATTTAGAATTTGAAACCCAGGTGGGCTGGGCTGGCCACCTGGCGACGGATGACAGCCAATAATCGAAATGCACTATGAGACGCTGTCTCATCATCCCAATAATGTTCGCGCATCGCCTACACCAGATTCGCGGAGGGAAGGACAATATAGCGCGCGTAGACAGAATCATTATTTGGCGAAACGCAGTACGTTTCCATCTTAATTTTTTTTCTGAAATTTTGAAAGCGATTCGGATAATCAGCGATTCGGATAGTCGGAGTTCGGATAATTGGAGTTCTACTGTACTTTCTGAATTATGAAAGTTTATCTGAGACTTCAATTACCAACGAACAGTAATGTCGCATTCTTTTCTCCGGTTCTATGGGCCAGATTTCAACGGGAATTGGTTCATTTAACTTAGCTAACGATTTAGCTACTTTCTGTATTATGAATGTTTATCTTACACCCCGTTCAAATCGCATATTTAAGATATCTCAGACAGCCGAACTCACTGAAAGAGTTCCGCAAACTCGCTTAGTAAATTCGAACTTTCTATGGCTAGATACAGCCATTACCACTCACTCTGATTGTCTGTGAAGGCTCGCTTTAACTCATTGGCTGGTGAGGCCAGATATAACTTATGAGCATGCGCACACTTTACATTTGTTCAGCTCTCAGATACAGGGTAGTTCAATGAGTTATCTTAGATGAGTTTTGCCTTGCGAGCAGGTTCTGTAGTTTCGGGGTGTACCACCTCTAAAATGGCAGTCTAAGATATCTTAAATATCCAATCTGAATTAGCACATGTTGGTTCGGAAAGAAGTTTGTGTGGAACACATTAGACGCTGCCGAAGGCAATAGTGCCCCGGAAATTAGGTTCATTTGAAACACTAGACGCTGCCGAAGCCAGTGGAGCCCCCAAAACTAGGTTCATTTAAAAGATTTTCCCAAGATATAAAATCATAAAAATTTGAGGTTTGTTTAAGGTTATTATCACGGGACCAGGCAAGTCAGCTAGTATATATATATTTATATGTATTTAGAGAGAGAGAGCGAAAGCAATCAACCTTTTTACGGAAGGTGGTTTTGGGGTCTGGAGATGATCAGTGAAAATAAACCGAAATTTTCTGAAATTGCTTCTCTTCAAACGGTTGTAATGGGTAGCTTCTTACTTTTTTTATGGAAACTATAGGTAATAATATTTTACGTAAAGTAAAATTTTGGAAGAATATAAGGTTTTTCATTTCTTACTTGAAAAAGCTGAGAAGGTTTAAAGAAATAAATGAGTTAAAAAAATTACTTTTTTAAAGAAAGGATTAAGGCGGCTGTAAAATCCAAACTGGAAATTTTCTTACACATTCCCGAAATAAATATTTATTTATAAATGCACGAAAGTTGAAAATAATTTAGAAAATAAGCAATTGAATAGTCCATGATCGAATAGTCGAATTCCATATTCTATAATGACAAAGGATCTTTCAGTAAAAGCTGTCAGAGTTTGCCTTTTCAGTACATTTTCCAAGCGACCGACAGCTAGGAAACGTTATGACAGGGGCGGAAGGAAGCGGTTGAAGAGCTGCGCAAATGTATGCAGAACGGTACCACAACCGGCGCAAATCTAAAAACCTAAATAACGACTTGTACCTGCAACTGTCCGTGTAAATTGGTTGATTCCTCTATTATGCCAGATACTGGTAACCGATCCAGTTGGAAACATTTGATTCTAAGATTTGCGCCGGTTGGGTTAGCATTCTGTATACATTTGCGCAGCTCTTCGGCTGCTTTCCTCTGCCACACCGTAAGTTAGATGCATATCTGCATATTCATTAAATGTATAAGGATTCATGTTACTTCTGCAAAATCACCTTGTCGCACGACAGGCTGGATTTGTCAGAGAGCTTTGCGCGTGAACAGAAGTTATGGGTACACAACGCCATCTACAACCTCAAGCGTATATTTGCGTCCATACTTCCCTGTGTGAAATTGTCTTCGTTTGCTATTTTCTAACTACCTACCAAATTTGAACGATCAATCCTGATACACCCAGTATAACTTTAACCTATGTGGGAATATAAGAAATAAAATAGAGTAAAGAAAACATCCGTTGCAATGATGTCTTCCAGTGAAGACCAAACAACAAAATATTTAATATCTAAACACGAACAACATTGAGAAAATATTTGAGATGAAAATATGAAAATTTTTCAATTAATTTTTCAATTAATTTTTTTTAATGCGGAAAAAGGGGTAATTTTGCTTTATCAAAAAATGAAATATTCCTCTTACAGCTATACGGAATTTTTTTAAATAGATAATAATGCTTGTGGCCAAAAAAAATTTCAAAGAAAGATTAGAATATTATTATTACTTTGATAAAAGATAATTTCAAAGCAATTAAAAATATATACGTTTAGTTCCAAGGACTTATCAAGGAAGTATTTGAGATTCTTTAAAACTTAATTTCAAATTTACCACTTAAAAAGAACACCTATTTTTTTTTAACTAACGTTTTAAAAAAAGACTATTATAAAAAAATAATTTTAAAAAAAAAGCAATACAAGAATATAAAATTTTAAGTGGAATTTACAACTTCCAAACGAAATAAGTCATTGTTATAATTATTTTTCTCTTGAAAAAAAACTCCATTTTAATTAATAATGTCAGATGTCAAACAAATTTTATAGACGATTTTATTATTATTATTATTTATAGTTTGAAAAGTCAGGAAGCAAATTTTTTTTAAAGACATTTTCTAAGAAATAATTAAGAATATCTTTATAAAAAAATTTAAGAAATTTCAAATTTACTATTGAATAAATAAATTTAATTATTTTTAGTCAACTTCAAAACAGAGGAAACCATATTTCGAAAATTAAATTTTTTTGTATATGTTCACTTTACAACGCATTAAAAATTTTGATTTTTAAAAATTTATATTTTTGTTGTTGTTGTTGTTTTTTGCGAATTTTATTAATAAATTTTTTTAATTTAAAATTATTAATTACTTTTGCACCAGAGCAACATTTTTATAGAACTATAAGTACTGCACTTAAAATACATCAATAAAAAAATGATAATTAAATTCAAACAATTTACAGCTCAATATAGTTCAAAAAGAGTTACGTAATCGAAATAAATCTTTCGTAATATTTCACGAACGTTTGTTAAATTAAATTTGTGAAATTAAAATCTGCAACTTTATTTACGTCACAGAACTTTGAACGAAAACAAGCTAATAATCACGAAACCACTATTTCATCTTCCTTTTTTGCTTCTCTTTCTAAACTTATAAAATAATTAGATTTTCCACAATATATTTCCATTTCCAATAATTAAGCGTTTCTTTAATTTATTGGGTTTCTTCTTATTTTTTATTAAAACATACATCAAAATTTCTTCGCGTGCCCTGAAATTCATTTTATTTATTTTTTTTACTGTTATCTGTATATGAATAAATGAATAAAATTCAGCAAAGAAAACAACCTTTCCAATAAGATCTTTCATTGAAGCACAAGCAACAAAATACTTAATATGTAAATGAAGCACGATGTTGAGAAAGTATTTGAGATGAAAAGACGAAAATATTTCAACTAATGTTTATTATGCGGAAACTGGATAATTTTTCAAACAATAAAATATTTTTGTTTACCCTGTTCTGAATTTTTGAAAAAGTTTGATTCATAGAAACCTAAAGATTTGTTTATGTTAAAGAATATATTGTGTGTTTTCTGCCCGTGAAATGTGAATAGATAAATTATTAAATATATTTTTTTAAATAGATAAGGGCGTTTGATGGCAAGCAATTTTTTGAGAAGATTAAATATTTTGTTTATTTCAGAAGTTTTAGAGAAATAAATATTTTTTAAAATGTTATTTAAATTTCAAAGAAGTCATCAATAGATTATTAGAAAAGTTTAGAAAATTTCAAATTTACTATCTAAAAACTAAATTAACTTTAGTCAGCTTAAAAAAAAGGACTTTTTGCATGTTTGATAATTTAGCGCTATATTCATATGCAGCAGTAATTCATGCATGTTTGTACCGAATTAACAATTTATAATTCTGTTTTTTGCACTGTGCCTACTTACTAAAAATATACCAGTTTAAATATTTTATTATCACTTAAGACAGCAAAATTTACAGTTTAAAATGTTTGATTATTAAAAATCCAAATTTCTCAAAGAAGTTTATTTTAGAAAGAATAATGTCTACAAACAGAAATTGTGCGTAACATTATATACTAATATGTTATAAGAAATTACAATTTACAACATTTTATTTATTACTTACCCATCATACGTAGTATAGGTAAATCGTTTTGAAAATCGAAAAACTTTTTTGACGGATTTACACGTTTCAGACACTGGAGATTCCGAAAAACATATTTTTAGAAAAAAAAAATTGCCGCCCGTCTGTGTGTTTGTGTGTCTGTAAACGATTTATCTCCCGAACTTGAAATTTGGTGGGTACTTAGTATGTAATAATGGGAAGAAGCTTATTGAATTTCAGTAACCTTGATTATACGGAACTATTTTTTTTCGGACTCTCGAAATATTCGTTCTGATATAAGGTATATAAAGATTTTCGAAATTGTTTATTTTAAGGAGGGAATAGAAAAGACAATAAAATAACATAAATTTTGCATAAAAAATGAAGTCAATCGAATAATTTGTTGCCGAGATATTTGTAATCATTTTTTCCACTCTTCGATTTTTCCTGACCCTGTTTTTCATTAAAATTTCATTTCAAAGATATATTTTAATTGGAAATAAGATGCTTAATCCAACGCACTAAACCGTTAGTTAATATGAATATAAATTTTGGAGTAATAGAGCATTTAAAGTTTATGACGTCATCAAGCCACGATTTTATTCGAATTGCAATGCATTTTATAAATAGTTTACCCATGTTTCATTTTCATATTTTATATTATGCATATCCATGATGGGTAAGTATTACGGTGTCCCCCAACGACTAGTTTTTATGATGTAGTACTTTATGCATGTTCACCAGTAATTCAAGCATGTTCATGTGGAACTAACAAAATTTATAATTTTATTTTTTGCACTTTGGCTGTTTGCTAAAAATATATAAGTTTCAATATTTGATTATTACCCAGCAAACATTACAGTTCATTATTAACACACAAATGTATCAAAGTAGTTTAATTTAGAAAGAATCATGGATTAAAAAAAATTCAACGTAACATTATATAATAAATTGTTACATTAAGTTTTGGAAATACGAAGTTACAATTTACAACATTTTAAGTTCTTTATGCATGTTCACCAATAATTCATGTATGTTTATGTCGAATTAACAAAATTTACAATTCCATTTTTCGCACTCTGGCTACTTGATAAAAATATACCAGTTTAAATATTTGATTATTACCTAGCAAACCTTACAGTTTCAAATGTCTTATTATTAACAATCCAAATGTCTCAAAGAAGTTTAATTTAGAAAGAATCATGAAGTCTAAAAGAAATTATACGCAACATTATATAATAATTTGTTATATGATATTTTTTAAATAAGAAGTTACAATGTACAACATTTTATTTATTTCAAAAAGCACTGTCATATTTTGAATGAAAATAGTCTAACAATCATTAAATCAATATTTCTTATTTATTACTTCTCTTTCTAAACTTACATAATAACCAGTTTTTACACAATATATTTCAATATGCAATCTGTTTAGCCGTTTCTTTGATCTAATAAGTTTTTCTTATTTTTCATTAAAACATCTATCAATAACGCCTTCGTTGCAATTTAAATTTTTTCTTTTTTCTTATCTGTGAAAAATTCAAATACATAGAAGCAAAAATCAATTATCATACGATAAAATCTTTCATTGAATTCCAAACATTAAGATATTTAAAACGTAAATAATTCACCATGTTGAGAAAATATTTGAGACGGAAAATCGAAAAGGTTTTAATTAATGTTCAATATGTGGAAACTGGATATATTTTTAAAAAGTATAATTTCTGTTTACTCATTTCTAATATTTTCGGAAAGTTTTATTCATGCAAATGTACACAATTGTCCCTGTTAATGTATATATTCTGTATTATTTTCTGTTCGCGAAGATTTAATTTTATACGTAAATATATATTAACAAAATAGGTATTAATGTGTGATGTCAATTAAATTTAAAGTAAAAGTTTTGAAAATTTTACATCAAATTTACCATTGAATGTATACATGTACATAGAGTTTCTCCCAGGCAGTTTCAGGAGGATGCTGCACCCTGCAACTGTGCTGCAAAGTGTGCTGAAAGTGTGCTCCAAAGTGTGCTCCAAAGTGTGCTCAAAGTGTGCTGAAAGTGTGCTCCAAAGTGCGCTGAAAGTGTGCTCCAAAGTGTGTTGAAACTGTGCTCCAAAGTGTGCAGCACTGCTGCACACTTTGGTTTACAAATCAAAAAACAATATTTTTGGAAAGTTTTATTCATGCAAACATACACAATTGTCCTGTTAAGGTATATATTCTGTATTATTTTCTGTTCGCGAAGATTTAATTTTATACGTAAATATATATTAACAAAATAGGTATTAATGTGTGATGTCAATTAAATTTAAAGTAAAAGTTTTGAAAATTTTGCATCAAATTTACCATTGAATGTATACATGTACATAGAGTTTCTCCCAAGCAGTTTCAGGAATATGCTGCACCCTGCAACTGTGCTGCAAAGTGTGCTGAAAGTATGCTCCAAAGTGTGCTGAAAGTGTGCTCCAAAGTGTGCTGAAAGTGTGCTCCAAAGTGTGCTGAAAGTGTGCTCCAAAGTGTGCTGAAAGTGTGCTCCAAAGTGTGCTGAAACTGTGCTCCAAAGTGTGCAGCACTGCTGCACACTTTAGTTTACAAATCAAAAAACAATATTTTTGGAAAGTTTTATTCATGCAAACATACACAATTGTCCTGTTAAGGTATATATTCTGTATTATTTTCTGTTCGCGAAGATTTAATTTTATAAGTAAATATATATTAACAAAATAGGTATTAATGTGTGATGTCAATTAAATTTGAAGTAAAAGTTTTGAAAAAATTACTTCAAATTTACAATTGAATGTATATATGTACACAGAGTTTCTCCCAGGCAGTTTCAGGAGGATGCTGCACCCTGAAACTGTGCTGAAATTGTGCTCCAAATATGCGACACTGCTGCACACTTTGGTTTACAAATCAAAAAACAATATTATGGAGAGTAGGCGTGGATTGCTGAAAAATTTATTAAAAAATGTTATAAAATGTCTCCCTAAAAATTATAAAATCAAAATGCCATTACGGAGGGTTGAGGTGGGACTGCTAAAAATAGTTTTAAAAAATATTACAAAAAAGCTGGTTTCATGTACTCAATACAATCATTTATCATTCCAACACCATTACCATCATTTTTTCATTTACTTAATGTCTCCTCATACATGACTAAATATTGTTTTTTATACTATATCTTCCTTTGTTTTCCATGGATGCGATTTAAATTAATATATATATATATATATATATACATAACGATTAAAACATCACAGAAACATCGTACAACATGTGAGGGAAAATAAATAAATAAATAAATAAATAATATATTAAATATGAAAAATAAACACGTACCTGTTTGAATAATATCCATAAATATATAGCGAAAAAACAATTAAAAAATTTAAAAAAAATTAAAAACTTGAACGATGAAACACAAAATTTTAATGAAATGCATCCAAAATTAACAATTAACCCTCTGACAGTCCAGCAAAAGGGACTAGATGTAGAAGAGAATGCTGTTTTCTCTGCATTTTATTTTAAATGGTAAAAAAAGGTGTTTATTCCAAAATTACCTAAAAAACTGAATTATATATATGAATGTAATCCTTGAATCTATCAATCATAACTCAATATATTAAAACTGCATTATATTTGTCGAATTATATAAATTTTAAAATTGCTTGTATTGCAGTGAAACCTGGAGCTTAGTGAACGAATTAACACGGGCTTGTCAGTCAAAGAAAAAAGTGAAATTTTGAAAAAGATGAAAATGATATTATTGTGGAACCATTGCAGAATCGTCAAACCCAAATTACCATAAATTCCACACACAAAAAAAGTGTATGATTTCACATTTGTACAAATTATGAAGTTAAAATTGTACAAAATTTGGGCGATCACAGATTTAAAAAACCCAGAAATAAGATAAAATGAAAATGAAATGAAAAAAGTCAGTCCGGCCTGTACCGGGAGGAAAATGTAGCTATCCTATATCTTCGCTTTAAAATTTTAGCTAATGTTAATCGAAAACAGCAAGCTAAAATGCAAAGAAACCGTTTACAAAAGATTCGTTAATACTGAATTTGAATAAGAAATTCGCCAAATTATTGAGCTATAGCCAAGTTCGCTTCATTTATGAAGACTTTTTTTGGTCGCCTAGGGCGCTAACAGATATGAATATATAGTTTTATGCGTATAATTGGGAAAATGATTACAACAATGAAAGAAAATATTTTGCGAGAAATCGCGTTCACTAAAATTCATAAATTAATAGTTGTTTTTTTTGCAATGTGCTGTCTTGTAATGTGTCCAAAATGTCAGCCACCCTAGAATTTCAAACTGCTCTATCTGAGTTATTTTTTAAGATAGAGGTAAAACAAAAAATGCTCCGGAATCCTTGTACCAAGGCCTAACACGTAAGAAAAAAATAAATTTGATCTTTTACCTTTTTTGTAAATTTATTTTAGTTTTAAATCTTTAAGTGACCGCCATCTTGAAACAAGATGGCGGACCAAGCTGGCCAATGAACTCGGTCGAGACATTGGTGAGCTTAATACACACAAGTAGTTTCATCCAAATTGATTTATAAATACGAGTGTTATCGTATGACATAGGTCAGATATATATATATATATATATAAATCAACATTTGAACGGAGGGTGGTTTTGGGGTCTGATCGGTGAAAATATACCAAAATTTTCCGGAATTGCTTTCATCCGAACGGCTGCAATAGGTAGCTTTACATCTTTTTGTATTGAAAGCTACCTAATATATAAATATAAGTGAGGACAACCTCCCCACACTCAATCTGGAAGAGACGTGGCAAAACGAAAAACGCCGCAAATGATGACACAGTAAAACTTCACCTGTTGCCATACATGTTACAATCCAAATGCAAAACTTTGCAATATAAAGACGCCATGCTAATCAAAAAGAAATATTTTAAAATTTATATAATATTTTATAAATTAAATATTTGAAATACAACGTTACAATCTACACTTTTTCATTTATTTCAACGAACACACTAATATTTTGAATGAAAACAATCAAACAATCTTGAAATAAGTATTTCATATTTCTTACTCGTCGTTTTACATTTACATAATTATTCGTCTTTCCATAATTCATATTTAAATTAACAATATTTGACATAAACCGATTCTTCGATTTGTTAAGTTTATTCTTATTTTCCATTAAAGCGAGTTAAAAAAATTTTCGCCGTCATTGCAAATCGAATTTTTATTTCTGTTATCTATACATAAGCAGTCTGTTATCTATCCATTGTTTAAAAATAAATGAAATAAAATTCAGCTAAAAAAACAACCATCCCAATGAAATCTTTCATCGAAGACCAAACAACAAAATATTTAATATATTTAATATGCAAATGAGGAACGATTTTGAGAAAATGTTTGAGATTTAAAAAAAAAAAAAAAAAAAAAAAAAAAAAAAAAAAACGAAAACGAAAACATTTTAGCAATTGTTAATATACGGAAAATGAATAATTTTTCTATAAGTAAAATCTTCCATTTACGTTGTACTGAATTTCGGAAAATGTTTCATTCAGACGAAAGCAGAGTTTTATCCATGTTAAAGAATATATTCTATCATATTTTTTTTACACGCGAAGTTTTAAATTAATAAATATCTAAACAATAAAAAGCCACCAAGAACTATTGATAGATAATTAAAATAAAAACTTTGTTCATATCACCAAAAGTTTGTCTTCAACCACGTGTTCGGTTTACACCTAATAAAGGATAAATGTTTATGATCCGAAGTGTCACTATGGTGTCTATTATATTATTTTGTATGGTGGTATTAAAAAAGTTTTATATGTAAATTAACTAAACATTTATAAAATAAACAATAATACTTGATATCAAGTAATTTTTACTTTCTTCTATATATACGAGAAGAAAGTAATGGATTCGTAAAAAATTTTCAATGGATTTATATGTTTTAGCAGGTCGTGAACTCGATTTGACTGTTTTTAGAAATTGTCTTTCGGTGAGTCTGTGTGTCAATCTTTGACTCTAACCCACGAGCTAATGCTTACAATGAGATGAAATTTTATATGAAGTTCTAACCTTATGTGAACTGTTGCTGATAATTTTGGGGGAAAAGTCCCCCAAGAGGGTGTGTCGCAAATCGATGATTTGTTTGATTTATATGATGTTTATATATCAGTTTATGTGCTCAGAATTCAACGAAACATCAAATTTAGATTCCTAAGGCTAATGCGACACGAACGATTATTTAGACGTTCAAGGTTTCCGTAAGGCTCGTACAATCCGGACTGACTCACGCCGCCATTTAATTGCCCGTAAAAGAACGATTGGCCAAATAATTGTTCGTGTGACATTAGATTAATGATAGGAATAGATTGTCATTCCATTTTACACTGGTGTGAAA
Organism: Maratus michaelseni; assembly: GCA_963931845.1. NCBI lineage: Eukaryota > Metazoa > Arthropoda > Arachnida > Araneae > Salticidae > Maratus > Maratus michaelseni. Next base: position 350,951,799 of record OZ007588.1, on the reverse strand, counting down.
AACTTAAGCAACAAACACAAAATGCTAATTTCTGAACACGTGAGTACTCAAAAGGAAATTCTATAAAGAGCAAGTGTAGAAAAGAGGTACTAGAATAGCAGCACGGCCTGTCGATGTGAAGTCCCCTTGACGTCACACATAGTTAGAAGTGTCACAATCGCTACGGTGAATCAAAATATGGGATATTTCACTGTCTTATTATTACTCTCAAATGATTGTTAACACTGAAAAGTCACTGTGACTGTCGCTTTGTGATGGGTCACCAGGTGACATTACAATGAAGTCACCTTGTGATTCTCAAGTCACTGTTAGTTAAAGACTGAACTTTAAAGTCATTGTGAGCATTGCATTGTGATGAGTCGCCAAATAATGTCACAATGAAGTCGCATGATGACTTTCCGGTGATCGACACTCTATTGTGAAGTCATCATTGCACTCCTTTGTGAAAAGTCACCAGATGATTTCATTTTCTGTCACTTGGGAACTCGTCACAAAACAGCTATCATGATGACTTTACACTGGAGTGTCAAAATGGCAGTCACATGAGATTCACAAGATGACTTCATTGTAAAGTCACCTGGTGACTCGTCAAAAAGCAGCAGTCATGGTGACTGTTCAGTGGAGTGACCAAATGAGAATAAAAATGAGACAAATGAAAGATATCACATTTCTGTTCATTGTAGTGACTGTGACAATTGTGACCATTTGTGATGTCAAAAAGACTTCACTTCTACTGGCCGTGCTGTTAGGGTAGTACCTATTTTCTACACTTGCTGTTTATAGTATTTCCTTTTGAGTACTCACGTGTTCAGAAATTAGCATTTTGTGTTTGTTGCTTAATTTTTGCACACTGGTGTAGTTCCGATGATTTAACAGGGGTTGCCGAAATTCGATGATTTGTTTGAAATATCCGATGCTTATATCACCAGTTTAATTTAACCGTATATCACCAGAATTCAAAGAAACATCGCGTTTTGCATGTCTTCATTGTCCGCGATTCCATAACAATATTATGCCTTTATATAATATGTTGGATAAAGTATACTATAAAAAGGTTATAGTTTATATATGTGTGTGTAACCTATTTGCTAAATTGATGTATTTTCTTTTACTATTTAAATCATTTAATTTATTTGATTTATACAGAAAAAAAGTTTTGAGATGGTCACAACATACTAGTTTTTAAATTTTTTTTCTTAACTTTCGCCATCCTAAAAGAACAAGAGAATGACTAATTTGAAAAAGATTTTTTTATATTCATGTTCATTTACAGATTTTCATGGATTTTATTATTAACTTTAAACAGCCCAAAAGTCACATTGAATTATTTTTTTATGTAATAAAAACTAAACCTTACGTAAATTTACACTAGAATTTGTTAAATTAAATTTTTGAAATAGGAAGTTACAATCAAAAATTTTTTATTTGTTTCAAAAAACTTATTTATATTTTGAATTAATTAAACTAACAATCATTAAATCAGTATTCCATATTCCCTATTTCTTACAACTGCTTCTAATGCTTCATTACTTCGTATTTTCAAAATGTATTTCCATTCGCAGTATTTATCAATAACCTCTTTTTTCATTTATTTTTCATTAAGGGATATATACAAAATAATTCACCTTCATTGCTATTCAATTTTTTTTCCTGTTATCTGCGTATGAATGAAATGAAATATAAATGAAATAAAATTCAGCGTATAAATTAAATAAAATTCATTTATGATAACAAACGTTTCAATAAAACATTTTATCGAAGCCCAAACAGAAAAATATGCAAAGTTTAAATAAACCACAGTGTTAAGAAAATATCTGAGATGAAAAGACGAAAATATTTCACTTAATGTTTGTTATGCGAAAACTGGATAATTTTTCAAAAACTGAAATATTTCTGTTTAGGCTACTTTGAATTTTTGAGAAGGTTTTATTCCGACAAAGATACAAATTTAGCCATGTTAAAGAACGTGTCCTCTGTTATTTTCTGTTCTTGAAGTTTAAATCGATAAGTAACTAAATATTTATAAAATAGGTAATAACTTTTGATGTCAGGTAAAATTTTGAAGAAGATTAGATTTTTTTTTTATTACTTGAAAAAGGTAGTTAAAGAAAGAAAGAAATAAAAGATTTATTTTATTTTTAAAGATATCACCAAAGATTACTTTGAAAAGCACAGATAACTATATTTTAAATAGATTAAATAATGTTTAGCCAACTTCAAAAGAAAACATGCAGTTTTTAAGAAAATAATAACCAACTTCAAGGGATTATTTCTTATTTTTTATGTTTTAGTGGCAATCCTGTATTGATATCCACATTATCCCACGAGTCACTTGAGTTAAAAATAATGCCTATTTTGAAGCAATTATGGAAATATACTGTATAATTATGTATACTCGTTTAAATTTGAATATATTCTTTTCCAACTGAAACAATATTGAAAAACGGGTTATCAAACCCGATGCGTAAGAGTCAAAATCGAACCCTTAATCGAAAAATTAAAGTCAATCCATCTCGAATTTGCCCCAAAAAGAAAACAAAATACTCGAACCGAACCGACTGTTGAGTCGCGTTTGTTTAAAATCATATTACCAATCCGATTAAGGACTCTAATTTGCATTCATTTTAATCCCCTTTGTTTTAAAATGAAGCTGATTTGAACGCGCGATGGACGATGATGCATTAAACTTTTTTATTAGCCATGTAAAAATAAATAAATAATTAAATAAATAAATAAAAAACTATATATGATACGGGGACTATTTTAAAAATGTTAAGTAGTACTATGTACCTTGACATGTTAAAATTTCATGACGATTGTTCAATTTTTACGAAAGTGGAAGTTTATTAAGTAAAACAAAAACCAAAAAACAGACAGACTTTCGTACAAATAGATTACTGCTAGATCCTGGTGGTACTGAGCCGGGACCACCTGCAGACTGAGATCTTTCCAAAAGAAAAATATGAAAATCAGAGCATCTGTCCAAGATGTATGCGTGGATGTACATAAAAAACAGGAACATATGTGCAAACAAATTGTATTACATTCTTCATTGGAAGTCGTTTACAAAAATTGCTATCATATTTCGTTTTTTTTTTTGTTTTTTTTTTTATCTAACTTAGTTTAAAACTTTTTAACAAAATTATAGACATGATTTTTTTTTTGGTTGAAAATATTTGTTTTTCTGGTGTATGTAAATTTTATTTGTATCCATAAATGAAATATCTATTGTCATGGTTTCAAAACTTCATAAAAAGTTAGATATATTCATATACAAGATGTGGATATGTTATTTGAAAAATGATAACGCACCCCTTTTAACAAACATTCATTATATCAATAGTTTTTTTTTCTTTACACGGATATGTAAAATAAATTATGAATTAAAACCTATTGTTATTCTAAGAAGACTCAAATTTCTATTAAATTCGAATATTTCATTGGAGTAGGTTTTAATCTCGTCTTTAAATGTTCGTTTTATTATGTGTATTATTTGCATAAGTATGCGTATAGAATTCACGTATATTATCCTCATTTACAGTCTTTAGTATTTGAATTGTTCCTACGGTATTGATAGTGAGCACTTTATCACAATGATACATTGAGAGTTGCCATAATGGTGTAAAATATTATGTCATAACATGGTATGCTACTTTTACTTCAAAAATTAAGAATACACTGCAATCTAACTTTAAAAGACTTATCAAATGAAATGAAAATAAAACATAAATGAAACTATATTGAAAAACTACAACAAAAAAAAAACTCGAAAAACTTCGATAAAAAAATAAATGGATATAATTTACCGTTATTATTATAAATTTCTTTATTATAATGAGAAAATACATGAATACTTAATCTATGTAATGTTTAAAATACATGATACGCTGTTAAAAAGATAAAAGTAATTTTTAAGTCTTTGATAAAATAAATTAAATTTTGAATTTTATTGTTTCTGATTGTTTTGTCTTTGTGCATATTCTATTAAATTTGAATGAAAGCTCTTTTAAAAAATACGAAATGTTTTCATAGAAAGTGGCATCTTCTGCAGACATATACTTCTGCATACTTATTTATACTCTGTATATAATACTGTTATTGCAGTCGCGTCACAGACATATAATATTCCCAATTTTACGGCTAATGTATATAAAAATTCTTACATCTTACTTAATTGTCTTCGTTTTTTCTATAGATTTTTATCTAACAAATACATGAAATTTAAGTTATTGGATAACAAAAATAACTTAACAGCATGATAAAATTAGCAGATTACAAAAAGATTTAAAGCGCAGTTAATAAACACACTTGTAATAATTGTTATTCATAATTTCACTAGCTAACTGTCAAATAACACTGTCAATCACTGTCAATAACTATCAAAACACATAGTCTCTGTAGATGTTTATATATATACATATTTATAATATTATAATAGATTGTGGCGCATACTTCGGTTCCGTCAGCTAAGAAAGAAGTCATAACAGAGAAATTAACAATAACAAGGATTTATTTAAAGCAGTAGTGAGGATGGGTGGCAATGGAGGGGGCATTTTTAAGTTAACGATGACTCGAATTAAATTTGAAACAGTAAAAGACTGTTATTTCCAAGAAATACACTAAATTCTATAAATTCAAACACTATATTACAGTAAAATGGCTACTCTGATCGTTCACTGGAACGTAAGTAGAGATCACAAGGGACACTATATATAGCACTACATTGAAAAAAAAATAAAATAAAATAATAATAATAATAATACAGTATAATAGTAGCACCCCAGCTGCCATTATTAAACCGTAAAATAAACTGTAATAAACAGTAAAATAAGCAGTAATAAGCTACAGCGGTAGCGTATTACTGCTTATTTTACTGTTTATTACTGTTGATTTTACGGTATAATACTGGCAGCTGGGGTGCTAGTATTATACCGTAAAATCAACAATTTTTTTTTGCACGGTATAAACTGTTCCTGGAAACACTAAAAATGTCACTTTAAAATACTGCAATAACATTAAAAAGAGAACCATGTGCATTTTAACTTTCTTTATTTGAAATATTAAGGTAACATCTCCCCATGATGCCGAAGCTCTCAACCGAAAATTGAGCTAAGATTAAGCTCCAAAAAGCAGCTCAAAATGGATACTGGCTTATTCTCACGTGGCAGATTCCACCTTCGAAATTCGAAAGCAATGAAACTCTATTATAATGCTCCACAAAGGACGACATGCGACAAAATCAGCTGGATCTAACTTCTACCAGCGTATTTATACCAGCTAAACGATTACGGGTACTGAAGGGGCTATTTCACTCACGCGAAAACACACTCTCGCTATTGTTAATCCTATGAGAGATTTTTTTTTTAAATATCTTGTTTGCATTTAAATATTTTAAAATGATTTTATTTTATTTTTATTTTTATTTAGTTATTTATTTTACATTTGATAGCTGAGGTTGATCTCTACAAAGGCCGTTCTTTACTTTTTCCATTTTCTTTGCAGGTTTTTTTTTTATAAGGATACTTTCACTTTCAAAACCGGTTCCGAAAGTAAAAACACCTTAATAAAAAAAACTTGAAAACAAAATCGAAAAAGTAAAGAACGGTCTTTGAAAAGATCGATCTCGGCTATCCAAAGATGCAAACGAGGTATTTAAAAACAATTTCTTCCATAGGATTCACTTTAGCGAGCGGGTGTTTACGCATGCGTGAAGTAGCCCCTTAATAACATATCAACTGATCGACATAACTGCGAAAGCTAGATATTCAGAGATTCAGTCACACTTTGTGAAAATTAAATGGGAAAGAGAATAGTATCTGTTCACGCACAAATGTTAAAATCAGGACAACATGTTCACGCCCAAAACTCAAAAATCCATTTGACTCTAGACTAACTTGCATAAGAGAGTAACACTTATGCTACACGGTTATCTCAAACAACCTCGATATCTCAACTTCTATTGCTGCCATAATTTTCCGTATGCCGATTTAGTGCAAATTGGAAGACCAAGGTCACCGCCAAAGGCGAAGTTTACATTATCTGTTTAATTAACTTAATGTTTTAAAACCTTTAAATATCTCTGATAGTTTAAAGAAGGAATTTAAGAATATACAGAAAACAGAATTTAATTATTACATACGATTATCACACGATTCGATCATTTAAAACAATCACGTGTTATTTTATTTAATTTGGAAATTGTATCTTTTCACTGCCATTTATAAAATAAAATAGTTAAAACAAAATGAATATCGTTTCCAAAGGAATTCTTTCAACTTCGAACTAAAAAACTATTTAATCAGTGAACAAGAAAGTGCGAAATAAAAATTATTTTAATTCTAAAAGAGATTAATTAGTAATTTTAACTTAAATCTCGCTTTTAAAAGAAATTCCCATTGTTTAAGTTAATTCATTTTCAAAGTGAATTTTGTCCGATCAGATATAAGATAGTTTAAACAAAAAGAAATAATTGATTCGAATTTTTTTCATTGTTCTTTAAAGATAATAAAACAAATTGCTGTTCAAGAATTTCAGTTTAAATAAGATAAGAAAGTTCTGTTTTATTCTTGAAAATAAATAAATTTGAAACCGAGTAATTCTCTTTTCTTATGCAACAAAAGGAATAATCAATATTTTGCTGTAAATTCTTTTTTTATCATTTTCCAACATCTATGAAAAGTGTTTGATTTCGGTTTTTATGCTTGCTATCTGTCCGTTTGTCTCTAATCTAACGTTTGTAAATATACTGGGATTGTCATGTACTTTTTATATGTTATTAAGGTTTACTATAGAATGTTCAGTATTGAAAACGAAGTGTGTAGAATTTATAGTTTATTTACAGGGACACACAAAAGAATTCCGTTACATCACGGTCTATGGAGAGAAATCGTTTACTGTTGCATTTTATTGATGTTACGATATTTCAAACATAATGAGCTTGATATGCATCATTAAAGAGGACTACAACATACTTTCTCTGCAGTATGAAATAAGTAGCATTTATTGTTCATTCACAGGTACGCACAAAAATTTCATTACATTATGCTATATGGATAAAAATCGTTTACGGTGCATTTTAATAATGTTTCGATACTTTAAAACTTAATGGAATTAAAAATGAGCACTGAGATGCACTACAGTAATGTTTTCTATAGATTATGGTGTGAATAGCATTTATCGTTCATTTACAGATATACACAAAATAATTAGATTACAGGACTGACTAGGATCGATAATTGCTGGAAGTGCATTTTCAGATGCGTTAGACATTTTTAAATTTAACTAATTTTTATTACATTACATAGTGTGTATAAATTACATAGATCATATACAGGGCTTCAGGAAAGAATTTGCATGCATTACCGGATATGGTCAGCAATTGATGAAAATGGATTTTTATTGCGTTATGTGTTTTGTATATTGATTGTACACTACAAAAAAATTTTTGATTTTACAATATAATACTGGCATTCCATCTGCCAGTATTATACCGTAAAATTAACAGTAATAAACAGTAAAATAAGCAGTAATACACTACCGCGCAGAAATGGTACTAAAAGAGAAAGTACTAAAGATCTCATTTTAATAGATGTAAGACTGAACAGAATTCACAGTATTCATTAACATTAATCGCATTGAATCGATTAAAAAGCGAATTTTTCATCTTGGTTATAATCATTCAAATAACAAGGCTGGATAAGTTCTCATATGACTGAGAATCGTTTTTAATGTTATCGATTATGAATTTTGAATCAGGGCGAACATGTTTAGAACCTTCTTTTATTAAAAATAAAATTTTATTCAAACAAACCGCAGAGTTTTCTTTCAATCATCGCACTTTTAAAAAATCAATTTATAATATTGCAATTTATAATAAACTTCGTAAATCAAATAAATTTATCAATTGTTCTTTTATGTAACATTATTAAAAAGGAATAATATATTTATTCGGAAACGTAAATTTCAATTCTTACATAAATTATCATTTCTAAAAGATTACTTCACTTAGTTATTGAAAAAAAGAGGAGTAATATTGGAAATAGTCTTGTTCGTAAAATCCCGGGATTTCATTTATTGATCTCAAAATCTCGGGATAGGAAATTAAGTTTGGTATTGGATTCCCTAATTTATTATTTTTAAAAATTAAAAAATGTATTTAAAGATTTCCTTTAAAATACTCCATTCCTTAATGGACACCCTATACTCTCGAAAGATAGGAATATAATGAAAAAATTATATTATGCTATCTTAAATTATCCCATATAAACTCGATATCTCAACTCTTATATTTGCTAAAACACCTAATTTATTTCACATGAAAGTCATGTTTAGTCATCAATTTCATCAGCAAAGGTGAAAACCAGACTACCAGTTTAATGAAAGTAATTTGTTAAAACCCTGAAATACTTTAGACGTTTAAAAAAGAAAAGAAAAGAAAAGAAAACATGACATGTAAAGAAAATCAAAAATTCTATACTACATAATTTAATTTTACAACTGAATTATTTAAAACAATTACACTTTATTTTTTTAATTGAAAATTTTATATTTTTTCTAGTATTTCTATAATAAAAAGTCTAACAGCAAAAATAATATAATTTCCAAAGGGATTCCTTTGAACTTTAAAAAGTATTTAATCACTAAACAAGAAAGGATGAAATAAAAAGCATTTTGATTCTAAAAGAGCACAATTAGTCATTTTAATTTAAAACATGCTTTTAAAAGCAAATTCCATTGTTTAATTTAATTAGCTTTTAAAGTAAATTTTGTACGAATAGATATCAAATACTTCAAACAACAAGAAATAGTTGATTCTGATTTTTTTTTTCATTGTTAGCTTAAGTATAATAAAACAAATTACTGTTCAAGAAATTTCAGTTTATATGAGATAAGAAAATTTTGCTTTATTCTTACAATGTAAGCAACAGTTAAAATAGAATAGTTCTAATTTCTGAAACATCAAAAAGAAAAAAAAAATTGTAATCAACAGTTTTTCAGAAATACAATATGTGTTTATTATTATTATCATTATCATTATCATTATCATTATCATTATTATTATTATTATTATTATTATTGTTTAAGATGTCGAATTCTAACTCTGAATTAATAATTTACCATGTTCAATGTACTCAAGCTATAAGTAGCACACAGTTAAATCCTAATCATGTAGTAATACATGGTGAGAAATGAAGATTTAGCCAGTAGAGAGCGTTACTATTGATAAATTAAAACAATAATCCTTTCACTATCGCTCAAAACAATTACGTATTATTTTTTTTTATCCAAAGTTTATCTTTTCTGTACTACTACTTATACAATAAAATTCTAACAAAGAAAATAATATAATTTTCTAAGGGTTTCGTTTAAACTTAAAACGTTAAAAGTATAAGGGAAATAGAAATAATGAAATAAAAAGTATCTTAATTCTAAAAGAGGCTAATTAGTCATTTTAATTTAAAACTCGATTTTAAAAGAAATTACCATTGTTTAATTTAATTTACTTTCAAAGTAAATTTTGTCCGATCAGATATGAGATAGTTAAAAAGAAAAAAAATGTATTCTGTTTTTTTTTTTTTCACTGTCCCTTTAAGTACAATAAAAAAGGTCCGTTTAAATGAGACAAGAAAATTCAGTTTTATTCGCACAATATAAACATGAATTAAAATAGAATACTTCTCTTTTTACACGTTTCAAAGGAAATAATACTTCGTAATCAATACTTTTAGATAAATTATTTTTTCTTCATTTAATTTCACAATTATATCTTTCGAGTTGAATTTTCTACATACATAGTGATTCATTTCAGCGTATAAGAAGCAGCTACTCTTAATTGCATGAACTAAGTTAGATAGGAATATCATTTAAAAAATTACACGATGTCATCTTAGGTTATCTAAAGTATACTCAATATCTGCATTCTTGTTGCTTCCTGAACATCTGGAATTTTTAGAGAAGGACTTACAGTCAAATTTGGTCGCCAAGAAAATCACTAATAGCCCTATCACACGAGGCATCAAAGTTGCTGCTACTCACTGGCGACACAATGTTAACGTGTGGTTTCAAAAGGAGTTGATCGAAACAAGAATTTTTTTATTGTTGGAGCAATTTTGTCGCCGATAATGTTCATTATTTAGTGTGAAGGACCAATGTCGCCAGGAACAGCTGATGAAACACTTGGAAAACTGATGAGGGAGGAGCCTTGATCGTCAATTTTTGTCGCTTCAATTTATCCTGTGTAATAGGAATTTCAGTTTCTCCTAAAAGACCAAACCCATATTAGCTGTTTGATTATTTTAATATTTTAAAAAAATATTTAAATATTTAAAACACGTAAAAAGAAAATTTTTTGAAATGATAAAAAAAAAAAAAAAAAAAAAAAAAAAAAAAAAAAAAAAAAAAAAATTACATATTATTACGTTAAAGCTTAATTGTCTAAAACTATTGAGTGTAATTTTATTAATTGCAAGTCGTATACTTTCATAATTATTTCTATAATAAAGCGCTAATAGACAAAAAAAAAATCATTTTCAAAAAGTTTTTTTTAAATAGGATCTTACAAAAATATTTAATCAATGAACAAGAAATAGGAAAATAAAAAGTATTTTAAATTTGAAAGAGTTTAATTAGTAACTTTAATTTAAAACTAGCTTTTGAAAGGATTTCCCATTATTTAAATTAATTCACTTTCAAAGTAAAATTGCCCGATAAAATAATTCAAACGAAAAGAAAAAAATAATTCTGATTATTTTTTTCATTGTTCCTTAAAATATAATAAAACAAATTGCTGTTCAAGAATTTCAGTTTAAATGAGATGAGAAAGTTATGTTTTACTCTCGGAATATAAACATGACTTAAAATAAAATAGTTTTCCTTTTAACCGTTTCGAAAGGGTACTTCTGTTTCATCGATAGTTCGTAATCAATTATTTCGCATAAATTCTTTTTTATTCAATTAATTACACAATTATTTCTTTCGGGCGGAACTTATTATAAACAAAGTGATTCATTTCATCATGTATATGTAGAAGGAATAGATACTCATAACTCATATTTTGGTATTATTTTAATTATTTTCAAGTCGCCCTGTATGTACTCCAAATGAATGAGAATATAAAGAAAATATAAATATATGCTGATGCCATCTTAAGTTATCTCAAATATCCACGATATCGCAATTCTTGTTGATGCTAGATCATCTTGAATGTTTCAAATAAAGATTTAGAGCCAAATCTGATCGCAAAGTTAATCGTAAAGGCAAAATACAGATTAACTGTTTCATTAACATAATATTTTAAAACATTGAAACACTTTAGACGCTTAAAAGGAAAACATTTATAAAGGTTAATAAAATGAAAATGTAGCTATTCTATACAATACTTTATGATTGATCCCTTTAAATTTATTACGTGTTTTTTTTTTTTTTTTTTTTTTTTTTTTTATGTGTTTTAACTACTAGTTTTATCTTTTTACTAACATTTCTACAGTAGAACGCTGGCAGCAAAAATAATAGTATTTTTAAGGGAATTTCTTTAAACAGAAACTTAAAAAATATTTAATCATTGGACAAGAAACGGTAAAATAAAAAGTATTTTAATTCTGAAAGAGTTCAATTAGTAATTTTAATTTAAAACTCTCTTTTGAAAGAAATTTTCATTGTTTAAGTTAATTCACTTTCAAGGTAAAATTTCTCGGATAAGATAAGACAATTCAGACAAAAGGGAATAATTGATTCTGTTTTCTTGTTGTCCAGTGCTCCTTTCCAGTGTTCCTTAAAGTGTAATAAAACGAATTGCTGCCCAAAAACTTTCAGTTTAAATCAGATAAGAAAGTTATGTTTTACTCTCGCAATATAAAAATAAAATAATTATCTTTTTTAACGTATCAAATAAAATAATATATCGTAACCAATAAATTTCCTAATAATATACTGGGGGATTTGTTTAAATGTACAAATTTTTCGAAGCAGTGGGTAGAGGCAAATGAATCAGAATTATGGGAAAGCTTTTCAATACTACATAGAAATATTTTGTGATTTTTTTTCTTCTAATAATCTTGCTGAGTTTTTAAAAAATGCTAATATGAAAAGAAATCCAGTGAAAGAATAAATAAATTATAAAATTAAATTTATTTATAGCAAAAAAAAAAAAGTTACGTAACTTGCGCGAAAGACAATAAAAAGAGAAGAAAATTTTTTAAGATACAGTATAAAAAAAAGAGAAAGAAAAAGATATTTTCAAGGAATATTTGTAAAACTGTTTATGCAAATCCTTCAAAAAAAAAAAAAAAAAAAAAAAAAAAAAAAAAAACGTTTATAAAATAATAATCTTTGGTACACATGTCGCAAACGCATAGGAACCTTTCTGGCCAAAAAATCCGCCAGGCAGAAAATCACCAAAATGGCGATTTTCTGCCTGGCGTGGCAACACTGTATACCAGTTCGTGTGTATTATTCGATGCCCCCCTGTATTAATAGCAGTGCATTTTACGTATGCTGTGTGTGCATTTTATAATAAATTAAACACTGTGTGTGCTCTGTAATAAATTAAACACTGCGTGTGTGTTGATATTAAATTAAATATAGTGTGTATTTTATAATAAATTAAACACTGTATGTACTTTATAATAAATTAAACCTTGTGTGTGTTTTATAAAAAATACATTGTGTGTTTTTTATAATAAAACTTGTGTGTGCTTTATAATAAAGTAAATGTGTTTGTCTTATAATAAAATAAATGTGTGTGTTTTAAAATAAATTTGTGTGTATTTTATAATAAAATTGTACTTTATAATAAAATAAATTGTTTCATAATGAAATAAAATTAATATGGTATTTTCGTACGCAAGGCCTAACATATATTAAAAAATGGGATTTTCTCGCCAAAGTGGCGCAAAAACAAAAAGCGTCACCCCCGGTGCGTCGGCGATATCTGTTCCTAATCTTTTAGGTGACTATATAATCATAGAATAGATTTTATCATAGAATCATAAACAGAAATTTTAAATAAAATGTCACATTGTAAGGTTTGAATATTTACTTATATCACAGATACATGTTTTGAGTTTTTAAAAAAACAACATCTTTTTACTAGTTTATAGCATCATTTATCTCACACAAATGAAAAGCTGCACGTCTAATAAATACGAAAACCTACCATACAACATGACTATATATTTCAATGTGGATACTGTTATAAAATAAAACTTCCAAAAATTTGCCGATAACGGAATACATGATTTCTAAATTTATTTTCACCGTAGAATATTTTCAAAGTTCTGAGATAAAATTCTTCCGTAAATTTAAAAATGCAAATATCTATGCACACTTTAAAAATATATATTGATCGTGCGTTCAAATAAGACGACAGTGATGTCTAAAATTTGCCTGGAGCTGAATAAATATAAGATTCATATTTTACCGATAACTAAATGCATATAAGAATGTTTCGGAACTATGTTGAATAAAATTCATTTCCTTGTGATATGCGTTAAATCTATATAATTTTCTCACTCTTTGATCCCTTTTCAAAACTCATCTTGGCGTGATGTATTTTGTATATACAGATAAAACATGGTAGGCTGTATTTTTTGTAACCAAGTATTCTTTAATATTGAAATTAAGAAGCGGTGCTCTTTTCTTTTTATCCTTAACAAATTAAGGTTTGAACAAGTAATTTTTAAGACAAAAATAGAACCGACTTCAAGGAATTATTTCTAATTATCGTGTTTATCTGGCAACACTTTACTGTTATCCACAGTAAATTTCTGCAGGAGTCAGATTATACCTTTCCCGAATATGAAAATCCTATCGTCCACCCGAAAATCGATCAGAGCTCGAAAAGAAAATTTTCGTTGACTCCCAAACTCGACTCTAACCAGACCTAATCGAACCCGAAATTACAGAAAATTAATTCCTATTTTAATCTATGGAGAAATACTTTATAATTAAATCTCTAATATCATTATTTTTTGTACGAAAATAAACATATATAGTATACTTAATTATATTCATATACAAGCTTTTTTCATCTGAAATAATATCGTGGATTTGCTTTTTAAATAACGTGTTATTAAACCCGATCCGCCATAATCAAATCTCAACATGAAACAAACCTCAAAACAATGAGCGTACTTAGCGATAATACCTCGAAACCTTTTAGAGCAGCCATACTCAGTTTTATTTTTTTTCTCACGCCATATATTTGCTAATCTAGGTGGTCCGCAACACCACTCATATAATATTGTAAAAAAAAAGGTAGTTAAAATAGCAAAATAACAAAAATATCATAACTAAGTAATATAACAAAATTAATATTATCAGCAGGGCCGTATTCGTATTATGTGCAACCTATTCAAACTTACACTAATAATTTATAATAGTAATTTTCGCCTTATTTAATTGAATATAAATAGTACGAATTTTACTGATTTATTATTCTAAATTACTAGTGGAAGTTAGCACGTGTTGCACGTGTCATCAGTAATATCTGCGTAAATAAGTGTAAAGCTTAATAATAAAAGAGTTCAGAATTTCCAAGTTCTAAAAATAAAACTAAATCAGGAGGTTTTCTTTAATATAAAGGATTTTATCTTTTTAAAATGTAAAACTGTATAATGAAAATTTAACAAGTTTTAAATAATATTTGATTAGTGTTGAAGATTAAAAAGTCCTTGTGGAAGGACCGTGAGGAAGAGGTAGTCAATGTTTCATAGTCAATGTTTTTATAAATACAACTCATTTTACTCAAACACCCGAGGCTAAAATGCTTGGAACCCGATTATAGAAGATGCAATCCCGCTTTTCGTTAATACTGAATATGAATGCTAATTTCAGCATGATAGTTACAGCATAACAAAAATCAGATTGTTTCAAAATGTCAGCCACCCTAAAATTTCAAACTGCCATATCGCAAGCCATTTTTTAAGATAAAGCCAAAACAAAAATGTTCCAGAATCCTTGTATCACGATCTAACAGGTAACGGAAACAACTTTTTTAATTTATAAAATTTATACAACTTTTATACCGTGGAGGAACGTGTGTTTATTGTGTTGGAGTACCACCGATTAATTCAGTGTCCTATTGCCACAAGCAGAAGTTTTCAAACGAGATTTCCAGTCGCAAAAGGCCCAGATGGGAAAACAATTCGCGAGCTTTTCAAAAATTTCAACAGACAAGGAACGTGGCCGATGCGTTAGTCGGAAATGTGGGTCGGACCCAATCCGTCGTTACTCCTGAAAATTCAACGACACTTGCTTCAGTTATTCAGCGTAATCCGAGTAAATCTGTCCGCAGACTTGCAGCTGAATCCGGAATCAAGCCATCCAGCACGTACAGAATCCTGCGGAAATCATTACACATGTTTTCTTACAAGATTCAATGCCGGAACGCCATACCAGTTCAAGCTGAACGACAACAAGAGCATTTCGCTAACGAGATGCTCGAGAAGATTGATTGTTCTGGTTTCGATGTCGGCCAAATATGGTTTACGGATGAGGCCCATTTTTATCTGGATGGTGTCGTTAACAGACACAATTGGTGATTTTGGGGTACAAAAAATCCACATTTGAATCAAGCATGACCACTCTATAGCCAAAAACTTACAGTTTGGGCTGAAATCTGTCTCAAAGGCATTATTGGGCCCTTTTTCTTGCGAGAAACGGTGACGACTGAGTGGTATATTGCGCCACTCAACAAGCGTTAGATGACCGACCAGGCACGGCGTGGTTCTTGCAAGATGGGGCTCGTCCGCATCGTACACAAGACGTTTTTGACTTTCTGGGCAAATACTTTGACGATAGAGTTTTTGCGTTGTATTATTAGACAGTGAAGGGAAAAGTCATGGAGTGGTCTCCGTATTCACCCGACTTCACTGACTGGCTTCACATTAAAGGATACTGTTTACCGGAACAATCCTTTAACACTCGGCGAGCTCGAAGAGGCTATTTGTCAAGCTTGTGTGTCGATTTCCGGTTACACACTACAAAGAGACACTAACAATTTCATTCTGCGTTTGCGACATGTCTGTTGTGTAGAAGGTGCACATTTTGAATCACTTTTAATGTGATTTGCCTATTTATCGCAAAGCCATCTATCGGCGCTATTTGTAACTAAATTTTAAGATTTATGTATCAGATTCTTACGATTTTTTTAATAAACATACCACTGGTTTCATGTTTCTATCTATCACAGTTTCCGGGTTATTGATTTTTAAAGTTAGGGGTCCTTTGTGAAACACCTTGTATATATATATTGAACGGGGGGGGGGGGAGTTGAGGTCTGGGGATCATGATCGGTGAAAATATATCAAAATGTTTTGGAATTGCTTTCCTCCGAACCGCTGCAATAGGAAGCTTTTGTAATGAAAGCTACCTAAAAGTATATACACCACTGTAAAGCAAATAAAACTACGTGTGATAAAAAATATATATCTTTTGACTAAGCAAATGACATTTAGGAAGATTTAACTTATTATTATTATGTTTATTATTATTATAAATAACAGGACAGAATATTTTCTTCCTATAAAGATTTATAGAACAATGGACAAAGTCTTAAATACCTTCTATGCGCATCTCAAATTTTTATGAGCATGCATAAATGATTGTGCGTTTTGGGCCACCAAAAAAGCTCGCCAGACCACATACGGTCCGCGGTCCGCTGGTTGAGTATAACTGTTCTAGAGATACGATAAAAAGAAACCAATTAGAAAGTTGTTCAGCGCCATCGATATAGTAGGAAGTGACACTTCATTTGCATGAATAACCTCAACCGAAATCGG
This sequence comes from Maratus michaelseni, assembly GCA_963931845.1. Classification (NCBI taxonomy): domain Eukaryota; kingdom Metazoa; phylum Arthropoda; class Arachnida; order Araneae; family Salticidae; genus Maratus; species Maratus michaelseni. The sequence continues at coordinate 350,935,021 of OZ007588.1, read as the reverse complement.
AAACAGCGACATTAAATTTGGGCGATTCCTGTCTATACTGTAGCGATACTATCAAGTAAGGTACAGTATACAGTGAGTTACTAGTTTAGAGTAACAGGCTTAGCCTCTTGCTTGACGCAAACGTGCTCAAATACTGTCCATGAGGTCCCTGGTTCAAATCCGCACTTCAACCCTACATTGGTGACACAGAAAGAACACGCAACCACATCCATCTTCTCCCAAGACCAACAGATGGCAGCGCCACTCAAATCATCCTTGGCGCGCAAAACCTATGATAGCTGTCATAACATATAAATCTGTCACGCCCTTATCGCACATGCATCTCCTCTGTGCATGAGCACAACGTCATGCCCGCATCACGAAGAAATGCGCACGGCAAAGAGAGCACCTGCTGACGAGTGCACATCGCTTGTCGAACGCAAACAAGACGTCTTCCTAACTGGGGGCGGAGTGGTGTAGTGACTCTATAAAGTAACGAACACTATATAGCGAGTTACTAGCTTAGAGTAACTGGCTTGGCTTTTTGCTCGACAATGACGTGTCCACCTACTGTTCATGAAGTCCCTGGTTCAAATCCCAGCCTACGCCTTTGGCGAGGCACGCACCTCATCATTACAATACTATTGTGTTGATTTCGCTATGGAGATCAATTGTCTGAAAAAAGAGTATGGGAATCGGTATGAAACAACACGATAAACCTGCTCAAACTCACAGTCGGACGAAATCGCTCATTCCTTCCGGATAGATGACATAAATTGCACTGAAATTCACAATTTCCGCTTTCTGTTTACGCTATTCATGCATAAAAGGGTACACTTCCTACTAAATTGACGACGCTGAATAACTTTCTGTCGGGCCCTCACCGTGGCTGTCGCCTTCGCTACCAACCACGCTGCCGTGTCGGCTCAATTCAGCATTTTATAACACGCGTGCTATAATACACCAATGTAAAATTCATAGAACCAATCATTAACGTTAAAGTGTCAGTATTATTCTTTCAAACACAGAGTTGAAGATTATCACAAACGTAATATAAATTAAAAATGGCGTTACTAGATGCAATGCTATTTCTTCAATACATTCATCTACATTTAGTACATCAATAGCATAAATAATAAAAAAAAATTGCTACTCGAGAAGAACCGAACCAAAAGCTATTTTAATCATGGTATTGAAGATTCAATATCCTATTCAAGCGAAGTCTCTTATTCATTCTCCTAAAATAAGACATAGCAAGAAGTTGTGGAAATGCAAATGCATATAAATTCTTACACGTACATTATTTCCCTAGAGAAAGTTAGAAAAATTATTTTTATACATTTGGATGCGAATATATGATTTTTTCCCCCAAGAAAGAACTTAGTTCATTTTTTAAAATAACTAAAAGCATCGATTGAAACCATTTAATTGTGAATAAATACAAAGTAAGCGCAGAATTTATCAATAACGCTAACGAATACATGTGAGATAGTGGGGATAAATATTCATTATTGCAAAATCTAGAATTAATGATTTTAAAATGTATATAATATCTTTAGTGTTGATCAACATATTTTCATTATTTACTTTCCCTTTAGAATGTAAGCATTTTTCATCCTTTTACAATCAAGTCTTGAAATATTATATTGCAGCATTTAAGTACTTTTATGTGCGAGTTCTATTTACGCATGACTGAGTCCCCGTGGTGTATACGACTTAATTTTTGTCCCGATCATAAAATAAATAAATATTAGAAATAATTAAATAAACAAAATGTTTCAAGAAAAACAAAAACTAATTTCAAGAGATTGTTTCTTATCTTATTGTACTTTCATTTATTTATTATACACCAGATGGCGTGTTTTACTGGAGACACAATGTGGAATATTAGAGGATTTTTTGGCAACTTCTTATTTCTATACATATTCACTTAAAATAACATTGTTGCCAATATCGCTCATTTTGAGGCACACTAGATGTAGTTTATAATGGGACCCCCACACCATAATAAATCATTTCCAAGAAAAAGAAAAAAAAGAATTACAAAAATTGGAGAATCCTTTTAAGAACTATACGTGGACAAATATTTTAAAAAGTATAAACGAATTTTATAACCTCCTCTGTTGGAAGTTCGCGAATCAATAAAATGTAAGCAAAATAAGGCACTCATTCCCCAGTTTTCAGATGTGGTAACTCGAATAAACTAATAAACTACAAATCTATTTCATTATTTTAAAGAAATGCTTTATGATATTAAAGCTTTAGCATTTTTAAATATTTCTTAAACACGTTATTATTCTTGGTACTATAAACAAAATTCAAAACTGCGTAATATCATAAATGACAGTAATGTAAAAATGTAATATCATAACAGCCAGCGTTTAAAATTAACGGTACAGATTATAAAATGCCATCGTGATTTTTTCAATAGCAGCATTGATAAGTTGTTTAAATGAATTATAAAACTGAAAGAAAAATAAGAAAACCTTGTGACTTCATTACAGATATCTTAGATTGTTCTCAATACTTAGGCTGCAATATGTTGCAGATTATTTTCTGAATTTTCAAACAAAGTTTTGTCGTCAACAATGTCGCCAAATTCCGTAAAGGTTTCCAAACTTATCGCCAAAATCGAACTTTTTCTGAGATTGTAGACAGCAGGTTGCCAGTTTTCAAGTGGATAAAATAAAACAAAGCTACCCAGCCGTGAGATTGGGTACTTCACCTCCGCTTCTAGGTTCACGGAACCCTTGCGAGGAGGCCAGGTGGTCTTGGTTTACCCGGGACACCACAAGGGCGTATCTGCGGCGAAGAGGAGAACCGCCACCTGCGCATTACTCCTCTGGACCCAAACTTTGACGACAAAGGTCTTGCGATTTGCGGAGGAACCAAAGCTCGAAGGTCACCACCACATCACACTTGGGGCATGCCGAAGTCCCCCGACGGCTTCTGAGCAAGAAACCCAAAAGAGAACTAGGTCATAGACCTTATTGCCGAGCTTCCCCGACACGTCTTGCTTTACTAACGCCTTCAGATGTGAGACCAGCTTTGGCGAAAATGTAGGTTCCGTTCGCAAGCCCGGGAGAATTAAAAATCTCTCCCTAGACCCATAGACATGTCCCTGCTTAGGCTGTAGGCTACAGGATCCAGACCTCTCGGCCCCAGCCTGCGAACTCAACACACCTTACTTACCGGTAACCAGGTTCCTAAGCATCGAAGTGCTCCTAACCGTGTAATGGCGCTGGTACTAGGAAACCGTAGGCGTCGCTCTCGAACCCTGAGGGCCGCGGAAGGCTTCCTCTTGAACACAATAGGAGCGTCTACGCTCGGGGTTCAGTAGGCACAGAAAGATCCGATTGCGCATAGACACGCTGGACTGGTTTTTCAAGTGGATAAACCCTATTTAAAATTTTGCTTTGTGGAGAAAATCTTTTAACTTCTCATAGATAACCTTGGCTAGACCTTCTCTATAATTTGGTTCCTACGTGTCGCAGAGGTTTCATTTTTGAAATTTGCAAATAAGTTTTTGTCGTCAATGTAGCCAAGTTCTGGAACAGTTGATAAGTTTGTCGCCAAGGACAATGTTTAATTTCGTTTAAAGTTACTAACCATTTCAAAGATTTACTGCCCATAGGTCATAGTGTATTCGAATATTTTTCAAAAGCCCTAGATAGTTTACTCAAACCCGATAGTATACTGAAATTTATTTCATCTGGGAAACGCATGACACAATTCAAAGGGAACTACTAGCAATCACCTACTATCCACCTACTATCATCAGAAAGTTAATGTGTCAGATTCTTTTGTGTGGTCCTATCAAGGAAGTATGGATGTATCAAAAACCGTTTTTTCATACAGAACATGCTATAGTTAGCCTCAGTAACACATATATGTGTCATTCTGTTGCAAATATAATAATAGTGTAAAAAAATAATTCAAACATTTACAGTCAACAGTCATAATGTACCCGAATTATTTTGTTTATCACTGTAAACGAAACATAAATACTACTCAAACAATATTCGATATGAAACATTTATTTGCGGATCTCAATAATATACGTATATCAATTTTATTATGTTTGAAATAGTGTAAAATTATCAAAATGTACTTCAAAAATTTTGTTGTGTACCGTCCTTATAGTGTTATATTATTCAAAATTTTCCATGGGGTACACGCTCTAGTGAACCGCAATGATATCAATTTCGTGGTAAATCAAGCACATCTTGAAAATTAGAGCGCGAACAGACAAACAAACAGGCAAACGGAAATGATAAAATATTTCAAACTATGTGGAAACTGTAAATTAAAAATAAATATATATTACATAATTTTAAAATACACTTATTAATTAAAAATAAATCTATATTAAATGTACACTTTTATCCTAACGTATTCAGGTCTTTTCAATTTGTGAATAGCATCAAGTAGAAAGAAAAAATAAATAAATGCGATAAATTTTAACTAATAATTATTTTAATATAGGTATCGAAGATTAAATTTCCTATTCAACTAATTTTTTTTATTTATCCATTCTCTTAAAATAGGGCATACTTAGAAGTTGTGGAATGCATACAAATTCTTGCTTAGACTTCTGGAGAAACAGAGAAAAATTATTTTTATATCTCCGATATGTACATTTTTAGCCGGATAAAAAAAAAGTTCGTTCAATTACGCAAACAGCTAACTGCGTTATGTGAAATAATTGAATTGTGAATTAATATTAAGGAATCGCTGGGTTTATCAATAAGACTGATAAATAAATCTAAAATATTCAGAGTAAAGTTATTATCTTAGAGCGTAGGTTGTTAACTCTTGATACTTACCGCGCATAGTTGAACTCATATTAACACTTTAATTTCCCTATAGTTTATTGATTACTGAGAACCTCATAATACAATTTAGGGGAAATGAGGTTATCTTTTGTAAGACAGTATCAAATTCTAATGATAATTTTTTAAGTACTTAGTTGCTTAGTTATTGAAAAAAAAACTCGCATAAAGGGGTCTATTCTTGATATATAAGATATTAAAAACATACCATTTATATTTGTGGGATATCTTAGCTGGATTCCGGAAATCTGTGGAGGATTGCGGAAATGTTATGTTTATCAGAATGGTATTTCTGTTTGTTTGAAAACACATTGCATATTTCATTTGTGGTATTCACAACAGTACAAAAACAAAAAGTGTGCATTTTTAAAATGAACATTTTGAAAAGTATTCCCTAATTTTATAAAATCCGTGGGCACAAAAAAAAAAAAAAAAGAACTGGATAAATGTTTAAATCTTACAACATTTTCTTTTTATATCATTCTTTTAAAAAGCTAAAAGTCAACACAAAACTGAAACGATTCAATAGTTATGTTAAGCAGTACTTGTCTGTAATGAAGTATAATGAAAATCTTTAAAGCAAAACATACAACAAGATTGCAATCAAGTAATAATCAGTTCAATTGCAATCGCACGCATTTTTTTTACGTTCTCTCAGTACTTAAAAAAAAAAAATCATAATTTTTCGCAAAGGTTTGTGGTTATGATCGTGGTAATCCCCTGAGTACATCCTATGGCTTAAATAAATAAATAAATAAAAATGACAAATATTCGGCGTTTACCCAAAAGCTTCAATGGGACCTAGACTGGCGACTTCTTCATTCTTGGAGTTTAGAATTAATATATTTTAGAAATACATCTTTAAATTTCAAAAAGTATATATTCCCATTAATTCTCAGTAAGGACAATCGAATAATAAAGATAAAAAGAATTAGCAATAAAACTTTTTGAGTTAAAACGTTATAGAACTTTATTAAAAACTAACATTACAATGTGGGCCAAACTCAAAGTTCCTTATAAATTTATATATATATATATATATATACAGGGTGATTCATAAAAGATGGGCAGAACTTTAAGGGGTTATAGTACACTTAAAGACAAATAATATTAAATAGGAGACTAAGGGTCCCAGACGTATTCCCAAGGAGATAGGGGGCATTAAAGTTTAGGGTCCGAAATTTCAAATGATTATAAAACATGGAAAAATTGGTCGATTCGTTTGCGGTTTTTGCAAAAAATTTTCTTTATGCCAGTATTTTCTTGAAATAAAATTTTAAAGTTCAATTTCAAAAAATGCCGATAGGGGGCGCTTTAGACTTTGGAGTAACAAACAACTATTTTTTAACGTTATTTTTTGTATTTCTTTAAATGATTTCGAAAGCTTAGACTTAAACTTAAATTTTGATCTAAAAATCTGAGTCCTAACGAGTAGTTAAGTAGCGTAAACTGAAATTTGAAATTTGAAACCCTTCTCCCCCCAGAACAAAAATCAGTTATTCCCGATCTTTGTGTCGTAGATTAGGCTCTAACTACTGCCGCGTTTTGCTAAAATTATTCTTTATGTCAGTATTTTCTTGAAAATAAATTTTAAAGAAAATTTTCAAAAAATTCCGATAGAGGGCGCTTTAGACTTTGGAGTAACGAACAACTATTTTATACCGTTATTTTTTGTGTCTCATTAAATGCTTTCTAAAGCTTAGACTTAAACTTAAATTTTCAGCTCAAAATCTGAATCGCTGAGCGTGGTTCAGTAGCGAGGGGAGGGGGTTCAAATTTCAACTTCTGAACATAGTTCAGTTTGCACTACTTAACCATGCCCAACGATTCTGTGCTGTGATACGAGGCAAAAATACAACTTTCGTCAAGGACTGCATAGTCGGAATTCACTCATAAAGGCACTGGCACAGTTGGAAACGTCGCTCATGCAAACGTTAAAGCTCCATTCCTGACGCTAGTCACCGGGTGAAGAAGGAAACAGAAAGTATGCAAATGTCAAATGGGGAAGAAGAAGAACACGTATGCAAAATTTCGACACGATTCAGGCATAAAAACCACTGAACGGTGAGTCAAGTGTAAGTCGCTGTAGTAATGAATCGGAAGATGGTGCCCTTCACGAATAAGGAAAAGGCTGAGATGCATTTAATTTACGGAGCGGCAGATGGAAATGGTGCAGAGGCACAACGAATGTACGGAGAGCGATTTCCTAACAGGCGGTTGCCTAACCGCAAAACTTTCGAGCGCTTGCACAGACAGTTGTGTGAGACGGGATCATTTCTCGCTTCCCGGTCGAATGCAGGTCGTGCAAAAAAGGACGAATCAGTAGTTGTTGCAGAAGCCATTCTGGATGTAGTAGCGGCGCAGCCAAGTACAAGTACACGAACAGTGGCTAGCCAGGTGGATACCTCACAGTCCACGACTTGGAGGGTACTGAAGGATGAACATTTGCTCCCGTTTCATGTGCAACGAGTCCAGAAACTGTCTCCAGGGGATTATTCAAATCGTATTGAATTCGCCCGCTGGTTTCTGCAGCAGAACGCGCTAAATCCACATTTTGGACGAACTGTGCTTTTCACCGATGAATGTACCTTCACACGTGAAGGTACATTTAACACACACAATGCACATGTATGGGCGGATGTCAATCCACATGCTACGTATCCACATGCTCATCAGAGACGCTTTTCCATCAATGTTTGGGCAGGAATCCTCGGAGACCACCTAATCGGACCGTACCTTCTTCCTGAACGCCTCAACGGTAAAACATACCTCACATTTCTGCAACATGTGCTGCCAGACCTGTTAAACGTTGTTCCTCCACGCATCCGGCGGGTCATGTGGTTCCAGCACGATGGAGCGCCAGCCCATTACGTACGAGACGTCCGCAACTATCTGGACATCACATTTCCGAACAGATGGATTGGTCGAGGTGGTCCTGTTGCTTGGCCTGCTCGCTCGCCAGATCTTTCACCCCTCGATTTCTTTTTTTGGGGACGATTGAAGGCTCTTATGTATGAGACACCCATTGAATCCCCCGAGGAACTGGTCGCCAGACTTTCCGCCGCTGTAGGGGAAGTGCTCGAAAAGCCTGATGTTTTCGCGAATGTTCGCCGTTCCATTCGTCGCCGTTGTTCTGCGTGCATAACCTCTGGTGGTCACAATTTTGAACATTTATTGTGATTACATGTTAATAAATATGCTTTGGTAACATAATCCTAATTTGTGTCTTTTTACCTCGTATCACAGCACACAATGTGTGGACATGGTAAACTGAACTGTGCTCAGGAGTAGAAATTTCAAACCCCTCTCCCCAGAAACTTAACCACGTCTAACGATTCAGATTTTGGGTTGAAAATTTAAGTCTAAGCTTTAGAAAGCATTTAATGAGACACAAAAAATAACGGTATAAAATAGTTGTTCGTTACTCCAAAGTCTAAAGCGCCCTCTATCGGAATTTTTTGAAACTTTTCTTTAAAATTTATTTTCAAGAAAATACTGACATAAAGAATAATTTTAGCAAAACGCGGCAGTAGTTAGAGCCTAATCTACGACACAAAGATCGGGAATAACTGATTTTTGTTCTGGGGGGAGAAGGGTTTCAAATTTCAAATTTCAGTTTACGCTACTTAACTACTCGTTAGGACTCAGATTTTTAGATCAAAATTTAAGTTTAAGTCTAAGCTTTCGAAATCATTTAAAGAAATACAAAAAATAACGTTAAAAAATAGTTGTTTGTTACTCCAAAGTCTAAAGCGCCCCCTATCGGCATTTTTTGAAATTGAACTTTAAAATTTTATTTCAAGAAAATACTGGCATAAAGAAAATTTTTTGCAAAAACCGCAAACGAATCGACCAATTTTTCCATGTTTTATAATCATTTGAAATTTCGGACCCTAAACTTTAATGCCCCCTATCTCCTTGGGAATACGTCTGGGACCCTTAGTCTCCTATTTAATATTATTTGTCTTTAAGTGTACTATAACCCCTTAAAGTTCTGCCCATCTTTTATGAATCACCCTGTATATATATATATATAATAAAATCAACGGATTAGTTAATTAGATACAAGAAAATCGAACGAAACAGCCTTTAGACTCAAAATAAAAAAATATTTTAATTTAAATGTTTCTAAAATGTAAAGATTTATTTTTTTTCCCTCATATCATACAAGTCCTGTCAAAGTCCTTACTTCGTGATTACTCGCTTCTGCGGAATTGTATTTATAGACAGACATAGTGCAGATACCTTTATTATCATAAAACACCAACTATCGTAAAGAAAAACATGTAATTTTTTTCAATTTCTACTATTAGTTCACACTCTCCCTATATAGGGTAGATGTGCCAGTAATGGGCCACCTTCAACGTTTTTGGTTTATAAAAAAATAACCAATAAAAATTCAGCTTTTTTTATTTAATTAATATGCTTTCTTTAAATTCTAGCTTTAAATACAATCATAATATCAATTGTCTATTACTTTTTGTGGGGTGTCCATACTGGAATTTAGGGTGTTTTGATTTATTTCTGTTATTTACAATTAAATTACGATTCACATTGGGAAATGTGACTATGAGCATGGTTAAATACTGTTGGTAGATTAATATAATATTTAAAAATGTGGAATATCAAGCAGGGCGGTCGCTCTGCCAAGTCAAGCTTAAAAAAAACGCCACACAAACAACGCCAAGAACTGGACTAAAGAATGCTACTGCTTACTTACAGAAAGCAACTTTGCAATGTTAAATCGACAAAACATGCCAGATTAAAATATCAGATATCAAATAAACCAAGCATCGCAGAAAAAAAAACGAAATTTAGAAGAATCTAAAGAAGAATTTCTTTAATTTAAGACCAAACTCATCTTCATAAGTGATTTATAAACAAAGATATAGATTTTGAAAAAAAAAGTCGAGTTACTTAAAGTGATCACTTTTTTCTTCGTCAAACTTTTTTTTTCAAACAACCTACAGGCCTTAATATTGGGCAGAATAAAAAAAGGATTGCATTTTTGACAAGTAATTACGTAATCTATGTGCTTTTATAAAATCAAGTGTAAAAAAAAAATATTTTCTATCCTTAATTAGCAAAAAACTGTTAATTAACTTGGCAATTATAAAATTATGCCAAAACAGAGATAAATCCCGCCAACGACCATGTACCATCTGTATTATAATAGCACAAATCAGTTACAGGTTATAACTACATCAAATTTCATCTGCAAGTCAGACATTTTCTTCTGAAGATGTTTTTTTTAAAATAAAATTTCATAATTATAAGAACACACATTTTATCAGACAATTAAATATGACTGCAAACTGCGGCAGATGACTGTTTCCGACATGAATAAGTATGAGAAATTGCCAGTCACGGATATCGGTCTGGGTGGCTCAGTCGCAGAGTGTCAGCACGGTACGCATAAGGTACCAGGTTCAAGTCCTGGCCCAGGTCCATTTTTCACTCATGTTTGTTCAGTGTATTTAGTTGTCTGATAAAATGCGTGTTCTTATAATATTGTAAAATAAAGTAATCAGACGTAGTGTTTATGCTTTACAAAATATTTTAAATATATAATTTATGTTTTTAGAAAAATCTTTAAAAATAAATTAGTTTTTGAGGGAAGATGTACCTTCTAAAATGTATACATTAAGAGTTATCGGCATTTAAAATTTCTTTCCAAACGTAAACAAAATTTTTGAAATGAATTAAATGTGATTCATTTATTTCTAAAAAAAAAAATTAAAAAAAAACATTGTAAAGGACAGGCATTTCGTTCGCAGGAATACCTTTCACGTCATTTTCCTATAAATTAATGAAGTCCAGTTGTAAAATTATTTTTGTTTTAGAAGTGAAGTTTCCATTTAAATTTATTGTAACAGTGCAATGTTTAATTGAATAAAATAATGTAAATCTAAGAAATTGCTAAGAAATTCCAAACATGCACAGGGCAACGCAAAAAATAAATAAATAAACAAAAAATAAATAAATAGATAGATAAATAAATAAATAAATATAAATCAGCTTTCAGAAATTCTAAAAATTGTTCATATATCTTAATTACAAGCTAAAGGAGAGTTTATTTCTATATTATTCTATATATAATAGTAATTTCAGCAAATATATTAAATTCCAATGCGATCTGTTTTAAACTTTAAGACAGTTTATAACACATGATAAAAAATTTATAAAAAAGAATGGCGCGTCACATTTCGGGGAGGGGATGGGGAGGGCCGTGAACAAAGTTAGGAAGTATAATAAGGCTATCTCTTTGAAACTTTACGATATTTTATAACACGTAAGATAAATTTTAAAAATAAAGCCGCGTCAAAAATTATAGGGAGGGGTGGAGCGCGTTTTGCCTACACAAGGGGGGGGGGCACTTTTCTAAATTTTGCCGACACCTCTCATGTGATATATCGTTGGAAAGGTCTGTGAATCATATTATGAGGCATAATCATATTATGACGGGGGAGGGGGGTATTTTCTAAATTTTGCACATACCCCTCATGTGATACATCGTTGGAAAGGTCTGTGGCCGCTTAATCCTATTATCCATCTCCGGTGTTCATCCTCCCACTTTTCCCACCCAAACGCGATTAGCTTTCACCACCAGGGGGCGCTTTCCTATCTCTGTTTCTATGGGTCGGATCACGGCGGGGTATGGCTCATTCGACTCGACATCGATAGAGATTTCCGATTTTAATTCATTTTTTCACCACCAGGGAACACTTTTCTATCTCTGGTTCTATGGGCTGTATCACGACGGGGTATAGCTCATTCGACTCGACATCTATAGCCTTAACGATGTCAGTGTCCGAGGTTCATATAGAACAGATTGCGCTACCTGGTGGTGGAAGATGGAACTTGAGCGTGCGCAGCACGACTGCTATACGGTGCCGAAGGCAGCGGGGACCCGTGTCAGAGGTTCGTTTGGTTAGAGGTTTATACTATTCGATGTGCAAATTAAGGGATTATCCGTTGCCGAAGGCAGCGGGGAACCAGCTCGGAGGTACGTTCGGTTCGAGGTTTATCTTATTCGAGGTTTTACAAGATTAGAGGCCCTGATGTAAATTAGGGGCCCAATAGCGGACGCAGCCAGCTAGTGCTAATAATAAAAGAGCGTGATATCACGTTTGATTTCAAATGCAGCGCTGACACGCTATGTACGTATTCCATTTTTATTCATTTCATGGATAAGTCAGTGATATTTTTAACGGAGGATAACAAGTATTATAACAAGTCACATTTAGTATGTTGTTTTTAAGAGTGTAATTAGTTTAATTGAAAAATCTACTGGTATATAGAAATACCAGTAGGTTTTTAAACTATTAACCAGTTAACCATTTAAACAATGACTGAAAGTAAAATGTAATTTTAAAATATTTCTCATGTTTAGTTTATTTAAATTAAGTTTAATCTATTTAAAAAAAAAAAGAAATGATAGCTACAAAAACAACTTTTCAAAAGTAAAAAAAGCCAAGCGTAAAAAGAAAAAAAAAAGTTGTGGCTATAAAATGGTGTGGTATCAAATTTCCAAGCTATTATATTACTTATTTAACTTTTTTCCATTAAATAAGTTATCATATATATAAGTCGAGTGCCTACGTATATGTTAATAGAAATCATTTTCTCCTGTACGAAATACATCCTAACGAGTTTCTGAAAATTCAATTTTTTTCAAATTATGCATGATGGGCTTGGCGGCCATCTTTGCATATTTCTAAGCATCCAAATTTCTAAAGTAAAAGCGTAATATGTTTATAACAATTTCGAACTTAACTACGGACAGATAAATTAGATAAGACTGATATTTTGAGAAATTGATTTTTACTAGTTTGAAATTATTAATTACTCTAACAAATAAATCATAAGATGAATCTTTAAGATAGGTCATCATTATCTTAAGACACAATTTTCAGAGCATACAAGTCTATAAACGAAACGCTTAAAATATTTGCTTAAATAACAATTTTGAACTTCGGATTTTAACTACGGATTTGGGTGCTTAGAATTTTGTGAATAATATGCAAAGATGGCCGCCAAGCCCATCATGCATAATTTGAAAAAAATTGAATTTTCAGAAACTCGTTAGGATGTATTTAGTACAGGAGAAAACGATTTCTATTAACATATACGTAGGCACTCGACTTATATATATGATAACTTATTTAATGGAAAAAAGTTAAATAAGTAATATAATAGCTTGGAAATTTGATACCACACCATTTTTTAGCCACAACTTTTTTTTTCTTTTTACGCTTGGTTTTTTTTACTTTTGAAAAGTTGTTTTTGTAGATAACAATTATAACTATTAATTAAGAAATAATTTTTAAAGAAATTCTTTAAGGGTGTCCATTACTGGCCATCTAACCTATATTTATATATCTTGTTCAAATTTTCAATCGTTAATAAAATACTTTTTATTCATCCACCCAAGTTCAAATGCATTTTTTTAAACTTGTAGTGGTTGAAACTTGATGTAATACAGTTTTTTCAAATATTAATTCATTAATTAAATTAAATTAATTAATTTTAGTTTTATATGGGAGAAAAAATATCAACACGCAGCCGAATTATTTCAGACATTAGTTCCCTTTAAAAGCACTCGTTCACAAGTCTTGATAGCGCAGTCGGTTAAGCTTTGAACTCGTAACCACAAGGTCCCAGGATCGAGCCTCACGTGGGACGGAAGGAAATTATCCCGTATTCGATAATAAATTTCTCTTATGTAAGATGTTTAGCAGGATATAAATACCGTCAGTGGCAAAGCGTGTAGATCGCTGGGGAAAAAATGTTTTTTGACCTAAGTAGGAATTGACTTAATTTTTTTTTTTTACATATTACTTGTTCATTGATACTTTACTCTTTTATTCATATTGAAAAATAATTAGCTAACAGAAAATATCAACAATAAATATTTTTAAAAGTAAATTTCTAAATTAGAGAATAAAGTTGATCCTTTCTTAAATAAAAATTATTTTCTCCATTCTTTATCATTTACAAATCAATTACTTTTTTTTTTTAATATTTCAATCCTCCCAGAAAGACTAATACTATCCTCGTCTTATTTTTTAAAAGGACGTGATCAAATGAAGCTTAAAAGAGAAAACATTGAATAGTTAAATATAAGATATAAGATAACTTCAAATAATAAGGAACGAATTATTTTAAAAAGGAAAAGTTAATAATGACTGATATCGGAATTTTCCTTTATATTTGATAAAAGTCTTGGAAAATTATTAACATTAACATTAATTTTGAATGACTTTTTTAAAAATTCAACTTGACTGAATAATCTTCTGTGTATTTCTCGAAGAAATCAGGAAGTTATGAGATTTATATCAAACCATTGGACACACGGATTTAGATATACTATGGTTTGGGGAGGGAGTGTATAATTCTGGTTTATCTCTGGGTGTAACTAGTAGTGCATTTTGCTGATTTTAAAAAAAGTGACAGGGAACTCTATATCCTTTAATTATTCCCTAGTGGAAATTTTGTATAAAACATGACTTATGCAGTAAATGTATAGGGTAAGTCAAAATGAATATAGCGATTACAAACGGATATAACTATTTAATGGAAAAGAATTTATCGATAAGATTAACACAGAATGTAGACGGAACTTCAAAATTTTGTATACATACGCCATAGATGTTCTATGTAACTTCCCTTGGTCACACGGACAACATCTAGGCGGTACTCCATTTCACGCCATACATTCTGAATCATTTGTTCAGTCACCGACGCAAGTGCATTACAAATGCGTACTTTGAGTTTTTCAATTGTTTTGGGCATGGGTGGCACATAACCCCATAGAAAAAAAAAACCCTTTCACATAACCCCATAGAAAAAAAATCGCAGGGTGTCAAGTCCGGAGATATCGGTCGCCAAGAGCAGAAGACATCGTCGGCATCTCCACTTCGACCATCTCTATGGGGTTATGTGAAAGACAGGATGAATGTGCCTCCCATGTCCAAAACAATTGAAAAACTCAAAGTACGCATTTGTAATGCGCTTGCGTCGGTGACTGAACAAATGATTCAGAATGTAGGGCTTGAAATGGACTACCGCTTAAATGTTGTCCGTGTGACTAAGGGAAGTCACATAGAACATGTATGACGTATGTATACAAAATTTTGAAGTTCCGTCTACATTCTGTGTTAATCTTATCTATAAATTCTTTTCCATTAAATAGTTATAGCCGTTTATAATCGCTATATTCATTTTGACTTACCCTGTATATCAATATCAATTTAGATATTATAAAACATATGTATTTTCAATAGAGTTTCATATGTACATTTGCCAATTTATAGTCGATTACAAAATTGAAATAAATATATAAAATTATAAAATGCTTGACAGTTTAAAAGCTTTTTTTAAAGCGTATGAAAATATAACAAGTTGGTGTTAAATAAGGAATATTATATAGGATTGTTATATAGAAATTAAAGCTGCGCATGAGATGTATATATGCACACCTATATATATGTGTGTGAAAACATTCACCATATGCATATGCAGATTACTTTTATGATGTAGCTTATAAGAGTATAAAAAAAAATAAAAAAATTGTAATATTGATCAACATTTTTCATTATGAAAAATGCTAAGTAGAAAATAACAAGTAAATAATAAAGAAATATATAAAAATAAAAGACAAAATATAGACAAAATATAGAAACAGAAAAGCAAAATTTTCAATACTAACAAAAATTTTTGAAAATGTGATTGTGTGATTGTTTACAAGTTTCTATATATTCTATTGCTTTAAGGTTTATGAAAAGTTATCTTTTTCTCTTTTCTTGTTAAATTTTAGGTTATACCATGAAAAGAATCCTTTTCTTCTATTAGAATATACAATATAATAATGCAATTTATATTCAACAACTGATTTATTATTTTGTTAAATTTGACCAATTTTACAACAAACTGTTCCATACAATTAATTCTATCACCATGTAATTAACATTTATTAGATTATGACCAATAAGCAATGATTCTATTTCAATTAAATGACTAATTTGTTTAAAATATTTTTTCGTTAAGAAATATGTAAGAGCACAATTTTCTTACATCATGGCAAAAATTTTATTTGCCAAAAATATGCAAATTCAATAGATTTTAAATTTGTCCATTTCTTCTTTTTCGTTCAGCATCAAGGGCTTTTTACAAAAACTGGACAAAATGATAACCCTTAATATGTTTAATTTAGAACAAACTTTAAAATTTCCAATGCTAACTTCCAAATTTACCTTCATATATTGATTCTGCAATAAATTTTCACGTTGGATAACAAATGAGAAGCCATTCGATTAAGAAGTTTAGGAATTATAATGGTCTAAAGTTTTAACCTAAATTTAGTGAAAATTAAAGATATATAGGCAAAAATATCAAGTAGCACAATAAAAGAGTGAAATCCACTTCATTCATATTCCATTGCTTTACTCAATTGGATACTCTATTGTAACAGAACTATCCAAAAGAAAAATATCAAATAGAAATTAATTTTATAAATAAAACGTCTAAATTTAAAAATAAAATAAACTCAATCGCTTTTTAAATAAATGTAATCTTAGCTAGCCTATTATTTATAAATTAATTACTTTTTTCCTCTTTTGGCCATATATAGCATTTCTGTAACTATTGCTGTAGATTTTAAAAAGATGGTATGAGGTAATGCTTAAACAAGAACGCAAAAGCATGTATCAGGCATACATTATAAAACACTTCGAGAACTAACAGAATATTATTAAGTAATTTAATTTTTTTCATACAATGAAGTGAGACATCATACAATTTTTTTTTTAAATAACCGCAAACTGTTTTTCCAAATAGACAATAATGTAACAGAAATCTTTTATGTGTCCCTGTAAACGGACAATAAGCGCTAAACACTTCATTTTCAATACCAAAAATTCTATAATAAACATCAATAACATATGAAAATTACATTGCAATTGGAGTATATTTACGAGAGTTAGAGAACGATCAGACGGTTAGACAGACAAACAGAATTCATAAACACTTTTCCACTATGTAGGAAAGTGTTAAAAAGCAATGAATACAAAAACATAAATTGTAAAATAAGAACAAATAATAAGAATATAAATATTTAAAGTAATGAAAGCAGACAGTGAATGAGTTAAGTAGTTTTCTTTGATTGTGATAAAAAATTTTCTAAATGTTATATTTTTTTATAACTGCATAGTTTTCTTATGCTACAAAATACATCTGAACAATACAATGAATTTGGGAAATATGTTAATCAAATTTTCATAATATTGTCATTAATGGCATAAAATAATCCTCAAACAATGAGCTGTTTACATTTTGCCCATATAGAACCAATATATACTATAAAACTTTGCCATTTTCATTTTTTAAATTGCCAAAATAAAGCAAATATTTCAGCATTATTGACATTTGTTTTCGTCAATACCGTTTTTTGATTGGAAGTATTTTTGATATCTTTATAGTTGTAAAATATCCAATGACACATCACTTAATGTCAACAGCTAAATTCTGAATTTCAGAGCGTCTAGTTCAGTCTTGTTTTAATGCAAGCTAGCAGACTACGCCCGCTTCGCTGGTCGATTTTTCCAAACGAACCTCGAATGATTAAAACATCTTTTAATTCCACCTTCCATCGCCAGGGGGCTCATTCTGTTCTAAACAAACCTCTTTCCCAACGAACCTCCGGAACGGGTCCCCACTGTCTACCGCAACGTAGAGCAGGATTGCTTCGTACGTACCGAAAAATCTATTAGTTCCACCTTCTACCTCGAGGGGGTGCATTCCATTCTAAACGAATCTCCGTCACGGATCCCCGCTGCCTACGGCACCGAATAGCAGGCGGGATGCACACGCACTGCAAAGATGTATTAGTTCCCCCTCCTACCACCAGGGGGCACCAAATCTATATACCTTTAACATTAATGCGAGATATAAATTACGACCGAACTTCCCTCCCCACTTCAAAATTTAACCATTGACCTTTAAAATTAAAAAATATCAGTAATTTTTGAAACAGAAACAAAATGGTGCATTTCTTTGGTTTGACTTTGCACTTACTCGTCTGGGTCGATTTTTTTTCAAAAAAGAAAAATTACCGGCCGATTTTTACAAAAATTAAATTTTCGGATGCAGAAATGTATTCTTTATATGAATGGTGAGTTTTAAATCGATACCTCAAATATTTTTTCTAATATTTGCAAATTATTAAAACAATTTACTAGGTTTTATTTTCTAAACAAACCACTCTTTGACATCGGCAGAAGAGAATAACCGCTTTTTCGCCGTCACGTACCTTATTGTTTTATATATAGAAAGATATGGATCATATCCCGCTTATGTCATAATTTTTCAGAACTTCACAGAAAGCGAAGAAAATTTATTGAAAATATCGTTTGAATATATTCATTATTGGTAAATTTACAAATGAAAAGTGGGTTCATTTTGATGAGAAACGCCCTATGTTTTTTACTGAATATTTTGATTGTGACCCTGGTTTCCTGTGCAAAAATTGCTTGCCTTGACATGTATTATCTCACATACATACTTGTAATAATAATTTTTAAAGATCCTGTAAATGTAAGCGACAATGTTTAATATTCTAAAATATCAGCTACCACAAAAAAAGTAATCAAAATTCAATTTATTTATATTCTACTGCTTTAGCAATTTGATCCGTTACTGAAAAAGAAATCTTCAAAAGAAAAATATATCAAACACTAAATCATTTTTATCGAAAGTGTCTAAATTAAAGTCGATTCTATCTTAAATGAACATAATCTTCTCCATCCTTTATCAGTTACAAATTAATTACTTTTTCTTCATATTTTAGCTAGAAAAAGCAATCCTGTCATCATTTTTAAAAAGATGGTAATGAGATAAAGCTTTTAAAAAAGCGCTGATTAATCAAATATAAATTGTAAGATAAATTAAAATAATAAGAATATAAATATTTAAAGAAAGGAAAATGGATAATAAATGATATCAGAAAAGGTCTTTTAATGGAACGAAAATGTTTATATATTTTATAACCATAGTTTTCTCAAGTTACAAGAACGTATGAAAAGAACAATATGATGAATTTAACAAATGCTCTTAAGTAAACAAATTCCTTTTATTTATTTATTTTTTCAATTTTACGAGAACAATTATAAAATTTTCTTATTAAATATAATTTTGTAAATGCTCAGATTTTTTTTTTTTTTTTTTTTTTTTTTTCAAAAATTTTTTTTAGATGACAACTAAGCTCTTTTCTTTCATTTTAGAAAAAAGAGAATGAATTAACACAGAACTTTAAAATATACATTAATCTAATATCCGGGGCCGGTCTTTCCCTACGAGAAGACCTGGGTAAAATGTGATTTTGGAGGTCCTAGATTACATTTAAAGGTTAAAAAGTCCCTTTGAGAGGTCAACTACAACCGCCAGAGACAGTGAGGACCAAGGTGTAAATTTTATTTTGACCCTAACTTGCTTTTTCAAAAGGTTAAAATAATGTGTTTTAGTGAGTTTTGTAAGCACTTTAAGCACAGGGCCCAGTCCAATTGCACTCGCTTCAACCCCTTCTCTTATGACCATTGCTATCTGTTCCTAATCATAAATTCGCAATTGATTAAAAGTACTAAAATTTTTTAATATTTCTTGAAATAAATCTGGTTTTAATATGATCTTAGCACACGAAAATTTCTTTTCTTTTATTTTTGTAAGTGGGAATCAAATTCCTAGGACATAGTTAAATAATACATCTAAAAATATACCATTCCTTAAAGAAGAATCTCCCCCTTCTCCAGAATTAACCTGTTTTTTGAAAACCTTTCCAAACTTTTAAATTAAATTTTAAAAAATTGCAGTTTTTTTAATAAAATGATGTTAATTATTTTTACATAGTTTTTCAGTCAAATACAATTATTTACTTGTTTTATAATTTTATTTATATATTTTTTAAGCCCGTGTGAAAAGAAAAATATATTGAATTAAAAAAAAAATCTGTCCATGCAATCTTTAAAAATCATTGTATTGTAAAAAAAAAAAAAAAAAAAAAAAAAAAAAGTTGCCTTAAGCTTCTGGCGAAATGAAGTTAGTAAAAAGCAGTTTTTAATTAGGTGTTGTACATATAGTGTCTCTCTTCACTTCATAATTCAGTACAATGTTTTTTGTTAACTCAGCAGGTATAATAATAATAATAAGAAGAAGAAAAATAACACATTTCAATGTTATTTTTATGTGGTTTCAAATAATATACAAACATATGTTCGAATGCCTAAATAAGAGCTTAAAAATTATGTTCTTTCATATTATTTTCAAGTTTTCAAAAGTACAATTCGTTGACGTAAAAGTGCTTCGCGCTATAATCTTCGTTGAATAAGAGGTTGATAATTGAAGAGCTTAGTCTGGTTGTTTGGTTGATTTATGACGGCCGATTATCTACACGATGGATATAGGCCCTAGGGGGAGTGCCCTCCGTTGGGGTCTTTCTAAGGGATCCTAACCCGTATTTACGGCAAGGTTCGGAGAAAACCACGTAAAACACAGAACGGTTAGGTCGACGAGCGCGGCAGGGGATTGAACCCAGCAATTGTTGTCTACCAGCTTTGAGAGCAGAACCTCTCAGCCACTGGTGGGGCGTTGAAGAGCTTAGTGGAAGAACGTGTTATATTGCATTTCCTAAAACAATTGTTTTATTTTACGGATGGAAGTATTATAAGGTGTTCTATAATATGATAAAGATAAACTAAATAGGATTCTAAATAGTCTTGGCGATATGAGACACTATTTATTAATATCAACTACTCTGCTATTTAAAAATTTTAATTTATCAATTTTTAATATTTGAAAATTGAATGTTAATGTTTTTCTGAGAGAAATTTAGTACCACTCGTTAACATATTAAGTGGTTCAAAAAAAAAAATCCCCCTGCTCAATAACGCGAAACTTTCTGACACATTTTGGACTCATTTTTAAACATAAAAGCATGATTATTGAAGCGATTTGTAATCGAACAGTTTTTTCATTTCAAAATGAATTACATCTTTAATTATAAGCTATTATTGTTTATAGACGGCAGTTTATTGTCCTTTTCTGCGATGTTGCGCATATAAAAACGTCAACTTTGACAGCTTTATATGAAAAATCTTCTGCTTTTACTGAAAAACGGAAAACAATTCAAGTACATAGTTTCTTAATAAGAATTTTACCAGAAAAAATACAAAATTGTCTTATTTAATATAGTTTTTTAAATGCTCAGATTTTTTTTCAAAATTTTTTAGATGACAATTAAGCTTTTTTCTTTCATTTTAGAAAAAAGAGAATGAATTATAACACAGAACTTTAAAATATACAATCATAATTTATGTTCATCAAAATTAATCTATATGCGGGGCCAGTCTTTACATTCGAGAAGACATGGGTAAAAAGAGATTTTGGAGGTCCTAGATTACATTTAAAGGTTAAAAAAGTCCCTTTGAGGATACAGTGAGTCAGATACAGTGAGGACAAAGGTCCTCAGTTATTTAATAATAATAATAATAATAATAATAATAATAATAGTTATAATAAAAATAATAATATTATATTAATAATAATAATAACATACTATCCGAACTCGGATTTACATTTATAACTGAAAAAAATAATGAAGATAATTTAGTGAAATTGCCAACAGACTTATTTCACTGAGCTATACGTTTTAAAATTCCCGACTTAGCTGAATGTGCATATGGTATCACTGACCGAATAACACTGAAATTCCAGCATTTTCCTTGATGTCATGACATTTCATATGAGGCAAAATTTCCCTCTGAAGATTTCGCTAAAAACTTCATTAACTTCCACAGTTTAAAAGAAAATTTCGGACTCGGCTTAGTTGAGACAAATAATAATAATAAAAATTATAATAATAATAATAACAGTGTATTCCCCTAACTAGCCGAATTCGGATTTACATTTATAACTGAAAAAATAATGAAGATATTTTAGCGAAATTGCCAATAGACTTATTTCACTGAGCTATACGTTTTAAAATTCGGGACTTAGCTGAAAGTGCATACGGTATCACTGACCGAATAACACTGAAATTCCAGCATTTTCCTTGATGTCATGACATTTCATATGAGGCAAAATTTCCCTTTGAAGATTTCGCTAAAAACTTCATTAATTTCCACAGTTTAAAAGAAAATTTTGGACTCGACTTAGTTGAGACATACTGTATTTTTGATTAAAGAAGTGGATTTCGATGTTCATTTCGTATGGAAATATTGTTTTTTTTTTTTTTTGTCATGTATTATTACCCATTTCAGTTCCCATTATTAACTCAGATATATCCTGTGTAAATTAGTTTGTTTTACCATTTTTTTTTCATAGTGAAATTTTATACTATTTAAAAATCAACGCACATAACAATTACTTCACAATACAAGCTTTATTCCGCATTATTTTACTAGAATTCAAATCATTATGATATTTAATCCCTGATGTTTAAACGAGAACTTGACAAGGATGTTTTTAACGTTATTTTTAAATATGCTATGATTAAGTATACGCTCATTACCTTTTATAATAACTAATGAATGTCCTCATAATAAAAAAAAGGAATCGTCTACGAAAAAAAAAAGTTATTAAAAAAAGTTATTACAATTCATTTATTATTTTTTAAAGCTTCCACAAACTTATGAACCAAATAATCAAAAACGCATGCACAAAATAAATAAATAAATAAATAAATAAATGCAAATATTTAAATGATATGGTTAGTAAAAATGTCAAATTTTCTTTAAAAATGGCAGAATTATGTAATTTATTAGGATTATTTATTTTACTAGATTTTTAAAAATGTATTAACAAACGTTCCAAAGCAGATTTGAAACTTTTTATAAGTTTTTTTCACAATAATTTCGAATATGTTATAACGGGATAATGAGAAATAGGTTTTTATATGCTAAACTGAAATAGAACATCCTTGTTAATCAGTAAAATTTATCGTCTTCGAAGAAATGAAATGATTTTAAATAATCGCATGAAAAAATAATTATAATTTATTGAATTAAAAAAACAAAATGTAGATATGGCGAAAAGTAATTAAAAATAACACGCTAAATAATAATGATAAAATCCAATCTTTAAAATACATGCTCAGTAAAAAGATAAAATTTTCATTAAAAATAGCATGACTAAATATCTGTATCATTATAATGCATCTTAATTAAAAATTTTAGAGGATAAAATAAATAACTTACGTTTACGTTTTCAAGAAAGGAACTTAATTTCAACATACCTGAAATGAATATGATATAATTAGTTTCATATAAAAAAATCTATGCATTCATTTTTATGAATTGGATTAAGATATTAATTAATTAAAAATAGGCACAGTTGGTAATACAACATGCAAAAGTTTGTTACAGTCTGAAATTTTATGAATAAAATTAAAAACTAAATTAATTAAAATTAAACATACATATTTCT
This sequence comes from Maratus michaelseni, assembly GCA_963931845.1. Lineage (NCBI taxonomy): Eukaryota > Metazoa > Arthropoda > Arachnida > Araneae > Salticidae > Maratus > Maratus michaelseni. The sequence goes on along the minus strand of OZ007588.1, from coordinate 350,911,736 downwards.
CACCACAATACATACAAAAGTTCTGTTATTTCGCTGCTTCTGCATGCATTTTTATCATTAATTAAAATTTCAATTAATTATCTTCGGTGTTAGAATATGCAATTTCTTTAACCACAAAAAATGTATTTCGTGAAATACATTAACATTGTATTCTTTGTATAATAACGATATTAAGTTACAAAGATTCTAGCATCGATGATTTATTCCCTTTGTTCTTTTTTTTTTCTTTTTTTTTTGTCAGGAAAAGAAAAACGCCTATCAATTTCGGGCCTCGGGTTACAGCATATAGGTGAAAGCCATTTTTTTAATTGAAAATTTTTTAATTGAATAGATTTTTTACATTCAATATATAGATATATATGTTTAGATTGACCACTAACAACACCAAAAATCATTTCTATATGTGAAATAGCAATTATGCATTCAAATAAAGTTTAGAAATGCATTAAAAGCAATACTTTCGAATTGGCCTCGCGCCAGAAACTAACTGCCGAAGAAATCGCCAAAGATTGCTAGTTACAGCAGTATTACTTACCCATCATACGTAGTACAGGGTAAGTCTTGTAATCGTTTTGAAAACCAAAAAAAAAAAAAAATTGACGGATTTACACGTTTCAGACACTGGAGATTCCGAAAAACATATTTTTAGAAAAAAAAAAATTGCCGTCCGTCTGTGTGTCTGTATGATCCTGAGGCCGATACCGAAAGTACGCAGTAGAAAGTTGTTAAAAAAGTTTTAAAACTGTTTCAACATTATCTTTCTCGCATAGAAATAAGTTAAATACTCCCCCATGACAACGTTTCGTGATTGTCACGACCATCAAAATCTGTTTAAAATAGCAAATTTATTATGTAGACACATAACCATTGGCAGAAATTTGGAAAATACACAACTCTTCGTCTTTTAAAATATCATTGTAAAAATATGGCAGAAATATATGAATTATGTTTTAGAGTAATTGTAGAAAAGGACTTGATACATAAAATATAAAGGAAATCATTGTCAAGGGAAATCGTACGGCTTCTGTTTTTCAGAATCAGATAGAAAATACTTTTCATATTCCATCAATAACAATTCATTTCCCTTTCAAATTTATTTTTAAAGGAATATAAAATATTTAAGAAATTTAGAATACATTCACGTTTCTCAAATAGCAAGTTTTTTTTTTCAATTTGCAAATAAATAAAATTTTTACCTTGAGCCTGAGCCCAAAGACTGGTATAAAAATTGAGCACGAGTCCATTTCGGGCAAACACGTGGGCTGATCCTGTTTTATCTCTGGATAGAAGTTGTTTTGAGGTAGATATTTTAAAATATCGCTTATCACTTTAACCACGCTGCTTTTTAAGCTTCACTTGATTAGTGACTTGTAAACACAGGATGTATTGAATTATGGTAACAGTTCATTATTTTTGTCTTACAAGTTTAATAAATATCAAAATGAATTTCAAAATAGAATTCAATGTTTATTTTCGATCTGTCAAAATCAGGCTTTCCAACCAAAAATGTTTTTAATATTGCAATTATAAAATTTGTAGTGTGTCTAAATAGATTTATAAGTACTCCATCTGGTGTAGAAACTGAAAATAATAGTAGTATTTAGTATAAGCAAAATTAGGGTTTTCCCACTCCTCTCACTCTCTCACTTCTGTATTTCAATTTCAATCAATTAGTATAGTACGGTTTGAAAGGATCTGTGGCTGAAATTTTGAGTCAAGTTATATAATAAGTTTACAAAGTAACAGAATGTTTTTATTTCATTCAAATATAGTCAATGTGTATCTGGTTTTCACTGTTATTTCGAGCAATGATATGTTAATTAGGTAATTATGTATCTGTGGTTGTCTAGCTGTTATGTGGTGATAGGTGTTAGATTGAATGGATTTTGTGGCTTCTCGCCCTGGGTGTTAATCGACTCTAGATTCGAGCATCATCAAATCTTTCAAGAGCTGTGTAGCAGTGAAGTTTTTCGGTGACCTACTCTTGGAATAGAATATTCGACTGTGAGTTCATCTGCGTGGGAAAAATTTGAAATTTGATATTTCAAATAACCGAGTAGTGGAATCCACGGTGTTCCCTTTTTAGTGATATTGCAATCTTTTGAAGTGACATTTTATTTTTAACTACAGTGTTTCTAGTGAGCTGAAGTGACATTTCTTATGTTCCGTCAAAACGAGCAAGGTATTTGGTGTCGAGCCAATGCTTAAATTTAGAGAATATTTTTAGAGAGCATTTCCCCACTCATTCTTTTAACGTTCCAAGCTTAATTTCAATCATCATTAATTTAAAACTGACCGTTCCACTGCCACCACTTTTATTGATTGATTTAAATAAATTATTGTTATTTTTTGTGTCTTTGCTTCTTTTCGAGTTGACAGCCCGCAAGAGTTCATCACAGTTTTAGTTCCATATATACCCAATATCTGCATTGTAATGCCACAAACTGTAATGCTGCTCAAAATAACCTTGGAATTTCGAAACGCAAACCATTTTTTGGCGTTTCAACATTTAATACTGTATATTCCGACGGTTATTTCAAGTACCATTAAAGAAAATGTATTATAACATTTATTTTATCCGCCTGTTAATAAAAGTAGACTTTACTTTTCATACAAAATACTGTGCTCGATCACATTTCGAAAGCACTGAGAAATAGTCGAAGTTAAATATTTTTTAAAACGGTTACTTTCTCAACCCTTTGCAAATGTGTAACTTATCTTTTATTAAAAACATTTTTTTTTTGAAAAATTTGCTATTACAAAAACTATTTACAGACTGGATCACAATACATTTATTTACATTATTTTCATAGAAATTGCGAGATTTTCATAACAGTATATTTTGTATATTTCGTTAATTAATTTAATTATTCTTCTTTATATCTTTCAAAAACAGCTGATGAACAAAGCTCAAAAACAGCTCAAAAACAACTACTGATATATTAAATCTGTTTTAAAGGGGAAAAAATCTAAATTTCATATTATTATTGCACATAATTTTTTTCCAACCATGTTCCTCGGTCGGAACCGTAGCTCGTTTAGTTTCTAGTTGCCCTACCAGTTTTGGCGACTTTGTATTTGTTTGTATGAAATGCATTACAAACACAATAAAGCAAAAATACGCTGGAATAAAAAATTACGCCTGGTATACTATACGATAACGTAAGCTAGACCAGTAACTAATCCATCTACTCAATATTTGCCTGCTCTTTCCCACCAGCTTTTTTGAATGGTTTCCATCGTCTTAATTAATCGTAAAAAAAGTTCTACAAAACTTATTATAAAAAAATTGCTAGAAAATACAAGTGAAAAAGAGCATGCACAGTTTGAACAATAGGATTCGCCACTGACCTATACATTTATCATGACTGAAATCGTAACATAAGTTTTACTGATGCATGCTAATTCCATTTAAGTAAAGGAGAAACAGACACATCTGATTTAGAATTTTGCAATTTTTTTCTTTTAAGTTAGAACGGTATCTGAGCATCTGGTAGATATACAGAAAAATCGAATTGGTTCATTTTTTGATTGTACTTCATCAATCTAACAAAAATCCGGACACATTAACCAGCGGATATAATTGGTTTTAGCTGTGCTGATGAAACTGAAACCCATAACCTGTTTTTTTCATCAAAACGTATATCGTTACTTGCGCGATTTTATTTATCTTGAAATATAAAATATTAAATCCCAATGCATCTAAAATGGGGAGTTTTATTTTCTATTATACAGAAATACTAGAAATCTAAAACGAACGAAAATCCAGGAACTTCGCTCTTCAATCACTGTCCCTTAAGACTTTACCTGTTACAATGATAAATCATCCAAATTTCTATTTAATATCCTCACCCTCCCCCTTCCCCAACACACACATACACAAAAGTGTCCCATGGAAATAGTTAAAAAAATTATAAAACAACCCAAAATTGGCTTTTATGAACAATAATGTATTCCATACATTTATCATGTTTGGAAACAAAAGTTTTGTCAGTGATACGATATTGCAGATATCTTAGATTTCATTTCTGTAACAGAAACAAAAATATCTGTCTAAGTTTTCTTTTGCATTTTTGAAGTTAAACTGAACGACGAGAACCTTTTGGTTCTCGAAAAATTGATATCCAGAAAAATTTAATTCATTATTTTCCTATTCAGATTTGCAAATCTAACAAAATGCGACTTTTTGATTATTAACTATGCTAAAAAGAGTGAAAAAAGTATCCATAGACACAAAGAAATAACAATTTGTAAAATAATAAAAATGCTTAATAATCTGTGTTTTTCAACACATTAAACTGCTTTGTTAACTTCCTAATTTTGTTTCAATTGAACATAAATTATGAAATCCATATGTATGTTCTCAAGATATGCGCGCAATGACTTACGGAGTAAGAAAAGGAGTTATTTTAATTTCAGTAATACACAAATTCTGTAATTCAGTTTCTAATGGTAGCATATTCAAAAGTACAATAACTTTAATTAATAGTTAAAATTTCATGTTTATACATGAAACGGTTTTGAAGATACACTAATTCAAACTTTGAATGTTTTTGTTGATTTTCATCGCGTTTGGAAGGTACAAGACCTCTTAAAACTATAGAAGTTTTTGTTTTGGAGGTACTTGAATCTAATTCCAGCTACTGTAACGTAGAAAAAATAATATCTATACGCACTAAGAAATAGCACTTTATCCTTTAATAAACAATAATGCATTGAAAGGTACAAGACCCCTTATAACTATAGAAGCTTATGTTTTGCAAGTACTTGAATCTAATTCCAGCTACTATAAAACGTAGAAAAAATAATACCTAGACGTACTAAGAAATAGAACTTTATCCTTTAATAAACAATAATGTATTCGATACATTCATAGAGATCAAAAACGAAAACTATATAGGTTTTAGTGATGCATTTTTCAGGACATATCCCAGACTACATTTCTGTAAAATAACGAGCATAAGGGTTCTTTTTTTTTAAACTAGGCTTTTTTATTATTTTTTTGAAGTTATGATACGAATTGGTAATATTTTAAAAGCAAAATCGTATTTCCTAACATCTTCCAATTTTGCTTGGCTAATATATATAACGAAATGTAATTTGTTTGCAAATTTTAACTATTTAAAAATACGTAAAAAACGTAATACCTAAACGCACTAAAAAAAATAGCACTTATAAAATAACAAATTTGCTTGCATAATCTGTATTTTCCAACACATTACATTTCGTTGTTAATTTCCTATTTTTTTTCTTTTTTTAAATAAAGTATTAAATTACAACCGCAAAATGCGGAATTTTATTTCTTATTAAACAGAAATACTAGAATCCTAGAAAACGAAAAATCCCAAATTTTCGTTCTTTCATAGCTGTACCATTAGCTTTAACCTGTTACAATGACAGATCATTCAATTTTCTATTTACCAGATTCCCCCCCCCCCTCCCTCCCCAACTAAAAAGTATCCGATAATCCTCACAACACGAAAATTGATCTCCTGTTAACAATAATGTATTTCATACATATATTGTGGCCGGAAATGAAAATTATATCAGTTTCAAAGATACTTTTTTTTTTTCACAAAAAATACCCTTCTTAAGTTTTTTTTTCTTTGTTTAATGATATGAAGTTAAGACGCGAATTGAAAACTAGTTAGTTATACAGAAAAAATCCAACTAATTAACATTTTATAATTGTACTTTTCAAATCTAACAGGATTCGAATGTTTTTTTTTATTTTTAACAATGGAGGAGCAAAAATGATAAAAAGTAAACATACACGTTTATAAAATGCTGCACATACTACATTTTCCATCGTATTGAATTTCATTCAAAATCGAACCAAAAGTTTAAATTACTATAGTATAACTGAAGTCTAGAATTTTATTCCCTTTCATACAGAAATACTGGGAATCTAGAAAACTGGAGAATCCTAAAATATCGCTCTTCCATCACTGTCGCTTTTAGCCTGAACCTGTTACAGTGATAAATCATCCACTTTTCTATTTTCTATCACCTCTCTATACAAAAAAAAAAAAAAAAAAAAAAAAGTGTCCGATGGTCCACATAATCATTAGATTAAGCCGAAATCACTGATGAGACTTTACCCTTTTTTTCTCCTTTCATAGATGATAAAAAAAAAATATATATATTAGGATATTGATCGAAAAATGATAAAAAATAATGATAGCTAAGCTTTCTAAAAAAGCGAGAAAAGGGAATTTTTCCTATCATCTCGAACATGTACACAGTCATGTATTAAACTGATTATCAGAGATAATAAAAAAGAGGAAAGGAAATGGAAAAGGAATGAACATAATGAAAAGCATTAATAATACGCGTCTACAAAGATTCAATCGTATGGATCACAGATTTATCAGAAATAAGAATGAAAACTTATATAGAGAATAAAAAAGTTCACTTATATATAAAGGGCGTAAATTTATTTTAATGATATATTTAACTAATTTATACGCAACTACAAATGCTAATTAATATAGGGACTGCAAAGAGGGCTTTTCTTATTATTACAAATGGGTACTTGGAAATATAGCCGGTTTCATTTTAAGAAAAAAAAGTAAAACCGAGTATTTTTGTGACAACTCTTTATTTTTACCTACACTAGAATCCTGAAGACAAGATCTGACACGAACACAAAAATTCTCTTTGAAATCGATCTAAATAAGACAAAAAAATCATCAAACATTTTCAATATCTTAGTCTAATTATGGAAAAATAGTCTTTAATTATTTATTTAATATCAAGTTTATCGTTTATGGAGAAAAGTGAATTTACAGGGTTGTTATAATTAAAGTTCGCCTATTCAGAAGGCTCTAGAGCCGGTTCTATGGCTCCAAACGAAACAAAATTTCACTAGTACGTAGTTGAAAAGATGCGCTCTGCGAAAATCGAAAAAAAAATAGTTACAATTTTTGTCAATAGGTGGCGCTGCGCCAATATTTAAGCCGATATTTGCAGATTCCTTTATTTTGTAAAAAACAAAATACAGGAAATTTTATTTCACATTTGGTAAAAGTAAGCTTTTTCAGATTCGTTATATCAATTTCGGTCAATCCAGATGAAACACACAAAATCACAAAATTTTCGACGAATGACGTCAAAGTGACGTCACAACTTCGAAAACTTGAAATACCCTTCTAACCACCTGACGATTTAAAACTTGCTGATAAAGTGTGTCTGTGATTTCTTTGACACTGGAACAGTTGATTGTTTCTGAAAAGCATTTGAATCTACGCTTTGTGGAGTATGGTAACTTTGAAAGAAAAGGCACTTCTTGTAAAGTTATTTTATCAAAATAACAGCAACGCAGCTGCAGCTCTTCAAAAATTCCGGAAACTAAAAGATGTTAGACGTGGACCAATGTCGGATCGTGGAGTTCACAAAATGATTAAAAAGTCCGAGGAAAACTCGACATTCTTCCTGGCAGAGGACGAAAAAAGGTAGACATTCCTAGCATTGAAGATATTGCTACTGCTGCCGTGGATTTAGCAAGCCAGTCATCATTTGGTAATGCAAGTGTGCCAGCTATTGCGAATGAAGTCTATATGCCGATTTCCACTGTGAGAAAAGTGATGCGTCAAATTTTGCGCTACTATCCATACAAGATTCAGAGGGTGCAATAACTAATACAGGGTGATACCGAAAGTCGGCTATCATTTTCACTACAGTTTCTTGCACGAATGAATGTGGACAATTCTTGGCTCTGGAATATTCTATGGAGTGATAAAGCGCATTTTTATTTAAACGGACAAGTGAACACACACAACTGTCGAATTTGGGCGAAAGAGAATGCTAATGTTGTCCAAGAATTTCATTGCATGCAGCTAAAGTGACGGTGCGGTGCGGTTTCACAGCTACGTTTATGATAGGGCCATATTTAACTAACATCCACCGGACCCATTACATGTTCCGTAAATGGGAGAAGGTATCTCAATATGTTGTAAAATTTTCTGATTCCCGAGCTGCAACAGCGAGGCTGCCTTCAAAATATCGTATTTATGCAAGACAGTGCACCACCGCACGTTACTAGAGCAGTTCGGACTTTCTTAACAAGCCATTTTACAGAAGACCGCATCATAAGTCGTTATTTTCAAACAGTCGGGCCACCACGATCGCCTGATCTAACACCATGCGATTTTTGGTTGTGGGGATTTTTGAAAGTTTCTGTATAAAGACAGATGTCAGACAATCTCTGATCAGAAAGACAGTATTAGACTTCATATTCGCTCAATCTCACAGGACAATTTACGCAATGCTGTAGAAAGCACATTTCTGAGAATGGAATGCGTTATTGAAAATGGTGGAGGATTCATTGAACATGCGTAATGTTATTCTTCGTTATTTCCTCGCTGCCGAGCGAGATGTTTTATTTTTGTTGATGCAGATTACATCACATGAAATTATATTCCTTTTTCTGTATTGTTTGGAGTCATAGATCAGGCTCTAGAGCTGTCTGATTAGGTGAACTTTAATTATAACAATTCGCAGTTCGTCGAAGTTTGTTGAAATTTTTAAATTTGTATGCTTCGTCTGGATTGACAGAAATTGATATAATGAATTTGCAAACATCGCCTTAAATATTGGCGCAGCGCCACCTACTGACGAAAAATGTAACTAATTTTTGTTTTCGATTTTCGCAGAGCGTATCTCTTCAACTACGTACTAGTGAAATTTTGTTTCGTTTAGAGCCATAGAACCGGCTCTAGAGCCTTCTGAATAGGCGAACTTTAATTATAACAACCCTGTATATAACAAATTCCTTTATGTTCAAATAAATAGTTTTTTCTAAATCGGAGAAAATGTTCCGTACTTTTTTAATGTGAAGACATAATCAATCACGCTTACGTCTCAAATGTCGCAATCAGTTCTAAAAAATATCGTTGTTAACCATGACGTTTGAAAAATTTTTTTTAAAAAAGGGTCGTTTTCCGGAAGGACGTTTTTCCTCCTTAAAGCAGCGCCCCTCTAGGGCGCAATTTTAGAGGTGCTAACAAGCCAAAAATATTCTCTTAAAGCTGAAATCTTCTTTTAATCGACGGTGTAATCAGTTTTTAAAAATATGAATTTTTAGCCTTTTAAAAATACCGGCGAACGCAAGTAACTTCGGGCCTCACGGACACGATCTTTTTTCTACGATAAAAGTAACTAATCGTCCTATTTCGGCACAATCTTTTAAGAGCATCTTGGTAGACTAGATTTATATCACCTACAAAATTTTAAAAAAGGGTCGTTTTCACGAAGGACGTTTTTCCTCCTTAAAGCAGCGCCCCTCTAGGGTGCAATTTTAGAGGTGCTAACAAGCCAAAAATATTCTCTTAAAGCTGAAATCTTCTTTTAATCGACGGTGTAATCAGTTTTTAAAAATATGAATTTTTAGCCTTTTAAAAATACCGGCGAACGCAAGTAACTTCGGGCCTCACGGAGACGATCTTTTTTCTACGATAAAAGTAACTAACCGTCCTATTTCGGCACAATCTTTTAAGAGCATCTTGGTAGACTAGATTTATATCACCTACAAAATTTTCGAAATACGCTAACGTGTGTATTAAAAATAAATAAAATATGAGAAATTTTTGAAAAACAAAACGCGAAAAAGTCGTGTTAGCAGAGGCGTTGGGCAGAGGCGAAAAGCGTTTAGGCGTGGTCTCGTTCTACTTCGACTCATATTTTCTCTATTAAATATGCATATTTTTTCACGAAATTTTAAAGAGAGCTTGGATACAGCTATATTAATAACCGATTGAAATTCCAGAGATTTCAGAAGATGGGAACTATTTTTTTTATTATTATATTGAAGAAGTTATTGAAGAAGAACGCGAAAACCAACAAACTGAAGAAAGCGAGAAGAAAACATATATCTGTTACAACTAGATAACAATATTTTTTCACGAAATTTTTACACGGGCTGTTATATTATAACCGACAAAATTTCAACCGATAAAATTTTAAAGAGCTCGAACAACAAGAACTTAAAAAAAAAAAGAAAAAAAACTATACTACATGAAAAAATAAAACATGTCTTCTTAGGAGCGCTTTTACTACTCACTATCAATATATTTTTGTGAATTTTTCATTTAAAAATATACAATTTCATACAAAATCCGAATAAAGATATAAAATCATATAAACATGAGCTTCGTTTAAATTTATTATCACGGGCTTGGGAAACGCCGAGTGCGTCTGTTAATATTAAATAAATCCATTTATGTTCAAATATAGTTTTTTCATTTGAAACAATATTGTATTAAAATAATTCTAATTTTCATCAACCCGAAATGAAAGAAATTTTATATATCTCAATCCCATTATACAAAAAATAGTCTATAATAATATCTGTAATATATATTTTATCTTTTATGGAGAAGAATGAACCTATATAACAAATTAATTTATTTTCAAACATATAGTTTTCTCATGTGAAACAATATTATTGTAAAAACAAGTGTCAACCGGCAAAATCGGGTTATCCTACCCAGTGTAAAACTCTAATCTACATCCATGTTAAGGCACATTGTTGTCAATATCGCTCATTTTGACGCGTAGTAGATGTATGAAGTTTTTAAGATGTCTCTGTAAAAAAAATCTATACACGATATGACGGCTATTTTGAAACCTAAAATAGTACTGTGAACCTTAACATTATACAATAAATTCTTCACGTTTAGCCAAATTTTCCCAAACATTCACACACACAATCGGATTTATAATATTATTAGGATAAAAAAAATCTGTTCTATTTATTGATCTCTAGTAGCAAAATAAAATAATCATATAAATTATCTCCCTACCCCTGAAATTTCCACTCCCCCGTCCCCCCTCCCAGCATACACAGTTTCAAATATTTAAAAATCTTTATTTAAAAAGAAATTGCTACATTCGTTACTCCCTGGTAGAAAAATTAAAAAATAATCATTTAAATTACCCCTAACATCCCATAGTTTATGCTTCTTCGTCTTTGCTACCCCCCCCCCCCCCCCAGCATACAAATAAATTTAAAATCTTTATTTTTATTTTTATATAAAATATCTCCTGTCCTATTCGTTGCTCTGTAGTGACCATAAACAAATAATCAGTCATATAAATTATCCCCCTTCCCTTGAAATTTCCGTTTCCCCCCCCTTTCCCCGTCCCGCATACAAAATTAAAAATCTTAAAACCATCTATTTAAAAGAAAAAGTGCCATATTCATTACCGTCTAATAACAGTAAACAAATAATCAATCATCTAAAATATCTCCCCCCTCCCACAAACTTTCTGCTCCCCCCGGGCCTGTTCCGCTATAAAACACTGTTTAAAAACTTTAAAACTCTAATTTAAAAATGTATTCGATAAAGCACAGAGAAATAAAAGTTCATTAATACACTTTTATTAGAGAAAAGTGCACTAGGATAGGGATGGTTTCTGCCACCCAAATAACCGAGAAGCTGAAGCGTGATGTCACATGCTAGTGCTCTATTATGGCAAGTTCTGGTAACCGATCCAGTTGCAAACATTTGGTTCTGAGGTTTGCGCCAGTTAAAGGTAGCATTCTGTATACATTTCCGTATCTCTTCGACTGCATTCGCCTACCGCATTGTAAGTTAGATGCATATCTGCATGTGCATATTCATAAAACGTATCTGCAAAGTCACCTTGTCGAATGATGACCGACTGGACTTGTCAGAGAGATTTACGCGTGATCAAAAATTGTGGAAACACAATGCCCTCTATAACGTTATGTGTTCGTTTGCGGCCATATTTTCCTATTTGATAATGTCCTCTTTTTGCTATTTTCTACCTCCAACCAAATTTGAACGATCAACCCTGATATACCCTGCATAGCAAACACAGTTTAAAAAAAAAAATCATTCATCAATACTTTTAATGTTCATTTTTTTCTCCACAAAAACAAATTTCCTACCCCATTTCTTTCCTAACAATCAAAACATTCCACAATTTCAAAATTAAGATTTCGTAAAAATAGTGGAACATTTAAAAAATCTTTTCATGATACAAGAAATAAGTCTCTAATTAAAGATTGCTGTTTTCTAATTAAAATGCTGTTATGAGATTTCTTAAAAAGGATTTAGATTAGTTTAAATATTTAAAAAGGAAAATCTACATATTAATATTAAAAATATTTCTTTTTAACAACTTCGGATGTTTTAGAAATTTATAGAATTATAAAAATTTGCAATAAATCAATAAAAAATTGGCAATTAATAATTAAACGAGGATCCCCCCTCCCATATTTACATATAGTATTATGCTACGATATGTAAACAACACATTAATTTATTATGTATCCAAATCGTCTAAATTTGAGAGTTTACCAAATTTAAAATAAAGATAAAGATTTTTATTAAAGTTTATCCAGTAACGCTCTCTTTTAAAACACTGCAAATATTGGTAATTATTAAGTCATTTAGATAATTTCTCATCATCAATATAGCTATCAGAAAAATTAGTCAAGCAATACACTGTTATGCTGAGTGATTATCAAAAATTATAAAATCGATTACAGTTACTCTAAAATATACTGCAAAATTGCACTTATAGAAGTAATGGACCGATATTTGCATTAAATTATGTCATGGCGAATTGCTTCTAATCCAAGTTAATGAATGAGGGAATTTGTAATTTCTTACGTTATATGAGCCATATGTCAAAGATTAAAAGGTCATTTGTGTTGTTTTTTATATCGTATATTTTTTAGTTCTCGAATTTGCATTATGTTTTAACTGCATATCAGAATATATAGTATTTTATAATCAATAGTATTGTTATTGCAATTAAAAACTGAAAATATATACTAATAAGTAATATAAAAGTGTTAAAATATTACTATTTACACAATCATTTCCTATAAAGATTATTTTTTCCCAACATCAACTTCACAGAAATCCAAAAATTGTTTCTTTAAAATATTTAAACGATTGGTAATCATTAAGCCATTTAAATAATTTCTTATCATCAACTTAGTCATCGGAAAAATTAGTCAAGCAAATACTGCCACGCGAGGTAATTATCAAATATTATAAAATCGATTACATTTATTCTAAAATCTTTTGCATATTGCATTCATAGGCGCATAATGGTGTCGATATTTTGCATCAAATTATATTCTAGTCAATTGCTTCTACTCCAAGGTAACGAATCAGAGAATTTGTAATTTCCTAGTTATTATATGAAATAGCTTAAAGATTAAAGGATCATCCACGTTGTATTTTATAAAGACTTTATGAATTTCGAACTTATATTTTAATTGCATATCATATTAAGGATTTTATAATAATTATTACTAATGTTATTATTATTGTTATTTTATGCATATACATCCGTATTTTACATCTTCATTATGCCATTCCTTTGTTTTTGTTTGTGTTACATGTATCTATATCTATATCCATCTATTTATCTACCTATCTCTCTCTCTCTCACTCTCTATCTCTCTCTCTCTCACTCTCTATCTCTCTCTCTCTCTCTCTCTCTTTCTCTCTCTCTGTATAATATATATATGTGTGTGTGTGTGTGTGTGCGTATGTGTGTATACAGTCATACACGCACGTCCATACATTAAGGATAGTGACCGGAAAAGTTTTATTTCAAACGTTTTGCCGAATATATATATAATTTCTTGACGAATTGTCCTTGAACTTCGAGGATGTAAATAACTTGTTTATTTCACATTTTGCAGCGAAGATTTCGTCGCGAAAATAACTAGGGGGCCAAAAATTAATTTAATAATAAAATAATATTTGCGTTCCCCCAAGAAACAGAAAATGTTCAAAATGGTCTGTCACTGTAGGAAATGACTACGTTGGTCCTGTTAAACGTTTGTGTGCATTAGTGTAAGAGTACCACGCATATTCATTGAAATGTTAAGGTTTATGTGAAAAATTCAAATGTTTTTCGTTAATAGCATGCAGAGTTTTCAACCGAATTTAACACCACGTTCTCAAAACTTGACAAAGAACAGTAGAAATAGTATACTGCAATTAAAACATTAATATATTGAATGTTTGGTGAGATATGGATATTTGTATTTTAAAAAATATAACTGCGCATGCGCCAGCTACATCAAAGATTTTTTTTGTCATGATTTGGTAGTAAACTCTATAGAGCAACTCATATAAATGACCAGTCAAATATCCTGAAAATTCAGAAAGATAGAAACGATATAGTGAGTTGCTTTCTAAAACTAGCTCGATAATAAGGGATGTTCCCCTAATTTATCAATCAGCTCACTGTATCGCTGATTTCTTTCTGAGTTTTCACGATATTTGACTGTTCTTTTATATGAGTTGCTCTATAGACTTGACTACCAAATCAAGACAAAAAATCTTTGGTGTAGCTCGTGTATGCGCAGTGAAAAAAATTTTCAAACAAATACTCATATCTCACCATTCAAAATTTTAATCTTTTAATTGCAGTAAACTATTTCTACTGTCCTTTGTCAAGTTTTGAGAAAGGGGTGTTACATTCGGTTGAAAATTCTGTATGCTATAAACAAGAAAAATTTCACAGAAACGTTAGCATCTTTACGAATATGTGTGCTATGTTTACGCAAATGCACACAGACGTCGAACAGGACTTACATAGTCATTTACTTCAGTGACAGACCATTTTGAGCATTTTCTATTACCTGGGTGATCGCAAATATTATTTTATTATTAAATTTATTATTGCCCCTCTTTCCCTTATTGTCTTCGCGACAAAATCTTCACTGAAAATCACCGGTCACTATCCTTAATTCTTGGACATGAATGTATATAAGCTAAATGAATTTTAAAAAATAATAATAGAATTTATGTGACAAGCACTATAGCTCAAATAACCACACAAATTATGTATAGTAGATTACATTTTGTAACTATTTTGTGTGGAATTCTGGACTTGTCAAATACTTACAAAATATTATCTACTATATATGTACACGTATATGTATATGTATATATAGGGTGTTTCTACAATCAGGGGACAAACTTGGAAGGGTGGTGAAACTGACTAAACCAAACATGTTTTGTATAGGAGTAGTATAGGAGTATATAGTCGGAAGTGACGCGTTGAAGCACGAACACAAAAAATAGGACATGAAAAGAAAAGCATTGTTTATTTACAACATTATCAGAAAGTGCTTATTTGTTGCAATGTTTGGAATAAATGCTCAAAATTGCGACTACGAACAGTAATACATGCTTGGTAGCGTCGAAGCAGTGATTGACGAACATTTCCAAATGTGCCAGGTATTTCGCATATGTTTGCAGCCGCAATGGATAGTCTAGCAACGTTGTCCTCAATTGAGTCAACTGGAGTCTCGTAAACTATTGCCTTCAGATATTCCCATAAGAAGTAATCGATGCTGGATAAATCTGGTGACCGTGCTGGCCACCGAATTGGACCACCACGCCCAATCCATCGCCCCCCATAAGAGGCATCCAGGTAATTGCGGACACCCGATTTGTAATGGACTGGCGCACCATCATGTTGGAACCACATTTGATTACGAACGACATTCGGAACATATTGCAGAAATTCAGGTAAAATCTCTTCAAGAAAAATACGACAACTTGAGCCATTCATTCGCGTTGGTAGGAGATATGGGCCTGTGAGGAAATCGTGTACAATACCCACCCAAACATTCACAGAGAAGCGTTTTAAAAATGCATGTGGACGCATAACGTGTGGATTTTCTGATGCCCAAACATGAGTATGGCGCATATTGAACACAACTTCCTCTGTAAAAATTGTATCATCTGTGAATAGCACACAAGTTGGGAAATCCGGCTGCAGCGCACACTGCTGAAAGAACCATTGGCAGAATTGTACGCGTACAGGGTAATCATTTGCTTGACAAATCTTGTACTCTCTGTATATGGAATGGGTATAAGCGTTCTTCTTTTAAAACTCTCCAAACGGTGATGTGACTTACGTGTAAACGACGTGCAATAGCTCTTTTACTTGTGTAGGGTGTTTCATCCATAATGTTCAAGATGGTTTTTTCTATGTTTGGATGTTGTACAATTCTTGTTACAGTCCTTTCGTCAGAGATGACGATGAACCCATTTTCACAAAGTTTCCCATGAAACCACTCAAATACTTTGTGGTTTAGCATACACCTTTGTGGAAAACGTTCTTAATACAGCCGTAGCACTGCTCTGCCGTTCCCATTAGCAGCACCGTACATTAGATGCATGTCTGCCTTTTCGCTATTCGTAAAATCTCCGATCATAGCCGAAAACACAGATTCAAATGACGTTGTTCCACAGAAACATCAGTCGTTACAAGTCGTTCGAACAAATGTGCAAGAGTGTTCACAAAAAAAAAACACTAAATCATAAGCTCAAAATCTACAATTGAAGAAGCGCAGACGATAAAATAAATAAAATAACAAACAAATGATGAAATAAATCTCAAATAAAAAATTGAAGAAGCGCAAACGATAAAATAAATAAAATAACTCACATATGATGAAATAAGCTTGAACACCTATTGTAAGCATTGCTATAAATAAGCCCTTTGTGATGATATTGTAAATAAACAATGCTTTTCTTTTCATGTCCTATTTTTTGTGCTAGCGACTCATCCTGTCACTTCCGTACATACATTCCTGTACAAAACATGTTTGTTTTAGTCAGCTGCACCATCCCTCCAAGTTTGTCCCATGATCGTAGAAAGACCCTGTATATATATATACATACAAACAAATGCATATATATATATATATATATATATATATATATATATATATATATATATATATATATATATATATATATATATAATTTTACTTTATTTTTATCGAATGCATTTAAAAAAAATTACTTCAAAATACATAATAAAATTGTTCTCCAAACAATTATAGCAATTTTTCTATATTAGTTATAGGTACGAATAATTAAGTACGGTAAGAATGATTTAGAATAATTTATGTATTTTAAAATCTAAACATTAATATTTAAATAAAATTAATTCTTCCCTTTTAGTACCTTTGAATATTTCGCAAAATTATAAAATCATATAAGAAAATCAGTAAGACTTTTTCAAATTAATAACTAGTAGTTAAATAAGCAACAATAACATATATATTTATGCCTATTCTATAATAAATGAGGTTTAAATAACGTAATATTTATTTTTTATCCAGATCATTTGTATTTGTCTATTTTCAGAATTTAAATCTCAATTTAAACTACAAAATGTATAATAATTCATAATTTAAAAGTGCTCAAATATTACTATCTACACATCCATTTATAATGAAATTTATTATCTTCTAATAACAACTTCAAAGTAATTCAATAACCCCCCCCCTTTTTTTTTTTTTGAAAAATTGCACCAATTTGAAACTAGTGAATCATTTAAGTCATTTCTCTTTATCAAAATAGCCATAAGAAAAGTTTGTAATTTCCTGTATTATATGAACCATGCATCAAAAATTAAAAGATTATCTACGTTCTCCTTTATAATGATTATGTTACAGCTCGAGCTTACATTAAATTTTAATCGCATATCAGATTAAGTATTTTATAATTTACAACTGCTATGATGTCTTCTACTGCCATATTTTATATTTTCATTAAATCCTTTCCTTATTTTTACATCTTTTATATCATTATTTTTTATACTTTAAAATACTTTTATTTTATACTTATCAGCAATTTTTGATAAATCAATCATTTCCACATGAACGTTTGCGGAACATAAATCTCAATTTAAACAGAAAATTTAAACTTAACTCATTAACGGCGACTTATTTTCCACTTTTTTTAATTCTTCGATACCAGATGACACCAGTTTTCCCATACTGTTATTTTAAATGATTGAATCTCTGATAGTTTCACATTAGATAACATGATTTTTTTTTTAACTAAGATACTGGTGTTCATATTTAAAACTTTCGTATAACTTAAATGGCAAGTTTTCGTACCAACCGGCATTAATGAGTTAATTCAATAGTGTTTAAAGATCTCTATATATGCATTCTGTTATAATAAAGTTTAATACTTTCTAATACTGTACTTTCTAATACTGTACTTTCTAATAACTGCTTCAAAGAAATTCAACAACACTCCTTTCGAAACGTTCCAGAAATTGGTTATTATTAAGTTATTTAGATAATTTCCCATCATTAATTTAAGCACCAGGAAATTTAATCAATAAATACATTCTTATGCTGAATGAAATATCAAAGATTATAAAACTAATTATAAATATCCTTTCTATGTTTTTCTGTAAATTGCAGGTGTTGAAGAAATGGATTGATATTCGCATAAAATTATATTCAGGTTAAATCCTAACTCTAGTTAATGAAACAGACGATCTGTAATTTCCTGTCTTATAACGGACACATGTCTAAGTTAAAAATGTCCTCCACACGGTCTTTTATAAATGTTATTTAAATATATACGAATTTATATTATATTTTAATTGTATGGATGATTTTATAATAATTAATACAATAAAACTTTTGAACAATAAAATTGCATCTAAAGTGCAAGTATGTAATTCTGTATGAAATTGACCCACTGAACACAAATAGTACCTATCAACATAAAAAAATTTCATTGACTCATGTTTTGGAAATATAGATGTGTAAAGTTGTTATTTTTTTCAAAATATATAATATTTCAAATTATTATTCGAAAAACGTACGAATTGTAGCTTATACTTTTTTTAAACAGAAATCAATTTCTAGAATCTTCAACTATGTGAATAAAAAATTACAGATCATTCTGCCAACTAGTTTTTGAGTTATGCTGAAAACACTAAAAATATTCCAAATATTGGATGTTCACATCGAAAATTTGAAAGTCTGACATAATTTCAATATGGAGACGTCCTTCTAATTTTTTTAGGGGAAACGGGGTTGTACATATCTCAAAGAAGTATTCTGTGAGAATGATATACTTAAGTTATTTTAGATTTCTATTTTGTATTTAGATTTCCATTTAGTGCTTCTGAATATATTCTGATTATAAAGAGAAGGAAAGTTCGGAATGTGTCAATTAGAATGGTCTGAATACATCTATAAATACCAAACAATTAAATATGTTTCACTTAAAAATGCGACGGAATTCCAATCTTTTGAACCAACTTTCTGAAATGAAACAAATGAACTTTTTAAATCATTGCTTAAATTGAGAATTTATCACTACTTACACCGCCCCCTGACTTATTAGGTAATGATTTCCGGAAAGACCATGGTTAACCGAAGAAAGAAACAGATTTTCTTCTCACAATCCTGAAGATTTAAAAATAGTCCTAACGCAACAAAGTTATTTGATAATTATAAATGGAGCGTGTTATCCCGAATCACATGTGAAGCATATATCCCCGAAGCAGGTGAGGCATCTTTCCTTGTAATCCGGGACAGATGCCCCAGCCAGTAGCTCTGGAAATAGAAACAAATATGACTGAAACCTATAGCTAACACCTTATACGATACCTGTTTCAACAACATTCACTACATATAAAATTTCTAGTAAGTACATTATACTTCACCTTCTACTTGTCTCTATCTTACAAGAGCATGCAATAACAGCTAAACCTACCTTCCTTTGATTTATAAAACATTCATTTGAAGAAATAAATCGCTGTAACTTCATCTACTACGCGTTTTTATAACGATTGATAGTAGAAGAACGTCACTAGCTCCACCACATGTCCAATAGCTGAGATACAGTGACTAGAGCAAGTAAACCGATAGAGTATCTAGCCTGGATTTACCCTATTGGTACTATGTATATTCTTTCTGTCTTTTTTCAGTGCATTCCTTTTATTGTTTGCATCTTTTATTTTATTTTTTTAATGCATTTAATATTTTTCTACATTGAAATAATTTTACTCCATATTTATCGGTCATTAAAAAAATATATTAATATAAAACGGCTGAAAATTAATATTTCAAAGCATTAAAATTAGTGTTTAATCTCTTCGAACATATTACAATTTTATCATCTCGTATAAAATCTGCAATTAAGACGCTCTAAAGAAATTTATTTTTTATTCATATTGTGCTATAAAGAATATGTAAATAACGCACACTTATTTTTTATATAAATCATCCCAATTTGAGTGTTTTTGGAACTTAAATCACAGTTTAAACTTAAAGCATATATTATTACATAATTGAAAAGTGTTTAAAGAAAATTACCTACGCGTCGCTTTCTAATGAAAATTACTACTTTCTAATAATAGCATCAAAGTAATCCTAATAATGCCCTCTTTGGAAAATTTCCCCGATTAAGCTATTTAAATAAGTTCTCATCAACGTAGGCATCAGAAAAACCAGTCAAGCAATACAAGTTATGCAGACTGATTATCAGAAGTTATTAAATCGGTAATAATTATTCTAAGAATTGTTCTGGAAGTTGTATTTAGAGAAGAAATGCACCGATATTTGCATCAAATTATATTCCAGCGAAATGCTTTTAATTCAAGTTAATGAATAAGAGATTTGTAATTTACTATTTTGTATCCGCCATAAGTCAAAGATTGAAACATCATTTACGTTGTATTTTAAAAAGATTTTATACATATCGAATATTATATTTTAATTTCATATCAATAAGGATTTTATAATAACGATTATTTTTATTACATGCATCTATTGTCAAACTTTATAAATGCATTGTCTTTTTCTTTCGTTAACATGAGAAAAAGGAATTAAGCAATGCATAGTTATGCTGAGTGATTATCAACAGTTATTGAATCGGTATATTTACAGCCTGGAATACCTGTTTTTCGAATGCTATCAATCTGAAGTAAACATTTTCATGCTAAAAAAAATGTTTAACTGACAAACATGCAGAATTAACAGCGTTAACAATAACATTAAAATTAAGATTATTTCTTTACTCTTTCATGTATAAATTAACTTATGCGGCTGAAAACGTGTACTTGAGAATGGATAACATTCGAAAAACAGGTATTCCAGCCTGAAGACACTCATTAATACACTATAAAAACCCTTCGGAAACGTTTCTGAAAAATTCGGGCAGCTAAAAATAATTTGTTTTTATAAATTATTCTTTAAATTTTGAAAATTTATTCGTTTCTGGGGATTCAAAAGACAATGTAACATGCTATTTGAAATTTCGGGTAACTCAGAAGATTCTATTATATTTTCGTTCGTTGTTATAGCATATTTTCATAAAATAAGAAACACTGGCCATTTTTTACAGTGTAGTGGAACGTTTCAAGCCAGTCTCTGCTGCAAGTTTTCGGACGGATTTCCTTGAATTTTGCTGAATAATTCCAGAAACTGCGGCGACATTTTTAGGTGTAACTACAGTTTTACTGCGACCAACATTCCCCACTAGATCATCAGCAACGCTTTCTGTCCGATGGAATATGACAAAGATCTTGCGAATGGTTTTCGCATCGGGTCCTTTTGGAACATTAAATCGTTTTTGAAAACTGCGCCTTGTTGCCGTTGGACTATGTTCTAATTTGTGATATTCCAGTACAAGAAAACACGTTGTTTCAATGGAATACATGATTTGAACTTCTTCGATCGGTATGCTAACGTCTTTTGCTACTTCAACGGTGGAACTGGTCACTATTGGCTTCGAAGCACTATTTCTAGGCACGTATTTATTGCGATTACCGCGCCATCTGTTAACAGATTTTGCACCTTTATCGAAACTTGTGTATGAAATTCTTACAGCTTTTATAATAAAAATACCGCTTGTTGCATTCTTCTGTCGATCTTTGTTTTCGAGATTTTACATTATGAAATCAGGGACTCCTTTCGTGGACACCCTGTAAATGCTATATTTGATTTGTATACTTTTTCAGCGGTTCAGAAGATAACCGCCATAACTTCTATCTGAATCTCTCGGTAAATTAATACGTAACACAAAAGTGTTAAAAGATTAATCTCTACATGTTCGTTTCTAATAAAGTTTATTACTTTCTAATAACAACCTCCAAGAAATTTTATAACTCTTCTCTATTTCCCATCATCAATATAGTCATCAGAAAATTTAGTCAAGCAATACACAGATGTGTTACGTGATTATGAAACTTTATAAAATCGATTACTGTTATTCTAAATTCTGCTGCTCTGCTGCAAAATTGCGTGAAAATGAGGATACTTTCACTTTCGGAACAGGTTTCGAAAGTGAAAATATCTCCATAAAAAAAAATAAAAAAAAAAAAAAAAACGTAAACAAAATCGAAAATGCAAAAAGCAACGATAGTAGAGATCGACTTCAACAATGCATTGCAAAAAAAAATGCTTTAAAATATGGAAATTCAAATGCGATATTTTAAAAGAACTGTCCCATAGGATTAACATTAGTGAGCGGGTGTTTTTGCGTGTGAAGTAACCTTTTAATGAATCAGAGGATTCGTAATATCCTATATTGTATGAACAATATATCAAAGATTAAAATATCATTCACGTTTTCTTTTATAAAGATTGTATGTATCTTGAATTTATACTGTATTTTATCTGCACATTACATTGACGACTTTATAATAACTACTGTTATTATTATTATTATTATTATTATTATTATTATTGCTATTATGTGCATTGCATATGAATTAGTTTTTTTACGTATTCCAAAATTGCATTACTTTTATTTGTATCTTTTATTTATTTAACTTTTTATATTTAATTTTTATATTTTAAATTACTGTTACTTCTTTTTTATCGATAATTTTATGATATTTAATGTTTTCATTTTAAATTACTTTTACTTCTTTTTTATCGATTATTTTATGATATTTAATTTTTATATTTTAAATTATTTTTACTCCTTTTTTATCGTTGATTTTTTAAATCTATTAATCTCAAAAATATATAAATGAATACCTTAATGTGTAAAAGTTAATGTTTTCCCTTTAACGACTTCCAATATAATTTATAGACTCTTACATACTTTGCAATAAGACATATTCTAACAGCACATTACACTATAATTGATGTGTAAATAATGTATAGATATACTATTCAACCAAATTATCTCAATTTGAGTCTTTTTTTAATTAAATATACATTAATGAATAATTCAAAAGTGTTAAAAGATAACTATCTATACGTTAGTTTCTCATATAGATTATTACATTCTAATAACAGCGTCAAATAAATCCAATAATGCTCTCTTTGGAACCTTTCAACGATTAAGCCATTTAAATAATTTCTAATCAGCAATATCGCTAGCAGAAATATTAGTCAAGCCATACATAGTTATATTGGGTGACTATTAAACGTTTTAGAATAGCTTAAAGTTATTGTAAAACATTCTGAAACTTGCATTTATAGAAGAAACGATATTTGCATCAAATTATATTCTGCACTATACTGCATCAAATTAATTCCATTCCGAGTTAATGGAACAATAGGATTTGTAATTTCCTATTTTGTATGAGACATATTTCAAAGATTAAAATATCATTTAAGTTGTATTTTATAAAGAATTTATACATCTCGAAATTTATATTATATTTTCGTATCAATTTAAGGATTTTATAATAATTATTTTTTTGTTATACGTATCGATTGCCATACTTTATATCAACATTAAGTTCCTTTCTTTTCTTTATATTGTGTGTCGAATCAATTGTATTCGATACACTTAGAAATCACATCAATTGATACACTTAGAAATCAATTGTATCGAATTCACTTAGAAATATATTTTTGCTAAAAGTGACAGACATACACTTCAATTTTATATATTAGTATAGGTTTAATTTTTTTATGGTTGAAAATACGTTTACTTTATGTTTATTGTACCTTTTTAATAATAGGAAAATTTTCAAAATGAATACAGTAATCCCTCAACATTCGCGGTTTTAACATTCGCGAGATTTGATGATTCGCGAATATGAAAATACAGAATAACTTTACGGAGAATCTGATTTCATCATTCGCGATTTTTTTTTTATTATATCTTTCTTTTTCAGAATTTATGATTTTAAAAGATTATTTCCCCTGTGTTTTCTTAGTATCTATTTGCAAATCAATTTTCAGTTGTCAACTGAAAATAGGCGAGTGCTATAGGAAAGCAAAATAATAACAGAAGAATACTCATTGCAATAGGGATATTAGAAATAGTAAGGTAACGGCATCTTCAATCTATTAATTTAAAATGAGCAGGTTCTCGTGGAGATGGAGCTGAAGCTGCACTTAGAAAATAAAAGCATTTCTAAAGCCTTTAGCTGTATTTAAATATCGAATTTTATCGTATTGTGTCGCATACTGACCCACTAATACATTATCACCTCTTTGTGAATAGAGAGAGTCGCAATTACTTTATAAAAAAATCTATGAATTTTTAGCTGTAATTTTTTCTCCAGTCAGTTAATTTGAATTATCTTCATTCCAGTCAATTAATTTGAATTATCTTCAATAAAGAAATTTCATATTTATGAATATGTGTGTACAATCATCTTCTACATCTATGTTATGCATAACTTATTGTTAATAGGGGAAAGTAGCCATATTTGGATCACCGCTTTAAATAGACCGCTGCAATTCTGCCGTTAATTACAGAAAGAGATGGGATCCACCACTGAAATCCTACTCATTAGAATGACGTCATATATGATTAGAAGAAGCACTCGCCTTCCACGTACTGTTTTCAGACAATTAAAAAAAATATTAGCTGTTTTGATCTAATTTTTTCCTACTAAACGTTAATAGAATATTTTAAAGCTAAGATAAATTGTTATGTTTGCATATACATATCTAAATTCATGAGTTTATTCTGCATGTTTTCACTCGGATTTGTTTGCTTTTGTTTTTGTTTTTAGTCTTGAGATCATCTGTTTTAAAAAACTGCGCAGTTGCTTTAATTGGACCAATTTCAGTTGCTTAATTTGGACCAGATATACGATCATATATCTGAAAAATAAGTAATGAATTTCGAGGTCTTTTGTCTTCTTTAAACCCTTAAATACGTAATACGTAAAGGCACAAGAATCGTGGCTTCGAGCTCATAAAGTTTTCTCTCTAACAACTTTTCAGGCCCTCCAGTTTTTAACTATCGCATACAACAGAGCATCAACCGTTTAAACCGCCATCCAAGCTTTTAAAGGAAGCGGCATTTGGCCTCCTAACAGGTATGCTTTTAAAACTAAACTTATCATTTTGTAGCTGTTTCTGAACTTATTCCTGACAAGGAAATATGCACTGCAGATATATCCGATGATTCTTCTGCTAGTGAGATTTCGTAGTCAGAGTCAGTAATCCGGAAACTTACCAAAACTAAGAGAGTAAAAAAAATGATTAAAACGACACAGACAAACAGCCTGGAAGAAAAACATCAGACAGTAAAAGTTGTTAAAGATATAGGAAATGAAAAGAAAAGAGTAAGTTGTGAAGAGATGGACCCGCAAGAAGGCTGCAACTACAAAACCCCTAAAAAAGCCAAAGAATCATTAGAAATGTTATCTCCCTTGCCAGAATCAGTTAAGTCAAAGTACAGAGGCAGCCAGAAAACAGCTGTGTTAACATCCTCGCCATTTAAAGTAAACCTTGAAATGAAAAAAAAATTGACAAAAAGAAAGTTCTCAAATCACAAAAGAAATTGAAACATCAAGTTTTAAAAGTAGGCGTAATTCAATTGGGAATAAAATGATGGAAGGGAAGAACTACAGACATAATGTAAAGAAAACTTCTGTTGCAAAAAAGGGTCTAATGATTCAGAATCTAAAAATATAAATCAAGACAGTGATGATTGGTTTTGCCTAATTTGTAAGAAAAATAAAATAGCAGAAATTATTCAGAGTTCAGATTGCCAAATATGGTTCCATGTTGTGTGCGCTGGAATAAAAAAATAACAAAAGAAATTCATGTGTAAGCATTGCATCACTTCTTACATGATATTCAAGTAACTGGCAATTAGTTCCATAATTTCTATTCTTAATTACTTATAACTTTGATTTATATTTTGAATACATTTTGATTTAACACAACTACTCTTACTTTCAGACATTTGATTTCATTATATTTCATTGCTGTTGTTTGATTTTATTGCTTCTTTAATCTCAAACTTTGCTTTTAATAAAATTATTTTCCTACTCATTAAAACATCCTAATATTGTTTGATCCAATTTAGGAGACTGGGGGGTCAACTTAGGCGACTAATTGCTGAATTTGGACCACTTTTAATTTAAAATGAGCAGGTTCTCGTGGAGATGGAGCTGAAGCTGCACTTAGAAAATAAAAGCATTTCTAAAGCCTTTAGCTGTATTTAAATATCGAATTTTATCGTATTGTGTCGCATACTGACCCACTAATACATTATCACCTCTTTGTGAATAGAGAGAGTCGCAATTACTTTATAAAAAAATCTATGAATTTTTAGCTGTAATTTTTTCTCCAGTCAGTTAATTTTAATTATCTTCATTCCAGTCAATTAATTTGAATTATCTTCAATAAAGAAATTTCATATTTATGAATATGTGTGTACAATCATCTTCTACATCTATGTTATGCATAACTTATTGTTAATAGGGGAAAGTAGCCATATTTGGATCACCGCTTTAAATAGACCGCTGCAATTCTGCTGTTAATTACAGAAAGAGATGGGATCTACCACTGAAATCCTACTCATTAGAATGACGTCATATATGATTAGAAGAAGCACTCGCCTTCCACGTACTGTTTTCAGACAATTTAAAAAAAACTAATATTAGCTGTTTTGATCTAATTTTTTCCTACTAAACGTTAATAGAATATTTTAAAGCTAAGATAAATTGTTATGTTTGCATATACATATCTAAATTCATGAGTTTATTCTGCATGTTTTCACTCGGATTTGTTTGCTTTTGTTTTTGTTTTTAGTCTTGAGATCATCTGTTTTAAAAAACTGCGCAGTTGCTTTAATTGGACCAATTTCAGTTGCTTAATTTGGACCAGATATACGATCATATATCTGAAAAATAAGTAATGAATTTCGAGGTCTTTTGTCTTCTTTAAACCCTTAAATACGTAATACGTAAAGGCACAAGAATCGTGGCTTCGAGCTCATAAAGTTTTCTCTCTAACAACTTTTCAGGCCCTCCAGTTTTTAACTATCGCATACAACAGAGCATCAACCGTTTAAACCGCCATCCAAGCTTTTAAAGGAAGCGGCATTTGGCCTCCTAACAGGTATGCTTTTAAAACTAAACTTATCATTTTGTAGCTGTTTCTGAACTTATTCCTGACAAGGAAATATGCACTGCAGATATATCCGATGATTCTTCTGCTAGTGAGATTTCGTAGTCAGAGTCAGTAATCCGGAAACTTACCAAAACTAAGAGAGTAAAAAAAATGATTAAAACGACACAGACAAACAGCCTGGAAGAAAAACATCAGACAGTAAAAGTTGTTAAAGATATAGGAAATGAAAAGAAAAGAGTAAGTTGTGAAGAGATGGACCCGCAAGAAGACTGCAACTACAAAACCCCTAAAAAAACCAAAGAATCATTAGAAATGTTATCTCCCTTGCCAGAATCAGTTAAGTCAAAGTACAGAGGGAGCCAAAAAACAGCTGTGTTAACATCCTCGCCATTTAAAGTAAACCTTGAAATGAAAAAAAAAATTGACAAAAAGAAAGTTCTCAAATCACAAAAGAAATTGAAACATCAAGTTTTAAAAGTAGGCGTAATTCAATTGGGAATAAAATGATGGAAGGGAAGAACTACAGACATAATGTAAAGAAAACTTCTGTTGCAAAAAAAGGTCTAATGATTCAGAATCTAAAAATATAAATCAAGACAGTGATGATTGTTTTTGCCTAATTTGTAAGAAAAATAAAATAGCATAAATTATTCAGAGTTCAGATTGCAAATATGGTTCCATGTTGTGTGCGCTGGAATAAAAAAATAATAAAAGAAATTCATGTGTAAGCATTGCATCACTTCTTACATGATTTTCAAGTAACTGGCAATTAGTTCCATAATTTCTATTCTTAATTACGTATAACTTTGATTTATATTTTGAATACATTTTAATTTAACACAACTACTCTTACTTTCAGACATTTGATTTCATTATATTTCATTGCTGTTGTTTGATTTGATTGCTTCTTTAATCTCAAACTTTGCTTTTAATAATGTTATTTTCCTACTCATTAAAACATCCTAATATTGTTTGATCCAATTTAGGAGACTGGGGGGTCAACTTAGGCGACCAGTTGCTGAATTTGGACCACTTTTGACAAATTTTTCAAATTAAAATAAAATTTAATATTTTCATAAAGAAATTGGTCTAAATATTTATTTAGTTAGTAGATGAATAGATTGACCACGTGTAGTGATATTTTTCAGATATTCCAAAAATTAAGTGGGTTACACCTGAAAATATGTGAAGTGGTCGAAATTCGGCTACTCTTCCTTACATAAATCCTTTTGTTTTTTAAAATGCTGTACCACTCTAATGAGAATTTTATAGAACATAATTCCCTTTTCAGTGCAGACAGATAGTCTCAACATTCGCGGATTTGACATTCGTGAGGTTTTCCTCGAACATAACCCTAGCTAATGTTAATTGATTACTGTATTTTAAAGCATTAAAAATATCTTCCCTTTACCCATTCCGAATTTTTTCAATATGTATAGACTGGTAAAAATCTGCAATAAGATATTCTAAACATATTCAATATTTATGCCTATTGTGCTATAAATGGTGCGCAAATAACGCACGGATTTATTATTTATCCCTATCATCTCATTTGGGGGTAATTTAGAATTTAAATCACAATTTAAACTTTAAAATATACATAATAAGAAATTTAAAAAATGTTGCTTTCTAATAAAGAAGATCTATGCTTAGCTTTCTAATAAAGAATACTTCTAATAACAGTTTCAAAGAAATCCAATAATGCCGTTGTTGAATCATTTAAACGACTGAGCATTTAAATAGTATCATAAATGTAGGCTTCGGAAAAATAAATAAAGCAATATACAGATATGCTGAGTTATTATTAAATATTATAGTATCAATTATAGTTATTCTAAAACTTTCTGAAAATTGCATTTATAGAAGAAAAGAGCCGATATTTGCAATAAGCTATATTCTGCCGAATTTCTTCTAATCAAAAGTTAATAAATCAGACAATTTGTGATTTCCCATTTTATATGATCCGTATGTCAAAGATTGAAATATCATTTATGTTGCATTTTATAAAGATTTTATATTATATTTTTATGACGTATCATTTTTAGTTAATATATTATTGTTGTAATGCATCCATTGCCATACATTATATCAATATTAAGTGATTTCGTTTTTTTTTAATATTATTATTACAGTTTTGTAATTTGACATATTTTTATTCTATATTTATCGACTAGATTACACTAATCACACCATTTGAATGTTTTCGGAATTTATATAAGTTCTCATAAAGGAACATAAAGGCATCAATCAGATAAGGGCATCTCATAAAGGCATCAGAAAACTGCGTGTTTATTAAAAACTTTCGAATCAATTATAGTTATTCTAAATCATTCTGGAAATTGCATTTATAAAAGAAATGGGTCGATATTTGCATGAAATTACCACATTCTGGTGAATTGGTTCTAATAAAAGTTAATAAATCAGACGATTTGCAATTTCCCATTTTTTTGTAGCCATATGCCAAATATTAAAAAATATTTCCCGTTATCTTTTACTAATTTTGTGCATCTCAAATTTATATTAAATTTAAATTTTGAATAAAATTACAGTTTTATAAAAATTGATAGAGTTTTTTTATATTGTTATTATATGCATCTTTTGCCCTGTTTTACATCTTCATTAACTCTTTTATTTATTTTAAATCTTTGTTTTCTATATTTATAAACTATGTACAATAAACTAATGATCTGCATTCCATTTTTTCCAGAACTTAAGTGTCAATTAAAACTTTAAAAAATGCACATTAGTAAGTAATTCACAAATGTTAAAAGCGTATTATCAACACATTAATTTCTTATAAAGGCTTTTAGTTACTATTAAATGCTCCAAAAGTATCCAATAATGCTCTCAATGGAGCACTACAACAATTAAACTATTTAAATAATTTTTCATCAACGTAGGCACCAGAAAAATTAGTCAAGCAATACATAGCTATGCTGGGTGATTATCCAAACTTATAGAATCGATTATAGTTATTTTAAAACTTTCTGGAAATTGAATTTATAGAAGAAATGGACCGATATCTCCATCAAATTATATTCTGGCGAATTGTTTCTAATCTAAGTTAATGAATCAGAAAATTTGCAATTTCCTGTTTTATATGAGAAATGCGTCAAGACTAAAAGATCATTTACGTTGTCTTTTATAAAGATTTTATACATCTCGAGTTTTGTATTACATTTTAAGGTCATATCATTTAAAGTATTTTGTAATAATTATTATCGTTATTATTTGTATTTAGAGTATCTTTATTTCCGAATTAGGTGTTTTCCTTTTGCTTATATCAGTATTACAATTTTCATTTTATATTATTAATACATTTGCATAGTTTGACGTACTTTTACTCCGTCTTTGTGGAGTATGTTTAAATAAACTAGTCATCTGTATTTAAGGACCTTAGAAACATAAATTGCAATTTAAATTTAAATATATATATATACGCCATTCAAAAGTGTTACAGGTGATCTGTCGAGGCATTCGTTTCAAATAAAGTTTATTACTTTCTAATAACAGCTTCAAGTAATTCCAATAACATTCTCCTTGGAAACCATGCAAGGATTGGCAATCATTTAAATAATTTCTTATCATCAATATAGCCCTTAGAAAAATTAGTCAAGCAATACACAGTTAGACCGAATAATTATCAAACTTTATAAAAGATATTGCAGTTATTCTGAAATCTAATAATTGCATTTAAAAGAAGAAATCGATGGATATTTGCATCAAATTTTACCATGGCGAAATGCATCTTATCCAAATTAATGGAATAAATTGTTTCATCTCTGATATAATCCATAAGTTAAAATTTAAAACACCATTCACGTTCTCTGTTATAAAGATTTTATGCTTCTGAAATTTATATTATATTTTAATTGAGTATAAGATTAAGGGCTTTATAATAATTTTTAATGCTATTGTTATTATTGGAATATGTGCGTAAATAACTGCCATACTTTACATGTTCAATGTGTTATTTTCTCATTTTTCAATTTTTGTATTGCTATTATTTGCTTTGTTTATATTTTAAAATATCTTTGGGTCATTCCACAGTATTCATGTATTACGTACGGGACATTTCACAGCAAATTTTTTAGATATTTGTACTTTTTTCAGTATCAAAATATAAATGAGAAAGTTTGCAATTATTTTTAATGCATTATATATGACTTCAGCTAGATTCTTATGAAATTTCTTTTTGTTTGAGCCAATACAGATATATATTTTTAATTAATAAAGTTGTGTTACGTACGGGACATCACAAACAATTGTTTTAAAAGTACCTCTAGCAATTTCGATTTTTCTCTGAATTTATTTAATACTTTCACAAATAAATTTAATGAGTAGAAGCAGAAATATACATTTTATTAATTAACTTTAAAATGATTTTTTAAAATTGCGTCATTAATTAATGAAAGGTGATTATTTCTGTTACTTACGGGACAAAGCTGTTTGTCACGTATGGGACCTATGGCCAAATTTTTCTATATAGCTAGAAAAAAATGCTCTAATTTTTATTTGATTTTAAAAAGAAAATAATATTTTGGATAAATTTTAATAGAAGAGATTTAAAGCTTTAAAATGATGTATTACACTTAACTTTTTATAAAACTTGTTTTTTCAAACTTGTGAAGCCAAATACTGTGGAATGACCACTTTAAAAAAAAAAAAAA
Source organism: Maratus michaelseni (assembly GCA_963931845.1). NCBI lineage: Eukaryota > Metazoa > Arthropoda > Arachnida > Araneae > Salticidae > Maratus > Maratus michaelseni. The sequence goes on along the minus strand of OZ007588.1, from coordinate 350,879,948 downwards.
AATGATGTTTTCGATTTCAATGTAAATTTCTCTTCTATCGGTACTGTATGTATAGTCTTTTTTGTATGTCTGCGTATTCTACTGTAAATTATTGAGAATATTATTTATTTCTATAAGCGTTGATAGTAACACATCAAATTTTGCCTCCTTTATTTGTATATTAATTTTCTTTTTCCACACCATCTATACAATTAGGCTTATTTTCTAGCAGATGCAGTAATATAGGCAACTGTGCACTAATTTATGAATTATAATATAATAAGCATTTACCTGTTAAAGATATTGTCCCAGTGTGACCTCGTTTTCCAAAAATGTACTTACATGTATTAACCATTTTTATACCTCTATTAAGTTATTTCGTTGCTTTCGTATGCTTTACATTGTTTTTTCTACAGTATTTTTACAATATATTTATTATACGAGTTGTAATTTTCCAACTGGGCGGAAAATGTCCAGGACAGATAATTCAAAATTACAACTCATATGATTTATTTACCAATTATGAATAATTGTGTTAAAATTAATCTAATACTATATTTATCGCCTATTTAAAAATTATAGTAATCGCAATTTCAATGTAGATTTTTTTTTCTGTGGCATATCATGTACAGCTATTTTAAATTTATATTAGCTTTGAGATCTTCCTTCGCACGGAAAAATGTTAAGAAATTGTTTGAAGCGCATATGATGTCGAAGGAATAAGTGAACACATTCGTTCTAACTTTTTTTAATCACCGATTGCAATGGGAAAGGTCTATTGCGAGCGAGATTCATTAATTAAGAGTTCACTGAAAATGTGTACTGGAGAACTGGTAGAGCATCCGAAAAACCTACATTTGGTTTTGAGAAAACTGCTTAATACATTAAAAAGTAATCGGAAACGTTTCCAAAGAATAGTAGAAACAAAAGGAACTTTGATTTTATAAATGCTTCGTTAAATCTCGAAAATATATTTGTTTCTGAGATTCCTAAAAATAAAGAACCTATTTCGGAATCGTGAATAACTTGGTTCATATTATGGTATATATTCGTTCGTAGTTAAATTATATTTTCTTATAATAAAAAAAAAATTCATTTTTTTTACAGTGTATTTCAGATAAAAATTAAATTAAAAAAATTTTCATTCGAGAAAATTTTGTTTAAACATAAAAATATTTTACACATAAATATTTTTAGCTAATAGTAGCGAACTAATTGAGCCATACTGCATAGATATAATTTATAGAATTTTAGAAATTAATTTGTGATTTAAGGCATTAGATTGGTAATCATAAGGTGCGTTTTGTACTCGCTGACGCTTTTAGTGTTATGTAACAAAAATTCCCAAATAAATTTTAATGATTTTACTCGAAGTTAGTGTATCTTTAAGAATCTCTATGTTTTTTCTAAGTCACCAAATACAAGTTAAGCAGGTTATAAAATATCATTTTCTAATTAATAGTACTTGTAGATTTCCTGTAACATTCTATACAATTATTGGAATAGTTCTTTACTACTGTTAAACATTTGGAATAGTGCTTTTTATAATCGTTTATGCCTTATTTAACACGTTTTTCCACAGGAATAAAATATTCCAGCCCTTTTCCAATTATGTCTTTATAAAAATTATTCAAGGTTTTTTTTTTCTGTATTCAATATCGACTACAACAGATCGTCACGCAGTTCTATCTGGCAATGTCACATTAATTCTAACATATTCCTAATTCCTATTCAGATTGCCGGATGTCTTTTTTTTTTTTTTTTTTTTTTGGTATTTTAATTATTCACGTTTTGTTTCAAATTAGAAGGCAAACTGAATAAGTATAAATGTAAAAAATCTTCTTTTTAATTGCCAAAAGGTGTAAAATAAAAAGATTATGAACAGTAAAATATGTTTTATTAGACTATTGACATATGTTTCAGCTCAATCTGAGCCATTATCAAAACAAAATTATCCATTATCAAAACAAACTGTTTTGTGTCCATGCTGTATAATTCAGCTCATTTTACTAATATTGTACAAATTAATTTTTGTTTCTTTTTCCCCCATGAAGCATCCGAATTCATTAATACCAGTTTACTGAGAAAAATATGAGCAATATTTTGAAATGTAAGAAAATGAATTTATTTTTTTACAATGAGAAATAAGAAAAATAAAACACAGAGAAACTTCCAATAAATTATGATTTTTTTAAAACCGACGTTTGAAAATGTAAAAGAGATTTACTTTAAAAAATGAAATCATGATTTTTTTTTATGATAACATTTGAATCTAAAGCAAATTTTGGCGAATGTTGGAAAAGTTTCTTCTACGTATGTTAACTGCTCAGTTTCTAAGTGAAACAGATATCGGAAATGCCAAAAGAAAAAAAAATAAAATAAACGAAGTTTTTTAAAAAAGGGAATATTTCGTTTGAAAAAATATTAATTATTTTAATAGTAGGTGTAACTTGAGACAGACAAATAAAATTTCGCGCGCATGTCTGTGCAGGTATACGCGAGTGCGTGCGTGTTTAGAAGCGGATAAAGAACTTTATATGTAGGATAAGCAAAATATAATAATAATAATTGATATTTCTGTACATTCTATACATTTTTGCAATCATGAAAGAGAAATGATGCAAGTTATCAAAAGTTGATTTTCTGAATAATGGTAATTGTTATGTTTCCTGTTATTATCTAAGAAATTTTTCACCTTTTTTTTTATCATTTCTAGTAATTTTATCCTCTGATAGCAGAGATCTTACATGATACTTTTCTACACGAACGTAAAATAATATCCCAGACCTTTTTTCATAAGGTTATTATTAAAACAAATTACCCATGTAATTTCTTTTTTCGATATTCAGCACCGATTACAACAAAATGTAACACAGTTCTATTCGGCTAATGCGACATTAATCCCAGCATATTTTGAATTCCTTTTCAGCTTTATTGTCTTTATTTATTTTTATATCCATGTTTTAATGATTCACGTTTAATTTCAAATATGATGACAAACTGAAAAAAGAGCTTTACGATGTCCTCAACGTTAATTATTCCGATCATTAATATAATTCAGCTCATTTTACAAATACTGTGCAAATTAGTTTTTCTTCTTCTTTTTTTAGAACGGGAAACATTAGGAATTTTGTAATACCAATCACGATGAAAAATGTGTGTGGCTTTACGAAATATGAGATAATGTACTTTTTAGAAATGAGAAACAAGAAAATAAGGCAGTAACAGTTTACGAATAATTCCAATAATCTGTGTTTTTTTTTTTTAAACTACATTTTTTAAATGTAGTAAATGAGATGCACGTGTGCACTATACAAAATGACAAGAACTTTTTAATACTAATGACAAATTGAATGTCTAAAGCAACTCTTCATAAAAATTTAGAGATTTTCATCTAGATATGTTAGTTTTTCACTTCATAAGAAACAAGCCTAGCTAAGATTTTTTTTAATCTTCTTTTTTCTTCAAAATTAGCAGTAAGCATCGAATTAAGAGCAAATAAAATGTCGCTGATAAACAAATAAAAACAAATAAAAATAACAAATAAAATTTACGCGGTGTTTTAATCCCTTAATAATCTATTAAGAGAATGAAATATCAAATTCATTACTTCTTTCATATTGTACTTTGCTGATCTAACAAAATTCGACTGTTTTTCCAGTTTTTTATATAGGATAAAAAACGTAAAGAAAGATTTATTTCACAAAATAATAAAACAATTGTATAATCTTGTATTTTTCCGTTGTATTGAATTTGATTGTTAATTATTTAATTTTATTTAACTTGGACATAATATTTTAAATCATAATACTGAAATCAAAACTTTTATTCTCCTTTTTACATAAATACTGAAAATCAAAAACATTATTAAAATTATTGAATCGTTTTATCAATATTGTGCAAATTATTTTTAATTATTTGTTGACGTTAAACATTGCGAATTTAATACTATCGATTTTTTTTTTAAGTATGTGCGATATCACAAAATGTGAGAAAAAGTCTTTCAATCTCCCATGGGATAGAAGAAAACAACAATATAAAGAGACACGAATAATTCCAATAATCTATGCTTTTTTAAAGTCAGTTTTAGATATGCATACGCATGTTTACCATACAGAATGAAAACAAGATATTTCAAAATGCTAACAAGAAATCGAATCTTTTTAAAGTAACTTTTCCTGAAAGTCGCGAAGTTTTCTTCTACACATGTTAAATTCACAGTTTTTAACTAAAAATGCTCTCGGAAATGCCAACAGAAAAATACAAAGAATAAAGAATCTACAAAGATATTTGTGAAAAGATTCTCAGTTTCAACAATATAAAATTTCTTTTTTTTTTTTTTAATAAGTTTCAATATTGTTTAAGATACTGATTTAAAAAAAAAAAAATGCACTTGTTGTGTGTGTAAGTGTACATGTTCAGAAAATGAACTTTAGAACTTTATTTGTAATTTAAGCAAAATAATAATATTTTATGAGACATTTGCCTGTAATTATGGAATTTTTGAAAAATTCTTTCCCTTTTTTCTGTGTTTTTTTTATTTATGGTGGTCACAGAAAAGAAATTACAAAGATTATAATATTTCGCTTTTTAAATAAAGAAACTTATTGATTTCCTGCATTTTGTGAGGTCATTTGAAACAAAAAACGCTGCTAAACATGAAAAAAAAGTTTAAAAACGCATAAAAAATTAAATTAAAGGAAAAAGTCTAATAAAAAAATCCCTGACGGATCGGTCTACCAGCATCTACCAGGTAGATTTCGATGACGCAGACAGTGGGGAGCCTGTTTGTTGGGAATTGCGGAAGAAATGACCTTTTTGTCATGATGCGATAGTTGAAACAGCCTACTTCGAAACCTAACTTGTTTGCAGGTGGAGCCGGCAGGGATTTTTTTTAAAATTTATTTTGCTATAAGTGTTGGTCCTATAAAAAACTTGTCACTATAAAAGTTTTAGATAATATTAAGAGGATTTATAATAAATTTAAGCGGATTTGATATCTTGTGAATTGACGAAGTTATGAATTTTTCCTTCTAAAAGCCCCCTTCCCCCCCCCCTTGAAGCCATTTTTAATGATATTAAAAATCTGTCATACATCTGTCATACATTTCGGCCCTTTTCCAAGAAGTAATAATAACTTTAAACGGTTTAGATACGTATCATAATTAAGAAATTAGGTGGGGTTTTCTGTTTTCACAAAAAGCCGCCCATCCCCCCCCCCCCCCCCTTCGTTCGATTTTGCCCATTAACGAACTTGACCGAGATTTTATGCCCCTTGTTTTTATGTATCAGTTTCGTAGAGATTTGTGCAGAATTTTCAAGTTATCGTGTCCATAAAAAAGTGACATAGATAGATAGATAGATAAAGTTTTGAACTGGGGGTGGTTTTGGTTTCTGGGAGTCATGATCGGCGTAGATCTGCAAAAATTTTTCAAAAATTCCCTCTTAGGGGAGACTGTAACAGGAAACACATCAACTGAAATTTCCCCTTCATTAATTTCCTTCAATAAGCAGAAATATAATCACATTATTTTATGCAGCCTAGAATTTATGCACATCGAGTAAGATGCAACAAACTAGTTAAATTTAAAAACACATATTACCACTGAAAACGTACTTCCAGTATTTATTCCACAAAGATAGTGCTGTAATCGAATTATTTTGAGTTTACCTGTAACAGAACGATAAATGTTACGAACACCCTATTTTAGTAAGCATTTTGTTGTAAACTTCAGTAATGTATATCAATTTCAATATATTTGAAATAGTGTAACATCATTAAAATGCAAACGATTTTTCCCATAGGCCATAATTTAACGGGGTGCACTCTAAAAACGTCATTTTCCGAACTGAGCAAAAAATACACAAATCTGAGTATGTCTCATAGTCAAAATGGCTCCGAATCAAAATTACTCATGTTTGAAACATGACTCAATTCTGAAAACATGCACACACGTCTTATAATTTGTTAACAGCCTATTTTTCAATCATTGCCTATATTTTTGTACTTATTTGCTGCATTATTCAAAATTGTTGCAATCTAATTTTAATAAATATGTTGTGTTTTGATATCTTATGTGTTTAAACTATAATTAGAACCTTTATTTACTTCATAATTTTCAAAATCAAAGTGGTCTTATAATTTCTTAACGCACTGTATTATATATGTTATATTATATTATATTGTATTATATTATAATATTACATAATTATATGTAAATAATATAAACATAATAGTAATAAAACAGCATATAATTAAAATAAAAAATTGGTAAGGTGCTGAAACGGCCCTTTGGCGCCATTTTGGGTTTCTTCACCAACCGCGCCAAGCTCCACAGGATAATTAACATTACATGATGAACAACATTAACAGTCTTTTTTTGGACTTTTTTTTTATCATAAATGACACGGCGTCTTTTTTCAGATTGAATGATCTGCATTTTAATTAATTACCTTTTTATATAATAAATTTTCTAGTTTTTGAATTTCTCAATCTATCTTTAAAATACATTATTAAAACCTAATGTTAACAGGAAACGCACAAAATTTTGGAAACATAGTCATTTAATAGAAATTTACAGAATTATTACAACTTGCATTTTTTTTCTTTCTTTTTTCAGTAACGAATAACACGTTATGTTCCGAATCCACATGCATTATTTCATTTATGTTTGGGAATATTTGTTACTACAACAAATAACCTACTGAAAAGAAAAGCATGAACTAATTAACTCAGAAAGTGTGAAATGAGCTGCATTACCTTAACGACAGAAGTGTAATTAAGATTGCAACAATTGGATATCCTTTTTCAATTAATTATTATTATTTCAAAAAAGAATGAAACAGAATAACAGATGCTCATGTAAGATAATAAAATATAAAAATTTCTTTTATGAAAACTGGATTTTTTTTCCTGTGTTATCTCTAATGAAAATTTCTTTTCAAAAATTAGGATATGAATGAAGAAATATTAATTATTCAATGACGTGGAATTTAGCTGACAATATTTAAAAAACTGCATTAGTAAAATTTATTATAAATGCTGTTTACGTGAAGTATTTGTAAGCCTTTTTATTTTAAGTTACAGTTTATTGATTTTTAATACTAATGGCAACTTTTGTTGTTTCTTTTCTTGTTACAGTGAAGAAAAAAATGCAGAAATATTTCCTCATATAGCAGAAAATTTTACTAGAATTTACTATTAGTTCGTATTAAGCGAGAAACGGAAACATTCTCCTCTCCTTGTATCTAGAACCGTTTGGAGAAGAACCCATCAGAAACATAAGAAAAAAAGACGTTTCCAAAGTTTCCGGAATTGTTTGTGAAATAAAAGGCTTCATTTTTTTCTCGCAAACTTCGGAAACTTTTTGGTTTGTAAGGTTTCTGAAGAGTTTTTTTTATGAAAAGTTTCTTAAGATATCGGACAGTTTTACAGAATCATGCGTAATAAAGATTACAGTAAATTTTTGTAAACGTTGCTCCTATATCAAAAAATGTTTCTGCAGTTATTTACAGTGTAGTGCTAAATTAGAGTAAAAAAAAAAAAAATCTTTTATTTCTATGAAAAAAATGCAGAAATATTTCCTCATATAGTAGAACATTTTACGAAAATTCACTATCAGTTCGTATTAAGCTTCATTTTGTTCTCGTAAACTTTGAAAATTTTTTGGTTTGTCAGGTTTCTGAAGAGTTCCTTATGAAAAGTTTCTTAAGATATCGGACAGCTTTACAAAATCCTATGTAATAAAGATTATAGTAAATTTTTGTAAACGTTTTTTCTATATCAAAAAATATTTCTGCAATTATTACTTACCTATCATACGTAGTATAGGGTAAGTCTTGTAATCGTTTTGAAAATCGAAAAAAATTTTTTTGACGGATTTACACGTTTCAGACACTGGAGATTCCGAAAAACATATTTTTAGAAAAAAAAATTTGCCGTCCGTCTGTGTGGGTGTCTGTGTGTCTGTGTCTGTAAACGCTCTATCTTCCGAAAAAATTGAGATAGAGACTTGCAATTTGGTATGTACTTAGCATGTAATAATGGAAAGAAGCCTATTTCATTTCAATAACCTCTATTAACCGGAACTATTTTTTCGCACTCTCGAAATATTCGTTCTGATAAAACGTACATAAAAATTTTCGAAATCGTTTATTTTAAGGAGTGAATATAAAAGACAATAAAAAAACATAAATTTTGCATACAGCATGAAGTCGATCGGATAATTAGTTGCCAAGATATTTGGAATCCTATATTCCGCACTCTTCGATTTTTCATGACCCTGTATTTCATCCAAATTTCACTTCAAAGATATATTTTAATTAGAAATTTGAAGCTTAATCAGATGCAATAAACCGCTAGTTAATAGGATTATTATTTTTGGATTTATAAGGATGTTTCTTTCAAGCAATTCAGTAATCGAGCCTTTAAAGTTTGTGACGTCATCAAGCCACGATTTTATTTGAATTGCAATGCATTTTATAAGTACAGTAGAGTCCCGCTAATCCGAGTCCTGTTATTCCGAGCTCCGCTTAATCCGAGGGGGCTAAAAAAAACTTTTTGCTTGAATTGCTTCAAAGAATATAACAAGAAAAAAATATTCTAAAAGTTTAAATGGACACATATTAAAAAATTAAAAAATATGTTCTACATTTCCTCATTTCCTCCCGATGAATAATTTCAGATGATTTTAGTATACCGTTTATAATTTACAATGTAAATAGATAGGTTACGAAATGGAGAAAGGAAAAAAAAGCTAAACTGTTATAACTTTTTATATATTGCGAAATTTATTTATGTTATTTTAAAATTTCGTTTTTCTTTTATTATTTGTTTTAATTTCATTCTCATTTAGAAAAAAAAAAACACAATTCTCTTTTTATCTTTTAACGGATTCTTTTGAAATGCTACTGAGCATGTGCGAATTGTTGGCATTTCGTAAATTATTTGGCGATTTTTTTTAACGCTGAACTGCCAATCCTGGTTATCATTTCAGATAGAACTGAATACTTGATTTAAAAATTAAATCAAATAAGTGTGTTGTTATTTAAAATACGTTTTTATATTTATAAGTCTGTGTGCTCGTTATTTTTTTGCTATTTGATCTCTCTATTTTTTAGTTTTATGTATATATAATAAATTGAAACTTTCTCTTCAGTTCTATTATGTAGTCCGTATAATCCGAGTTTTCAGTACTCCGAGGTGGAGTCGGTCCCGATCAACTCGGATTATCGGGACTCGACTGTAGTTTACACATTTTTATTTTAATATTTATCGTTTAAAAAAGCTAATGATTCGTATTCGGGTTTATCTTATTATAGCACTGTTCTCCATAATTCTATAACTAAGCAACGTAGAACGATGTGTTATATACTAAAACCTTCTCTCAAAAATTATCTAACAATGCATGTCTCATAAAAATTCCTTCAGGAGAACCCAAGCAGCCGAAATAAAATTCCCAATTACATTTTATATATAATAATTGAGCACAAAACCTTTCTAAAAGAACATAATTTTAGCAAAAAATAACAGTTGAAGATATTATTGTAATATTTTTTATCATTGATTAGCGCTGCTCTTATTTTATTTTTTAGTTTTTTTATCGTCAAATAGATGGCTATTTGACCAATAACGGAAGCAGTGAATATTTTTTCTTCATTTTTAAACGAAATGACTTGGGTAAAAGCGCAATGCGTTTCAAGGAAATTCTAATTTTACACTTGCATATCCCTTTTTGTAACAAAAGAAAGAAAACAGAATCTTTTGCATGTTTCCCAGTAGTTGAAATATACTTAACATTCTTTATGCCAAAATATGAGATCTTAATAAATACATGATTTTTATTATTATTATTAAAACTATTTTGACCTCATCAGTTTAAAAATCTCCAACAGTCTTGAATCTCCAACAGACTTTACATCATCTGTTCTATCTCTATTAAAATTCAGATATTTTCTAAAAAGCTTTTTTGTTCTAATTTCAAACAGAAGTCAGATAAATATATTTTCAAAATTAAATGGTACTAGCCTTCTATGTTAAAAGGAAATTTACTTTTAAAAAATTGTTGCGGGAATAAAAAAAATGCTTTATAATTGCAGTAAGTATCCTGTTTGTAGTACTTCAAAATTAGGATACATTTATGAGAATTAGATGATCATTATTATTGTATTATTTTTTGAATAAACATTAATTAACAGCGTAAACTAAGTCAACACAGAATCATGATCCCCAGTGCTTATCTTTATTTATCAACCCCTTCCAAATTTAAAGTTATTCAAAAAATAATTTTTGAAATTTTTAAACTGAGATATTCCTTTCACAAATCACTTCGTGTATTTTGTATTTGTTGCAATTTTTTTTTTTTTTTACGTTTCTAAGATCTTTTTGCTTAGGAACGAAGGATTTATTGTATGTAGAAGTAAATCTCCAAACTTTAACGAAAAGTTGCTTTAGATATTGGATTTCTTGTTAGCGTTAAAAAAAAGAAAACATTGTTTTCATTTTGTATGGTAAACATGCGCATCTTTTCTACACTTTGATATCTTAGTTTGAAATAAGCATAGATTATTGGAATAATTCGTATTACTTTACTATGTTATTTTCTTTTTTCTCGCGTTTAAAAAAAAAAAAAAAAAAGATACCTTACATTTTATAATATTATACATATATTCTTTAGTAAATTGGTATTACCCAATTTGTTGATTTTCAGCATAGGGGTCCTTTGCGAGATAAAGAAAATAGCCTTGGCGCAAAAAGAAAATTTGTCAACATATTTTCTGGCAACTTATTCATTGTTTCATATACACAAGCAATATTTTCAATATTCGTACAGTTTATGTCAATACTAGCTGAAGTAGCCGGTCTTGCCCGTGATTTTAATCATGTTTGTTTAATAAAATGAAGTTCAAAATTAAACATGCAGAATAAAAACACAATAAAAGAAAAATAGAAAATATTATATGCATGAATCAAATAAAAACCCATTTTAAAAATATATAAATTTATATTAAACTCATCAGAAATCAGCTATTTCCGATTCTTCACTAGAGCAATAAAAGCTAAAAAGGAAAACTGTCAAACTGTCTTTGAATTGTACATGATGGAACAAAATAAAAACAATTACTTCAAAGGTCACATTTTCTTCAACAACGGTATCTATTTATTTCTACAATACAGCTTCTCCAGGTAACTCATCTTCAATATTCAAGTTTATATTGTTTACACTATCATTTTTTAGTGCAAGAATCGCAAAGCCATTTACGGTCTGCAAAATGTCGAATATTTGGAATTATTTTCGCGTTGAATTCAACAGCAGACACATCTGTGTTACAAAATGCTTCTCTGATTTTGAACAGACCAGTTACTGGATGGAGCTGTGTTAATGCATATATATTTAACAAATGGTCAGAAAATTGACTATCCAATATGTTTACATACAGATGAACTCTCATATTTTTAGTTATGCGCAAACTGCGAACATGCCTCCAAAGATGTGACTATTTAAGGCATGCGTTAATTTCATCCACCATTGTTCCTTTTAGAATGACCAGCAATGTTTGTTGGAAATCTCCAGACAATCCAACAGTGACTTCCTTCATTAGTAAATCATTGCCTCTTAAAAATTGGAGTGTCTGATTAAGGGCCTGAGAAGCAATCTCATGTGACATGGTGCATTCATTACATACAAGGACTTTTATTTTTTTTTAAATCTGAAATCTTTATTTCAGTTCTTCACAAAGAATAAGCTCTAGAGCAGCCATACTAAACCTTTTTTTTTAACGCGGGTGTTACGGTCAGCTCCATCTGTTTCACTTCATAATGACTCGTGAATTTGAACTGAAACTTTTCTTTCGTTAATTGAACTGAAGTGAACTCAAAAACTTTAGAATGTTTTGATTTTTGTGTGGAACGAAAACGGAAATATGTAGCAGCGCTATTTCTGCTTGTAAGAAAGCGAAATATGTTAAAAAGAGTAAATATGTGAAATGATAATTGTTTTTTATGTAAATATAAGTTCGCGCTTTTAAATATTTTGCTGTTTGTGTAGTCAAGATGTGTAATTAAAATATGAAAATTATCTTCTATGTGCATCTACCGCCATTCCAGCGGAGATCGTCACTTAATTTTTAATTTAAGTTTCCACAGCGGGCGCAAACGTATGTTAGGCAGGATAAAACATACTTATACAATAATGTAAAAACGGGTGATTAAGACAGTGAGATAATAAAAGAAGTATAGCAAAGCAATATAATAAAGTTAATATAAATCAGTAGGATTGAAGGTTTGTCGTCAAAGAAATGCTAACAAAAATATTAATGCCACAATTTCCAAACAATGTATTTCGTAGTTTTTTTTTTAAATCTCAAATGATGTAGAAATATGTCGCGAAGATTCTTGTTTAGAAATAGTTGGTGTAAGATGTTTTGCTGCCATTTTTTCTGCGACAAACGTTTCACCCTAATAAGCATTATTAGCTGTACTATATGGTTAGTACAAAACGTAATAGTAATATAATAATGCAGCATTTCCAAGGGCTAAAGAAAAAAAAAATAGATTTTCTTTAATAAATCAGACTTTTACTCAAATCAAAAACATTATATTTTTTATGTAAAAATACATTACGTAAATTTAATTAATTTGGAAAAATGTTTGATTAGTGTCGAAGATTAAAAAATGTATACACTACTGTAGCACACATATGATTACATGTAAAAAGAACTTTTGACTAAGGAAATGGCATTTCAGATGTTGTAACATAATTTTAAATTAGTAATTATAAATAACAGGACAGATTTTGTTTTGTCCTGAAAGTATATAAAAGAGCAGTGAAGGTCTTAAAAAACTTTTATGCACATTTCAATTAATTTTATGAATAATTATGTGTCTCGGGCCGCACATAAAGCGTCGCCGGGCCGCAGGTTGAGTATGGCTGCTCTAGAGACTTAAAAATTTGTGTAAATTTTAATATACACGCATACACATACATATACATGTGGGATACATTTCAAAATAGCGAAAACGAATTCAGACAACCTCAAAATGTTAAAATATGCCAATATTTCTGTAATAGGTTTTTTATCATGATTCAATACGTCCCTCAAACTCATATAACGTTATATTCACCTGCAGATGTCATATCCATTTGCTTTCTGTACTTACTCATACTGATACTGTCTTTGTACGATTTTGTCAAATATTTGAAAACGTCCGTTAAACTTCCAATATGACGTCATATTCATTCTTTTTATTTATCTAATGACGTCATATAAAACTGCTTTCTGTACTTACTCATACTCAAACTCCTTGTATTATTGAGAAATGTTTGAAAATGTCCCTTACACTTCCAATATTGCGTTATATTATTATTATTATTTTTTTTTTTTTAACTTTTTATGTCATTTTTATTTTTTACGCGGAATTTTTCAATGTAAAATTAATTGCTGTGGAAAGAATGTTATTGTGGATTTTTAATTGTTGGTAACTTCTATAATGAAAAATGTTTAAATGTGATAGGAAATGGCTTTTAGATTGGTAGTTTTTTATTAATTAAAAATTAACTATAATTTATTTCAACTTCGGATTACTTTAGTTGCCTCGGCCGTGTTCTAATACACCTGTACGTAAAATGTAACAACTGTTGCTTCTAAATTGTGAATTTGTATATAGAGTTACAGAGAGGCAAATTTTCATTTTTATATATTAGTTAAAAAAGCCATTTATCTATTTTTATATACAAATAAAGTAAATTATATATAAAAAAGATAATAATAATAATAATAATAATAATAATAATATATATAATGTTTATTATATAAGTACATATATAAAGAAGCATAACAGTTCACCATTTGTGTTTTCACAGCTGTTTATATCATTGGGCAAAAAATCTGACTTTCCGAAGCACGAGTTACGCCAAACTTTGATTAAAACGCCAAGGCCCCTATAGTGAAAAAGTTCCTTAAATTTATAATGTTTTACGCTAAGAGAAGGAAGGGGGAGGATAAAAATTAATATGCATAATATCTGCTAAATGAGCGTGATTGTATTAATGATGAACATAATTAATATTAAAGGTATCCTAGGACTATTTTATAAATTTCCAGTATTTTTGCAACATAAGGAATAAAATCCCCCATTTTACAGGCCTTCGTAATAAGATTTAAAACATTAGGTTCAAATTAAATAAAATTAAATAATTAACGATGAATTTCAACGCGATGGTAGATACGAATTATGTAAATAGTTTTCTTATTTTAGGAAATGGCTATTTATCCACATTTTCTTAAGATAGTTAAAATCATAAAATAAATAAAATTTTGTAAAATAGTCTATTGACATACACACAATAAAAATAATAATAATATATGCAATATCCATAAAATGAGCTTGATTGTGTTAACCCATTAAGGACTAGCGTTACCATATGGTTATGGAATAACTTCCAACTACTTTATTGTTTGAATACTACTATTTTTGAAGAAAAATATTATATTTATTTGATAACAGAAACTCCGCGATAAAATGGGACAAAAATTGCTATCCTGAAAAAGTGGTATAAAATCAAATTTTTGCATGTTAAAGAGAAAATTATTTTCGTCCTTAATGTGTTATGATCTGAATAATTAATATTAAGAATATTTTAGAACTCTTTTAGATTTCAAGTATTTCAGTAAATTCAGGAATATCATCCTCATTTTACAAGGCATTGTATTAAGATTTAATAAATTAGGTTCAAATTAAATTGTATTAATTTACAATTAATTAGAATACGTTGGAAAATGCGGATTAGATAAATAGTTTTCGGATTTTAGGAAACTGGCTATTTCTTCACGCTTCTTAACATAGTTTAAAATCTTAAATGAAATGAAATTTTGTTAAACATCCAAAGCACAAAGAGAAGGGAATAAAAATTAATCAGTGCAATATCCATAAAATATGCTTGATTGTATTAATGTTCTGAATAATTAATATTAAAAATATTTTAGAACTGATTTCCAGTATTTCTGTAAAATAAGGAAAAACGTCCTCATTTTACAATACATTGTATATTAAGATTTAATAAATTAGGTTCAAATTAAGTTAAATTAATTGATTAACAATTTATTACAATACGATGGAAAATACGGATTGTGTAAATAATTTTCTTATTTTAGGAACTAGCTATTTCTTCACCTTTTTCTTAGCTCAATTAAAAATCATAAAGGAAATGAAATTTTCTTAAATAGACTAAACACAATAAGGCAAAGTTAACGAAATACACTTTTCTTTGTGTTTATCAGATTCTTAATCCGTATCCTAATTTGGCAAAAAAGAATAAATAATTAAAATATTGAGAAAGCATACTCGTTAGGATATAAAGATTTATCACAGAACAAAATCTTCTAAATTTAACGAAAGGTTGCTTTAGATATTCGATTTCTTGTTAGAATTAAAATATATATATATATATCGTGTTTTTATTTTGTATGATAACCATGAGTTTATATTAACTCTTACATTTATATCTTAACTCTTACATTGTTATCTTATGAAGTCTTACATTTTGAAAGCTTAGTTTAAACAAAAGCAGTGATTATTGGAATTGTTCATATTTCTTTACTGTCTTGTTCCCTTTTTTCTCATATAAAAAACCAAAAAAATAATAATTATCTTCTTTCATTAATTTTTCAAACTGAGATATTCTTTTCACAAATCACTTCGGGTATTTTTTATTTGTTGTATTTTTCTTTTGATATTTTCAAGAGTTGAGGTATTACAAATTGAGAATTTAACGTATGTAGAAGTAAATCTTCCAAGTTTAACGAAAAGTTCGATTTCTTGTTAGCATTGGAAAAAATAAAATAAAAAATCGTGTTTTCATTTTGTATGGTAAGCATGCGCACCTCTTTTCCATTTTGAAAACTTGGTTTGAGAAAAGCATAGATTATTGGAGTATTACTTTACTATCTTTTTTTTTCTTCTTTCTCAAGTTTTTTTTTTCTTCCACAAGAGAAAAAAGAATCTGTTATTTTATAATATTGCATATATTTTCTTAGTAAGCTGATATTATTAAATTTATGATATTTTACGCTAAAAAAACAAAAACAAAAAAAAATTAATGTGTACAATATCCGTAAATGAGTTTGATTATAATATTGATATGAAAAATTAGCATTAACCCATTTTTGGCCGAGCATAGAAATTTTATAAAATGTGGTATTATTTGCATTGGAATTTGCTTAAATTACATTCATTAAGACAACAAAAAAGTTTCGTGCATGAAAAATAATATTTTACTTAATTTGACGTTACCATTATTAATTTACCATTAATAACTTACCATTAAATTTAAATTTAAAAAAATTAAGTTTTCTTATGGCATTTGTTTTATTTTTATTTTATTTACAGAACTTGCAACTTTACTCCATTATAAAAACATATGATTAATCTCAAGTGGAATAATTATACATTTTCAAAAAGTCGAATTTGTCAATAACCGTTTCAGGTAGAAAACCAGCGTATTTTGGAAATTTCTCAACAGAAAGTGATTACTTCAATTGAATTACTAATATTTTACAGATGTCTCCAGAACCCTTAAAAATAGCAGAAAAATAAAATTAATGAAAAATATACGTCACAGTGTTAACAAAAATATATTTATTGAAATGGGGCGTTTATGCACCTTTGGCCGAAAATGGGTTAAGGATATCTTAGAACTTTTTCGATTTCTAACACTTCTGTTTTCTATCAATCTCCAACTATAATAAAGAAGGAAGTTTGTGTGTGTCAGTCAGTGTGTGCGTCTGTCTGTTTCTCGGTTGTGTTCTGAAGAGACCGATGCACGCAGAGCTACAAAATTTGGTGGAAAGGTGGGAATGCAGTTTTGTACCTCGAAGCCAGATTTTGGAATTTTTTAATAGATTTTTTTTTAATTTAATTTTTAATGCGATTTTTACTGTTTTTTCACGTTTCGCTGCATTTTTTCCACATTAGTATCGGAAATCCGGTTCCAATCTTTTAGCACAATACAGTAAATTTTATCCTCTTTTCAATAAAGTTTATGCGACATTTGTACAGCGATTTTTGAATTTTTGGTGAATTTTTTCCTTCGACACTAAGAAATTTTGCCAGAATGCTTGATTGGTTCGGTGGTTGCGCTTCCATTTCAGCCTCAGATACGTTCAGAATCGTCAATTTTTTTTCTCTTTTTAGCTTGGAGAAAGTTGATAATTCTTTACAGATTAAAAATCATGATTTCAAAAATTCGATTTTTAGTGTTTTTTGACGTTTTGCTGCAAATTACCCACATTAGTAACCGGAATCCGGTTCCAATATTTTAGCACAATATACCTTTTTTTTTATCTTCTTTTCAATAAAATTTATGCGAAATTCGTACAGCGATTTTTGATTTTTTGGCGAATTTTTTCCTTTGACACGAAGTAATTTTGCCCAGAATGCTTGATTGGTTCGGTGATTGCTTCCATTTCAGCCTCAGATACGTTCAAAATCGTCATTTTTTTTTTTACTCTTTTTGGCTTGGAGAAAGTTGAGAATTCTTTACAGATAAAATATCATAATTTTAAAACGGAAGGGCGGATAATTTTTTATCCCGATTTTAGGTAGATTTCGTAAGAAATACTACCTAACTGAAATAAATTTGTTCATACTGTGTAGTATATATATGCAAATCTATAGGTCATATACAGATCTGCACAAAATAATTTTCCAATAATTTTCCAATAGTAGATCGGAACTGATGAAATTGGATTTTGAAATGTGTGATGCGTTTTCCAAATTGTTCACTTAGACAATGGGCGGGGGTAGTAGAGCTTAAGCCGAAACAGAAGAAAATAAATATATATCTCTGATATTATTGGATTTCAGCAACACTTTCGATTTCCTTCATTATACAACTATCGAACAAGAGTTGTAGAATTTATCCATAGACCAATCGTGCCAAAACATTATCCTTTCATTTTTAACGAGTCGTGGTGCTTACCCCAACTGACAATCCAAAAAAATACACTGGTTTTCTCGCGGATGTCCACAAGGTTCGTGCCTCGGCTTTTTCGTATGAATAATATTTATGAATGATCTGATTAAGATTGTCCGAAGACTCAGAAAAAAAAAATGCCTGTGCGTATGACCTACTACACATTATACATGATCTCACAAAAAACCTTCTGGAGATGATGGGCAAGTTGGCCCCGGATCTCACCAGTGAATACGCAAAGGAAAACAAATTATTTATCTTATATGGAAAGAGTAAAATTCTAAATCTTCGAAGACCCGGATATTTAAAACGTGCACATATTTATGAATTGGATAATTATTATTTCTGTCAAAAAGCAATACTTTGCAATATTTGGGTATCAACCTACATGCAACACTCTCCTTTCTCCCCCATCTACGCAACAAAAGATTAGAAATAACACAAGTAACACACAACCTTTTAAAATTTGCATCATTATCAGGTAGTATTTCTACACTGTAAAAAAAATGGGTGGATCTACTAAAAATATTTTAGTTTTTCTCATTGATTTTTGCAATTACTAAAAAAAATTTTTTTAATTCTTACTCAGTTAAAAGAAAATCTGTAAGAATTACTAGAAAAGAACTAGCAACATTACTAGAAAATAGCTAGAACCAGTTTTTAGTACCGGTTACTAAAAAAATCTGTGGAATACAAATATACTAAAAAATTTTTAGTAACCTCGGGATTTTTTTTACAGTGTAGAGAGATTCTTAAAGTATAATAAAATAATATTCTTGAGAAAAAAATCACCTATGCTGCATCGATATGGTTTGCCCAAATTCAAAAGTCAGATGATCTAAGGCTTATTTCCTCAATTCAGGATAAATGCCTACTCCTAGTCACGGAAACCTATAAAAAATCTACAACTACAGCTCTTTGCATACTGTCGGGAATGCCCACTCTTATCTTGCAGCTGATGAAAATATCAACTCTCGGAAGTGTACTTTGACTTGGGGTCCCGGTAGATGAACATAACCCGATGAATTACCAACCGAAATCAACTAAAAGCATAATACCTCCATAAATTAAATATTTTAAATGGCAAACAGAAAATGAGTAATCGAAAATGGACAATCGAAATTGATATATTCCCCGAAGAATCAAAAACATCAGATGGCACTTCATATGCTTTCTGTGCATGTAGGTTCAGTGTTACAGGGAACAAGACAGATTCGTTTACACCAAGAAAATAGTATCTACCAAGAAAAGCTACTAGCAATACACGATGCAATAGCCTGAAATAATTGTAATTATTTTCAAAGCTGCACAGTCAATTCTAATAGTTTATCTAGCCTGCAGACATTAGAAGATATATCCACCTCCAACTTACTCGTTTGTGACATAATGATAACCTTGCATAATGATAACCATCGAAATCCATTTTCTTTAAATGGGTACGTGGCAATTTTGGCATAGCTGGAAACGAGCATGCAGATAAACTGGCCCGGTATGAAACGAAAGCGTCACAGGACATCTTACAAAAATTCTACCCATTTCCACCATCACATTTAAAGAAGATAACAACATCTAACAACATCAGAATTAATAAGATCATGGCAAATGGATTGGAATCTGGGAACAACGGGTGGCTTTACTCACGCCGTAATCAGACCAGTATCAATAGATCTTCAACTTCAAAATAGGTACTACAACATCTTTGCTACAAACCATGGCCCATTTCCTCAATATCTCAATAAATTCGGCAAGGCATCGGCACCTAGATGCGCCTGTGGATGTAATCCTCCTTACATTATATCCTAGATTGTACCCTGACTGCACACCATCACATTAGAAAGCCATCACGAATGAATATGTCGGCCTGATTTTTCTATGTGCTCAAACAACCAAAACTGCTCCAAAAATAACATATTCTATGTTTCTGCTAGAATGCAATCAGTACTTATTCATGCTTCCTCCATTGGACGTATTAGATGTTGAGGATGAAGTGTACTTCTAATATGCATATGGACCTTTACACACTACATAAATTGTAACGTTAACAATTTAGTTGATCTTAATGGCATCATACAGTGTTATTAATATTTTAAGCATAATTTATCATTGTTTACTCTAGTATTATCATTATTTTTTATCATTGCTCATTTAGTACTTACTTCTATTCAATATTATTATATATTTCAACATCATACAGTATTATTATATGGTAGTATTATTGCTCAGTATCACATAGTATTATTTAGTACTGTTCAGTATGATTGGTAAATTGTATTTTCAGAATCTATATTTTCGGAATTTTGTATTTTCAGAATTTGAATTTCAGTACTACATAGTATAATTATTGCTAAATATCACAAAGTATTATTTAGTATTACTCAGTATAATTAGTAAATTGTTTTCTCAGTTTTTGTATCACCAAAATTATAATTTTTTGAATTTGTGTTTCAGTACTACCTCTCTAATCTCATAGTGGTATTTGATTCGTTTTCATTGTTTTCACTACATGTACATATTCCTATATAATCACTTATGTTATTCCCTATTATTTTTACTAGTAATATTACACAGCATTTGTTTTCTGGCATTATTGCTGTACTTAAATTGTGTTAACTGTTTACTGTAAATACACCTATATAATTATTCAAGTCCTTTTATATACTCGATGCTACTATTCAATCTATGATTACTTTCTTTGTCAACATCGTATTTCTTCATTTCTTATTGTTAAATAAGTGAGCTATTAGTATTGTTTTGTATTTATAGTTTTCTGTCAACTTTAATTATTATCTTGTAAAAGCTCTACATTTCTTATATTTATTTACAATCACAATTGTTCATTCAGCCTATTATTGTACCTAACTTGGTTCGTCCAGTATAATTGGATAGCTTTTGGGATTGACATTGTAATCTTTGACAGTTAATTTTTAACAGAGAGTTTTTAAAGAGGCTTAATTCTTAACTCTTCCCGGGTGATCTTTCTGGGCATCGCTCCTTGGGCTGGGACCTGGCATCATAGTAAACAAACCTGCTGGGCAGGGCTAGTTGAGCTTAAGCCAAAATGTATGCCACCACGCCCGGTTTGACCTTGACCTTGTTCACTTAAACATCATATTTCGCCTTATTAAAGGTGCAATTTTGTAGCTTATTAGAGGTGCAATGTGGTAGAAAGTGTTTCATAATCTATACTTGCCGCATGTTTTTCCCCTTTTTATTTAGTGTAGCACTAACGAAATACGATAATTTAAAAAGAGAAAAAATACTATTACATGTGAAAATCGTTAGACTATAAAATTTTCAAAGAATTAAACGATTTCCAATATTTAAAGATACCAAATTTATAATAATTTTGCAGTTATGCACATGTTTAAATTTTACCAACAAAATTCCAGTTCCTTGAATAAATGAGATTTCTTCATATCGCATCTTATTTTTTAAAAGGAAACTTAAATTAGAAACGCAGAAAAAAAAATCTGACTTTCATATAAATCCTTTTTATTATTTTACTATCTAAAATGGACATCTGTTATTTAACT
This sequence comes from Maratus michaelseni, assembly GCA_963931845.1. NCBI lineage: Eukaryota > Metazoa > Arthropoda > Arachnida > Araneae > Salticidae > Maratus > Maratus michaelseni. Next base: position 350,858,464 of record OZ007588.1, on the reverse strand, counting down.
TCATTCTTTGTTCACATAATAATTAACTGAAAATAAAATGCAATTGTTGCAATCTTAATTACAGTTCTGTCCTTAAATAATGCAACTCATTTCACAAATTGCGCGTTAATTAACTCATTATTTTCTTTTTATTATATTTTTCATTAGGAATTATTCCAATCGTACATTTATTCAGAAAGGAAAGGAAATAATGCATGTAGATTTGAAATGTAAAAATTTATTTTACTAACATTTTTTTTTTTTAATAGACATTGTCATAATTTGCCAGTTTCTATAAAATGAAGAAACTATGTCCTAGAAACGTATTGCTGTGGGAAATATATTGAAAATGAATATTGCACCAACATTCGATAATTGTAAATACTTCCAACACAATTAAAATATTCTTTAAATATTTCTTTAACATTCTTATATTTGCGATGAAATGCCATTATTACAGAAATATATTAGCAAGAAATTAATGCTACAAATATTGCCAATATCACAAACCAACAATGGGGTAATATTTCATGTCAATATATCAATATTATTCAAAATATGGCCAATTATAACAACTAAAACTCAATAATGTTGTTCTACACCATACTATATGAAACTCTGAAACTAAAATTTTCATAAAAGTAAATAACCTTCATAATATTTTTTTACTAAATCAGTATTTATAATGATATCACCAATAAAATTCCACTTCAGTGAATATGTATGATTTCTTTATATACATTATAACTTTTTAAATGAAAAATTAATTAGAGATAGCAGAAAAAATCTTTTTTTTTTTCCTACAAGTTTTTTTTTTATAATTTGGTATCTTATATATAAGCACCATCTGTTCACCTAATGATTATTCGAATAGTAAAATGCAATTGTTGCAATCGTAATTACAAGTTTGTTGTTAAAATAACGCACATCATTTAAAAAATTCTGTGTTAATTATCCCATACTCTTTCAAATAGAAATAAAAAAATAGAAATGAAATAATGCTTGAGGATTTGGGGAATGTATGTTATTTGTAGTAGAAAACATATTGATTATTAAAGAAAATAATCAAAAATACACCTTGTAAAAATTTACTTTCTATAAAATGCCTGTTTTACTGCCTATTTATTACTATTGTTAAGCTTGAATTTTTATTTGGCAAGTTAGATTTTAAAATGCAAAAAGGGAAATTTATGATTTAAAAGGAAAATTATTTGAGACTAAGGGTCGCAGCGTCCTATTTTTTTTCTTCCATTATTTCCAAACAATTATTTTCGTAGTAGATTTATTTAGCATGTGCAGTAGAAATCTACCCTGTAGGTTAATGTATGGAAATAGTGATAGGAAAAAAGCGATTTTTCTTATTCTGTGACTACTGAAAATATTACAAATATTTTAAACAATCTTTATAATATATTTGTACTAATGCAGTCCTTTGAAACTTATCATTAGTAAAATTCCAGTTCAAGTAATAAATAAGATTTCATCACACAAATCTTAGTGCTTGAAAGGTTTTAATTAGAGATGTATTGTAGAAAAAATATTCCAGCTTTTACATAAGCTTTTTTAAAGAATATTTTATTATCTTACATTAACATCTGCACTGCAGCTCCATACTTTGTTTAAATAATAATAAATTATACTACTGGTAATTTATCAAACTGAATGAAAATGTGTCCAAGGTAAGACTCGAACCCAGAGCCTTTAGCTTTAATTTCCATTGGCCTTTTAATCGAGCTATTTGGAAGACATCCTAGACAACAATTCACTCAGACAATTAAAATAATAAAAGTGTGATAATAAATTGGTTTCGAAGCAATAACAGCGTTTTTTTAAATTATTACACTTTTTAATTTTAATAAATATTAGTTTTTCTACTTTTTCGTGTTTAAAATATTTCATTGTTGCAGTTTCACGGCCAGCTGGCATATTTTAGAAAGCGTAGTTTGGCGCATCTTTAACTCCATTGTTGTAACTCGTATGCAGTTGTAATCATATTGTTTATTTGATAAAATATTTGGCGATTTATCACCTGCGCCCAGCTAACGAAAAAATAAAATAAATTTATTAATTTGTAGGTTCTACAAAAAATATTTTTTTTATTATTGTCATTAGAAACTTATCTGTGTGCGTATTTTTATATAATTCTATTATACCAGGAAGCGAGTGAAAAATCGATTGTAAAATTCCACCTTTACATGCATGAATTAAATTAAATGAAATAAAAGAACGAGTTTAATTTCCCCATCTGTAGTTAAAATAATGTAACTAATTTCGCAAATCTTGTGTTAATTAGCTCATTCTTTTTCTTTTCATAAAGAATTGCTGCAATAATACAATTCTTTAAAAACAGAAATGAAATAATGCATGCTCATTTGAAGTATAAAATGTACTCATTATTATAGAAAAACAATAATCAAATTTACATGTTGTAATAATTTGTAAGTTTCTCAAAATTAACTATATTATCAACATTTTGTTAATTTATTACCTGCTTTTAAGCTTACAGGGAAATTAAACAAGTTTGTTGCAATTAAACATGTTTTGTTGAGTACGTTTTGGTTGTTTTAGCAAAATTCAAGTAAAATTGAACCATTTTACTTGAATTAACAAAACATTTTTTGCTGACGATACAAAATTTTTTTTGGAATTGCAAAAAAAAAAAAAAAAAAAAAAAAAATGTTGATTCAAACAAAATTTTCATTGACCTATATTTAAACAAAAAGTTTTGTTGGGTCAACCAAATTTTTGTTGATACAACAAAACTTTTTTCTGGGTGTAAAAGGTAAATTGTTTATAAACTATAAAAAATGCTTAAAGCACACAGTCTTTATGATATTTTTTATTAATGTAACCTCTTCAATGTTATCAGTGATAAATTACACTTAATCAATAAATACGATTTATTCATGCACATCTAACTCATTTTTAAAGGAATGGAGGGAAGATCATCGGCCAAGTTGGCCATATTGCTATGGGAAGGTTGCTCTCAAGGTAGAAAAATTTACCTGAATTGTTTTCGTACAAAGGAACCTCTGAAAAACTTGTACAAACATCGTTCCTAGACCACGGTTGTATGAAACCCGCGAACTTAGGCCCAAGTTTCTCATTTAGTGGGCAACATGCTAACTACTCGGCTGAGTGGGTCCATAAATTTTTGAAAAGAAATTTTAATTACAGATAGCAGAAAAACTTCTAGCTTTCATACAAGATGTTTTTGCATTGTATTATGTTAAATGAGCTTCTGTTATGCAACTTTATTTATTGTTTAAATACTGATGATTGATTGAAGAGGAAAATGTACATGTTGCAATCATTTTTACAATGTTATCGTTAAAACAAAGCATTTCATTAAAAAAAAAATTTGTTAATAAGCTCATGTTTTTTTTTTCATTGGGAATTTTTTTAGAGTTATATTTATTTAAAAACGTAAATTAAATAAGGCATATGGATTTGCACTAGAAGATGTATTGATTACAAGCTAAATATATTTTCTAAAAGTACACGTAGTAATAATTTCTAATTTTCTCAAAAATAAGCTATATGGCTATTATTATATATAAAATAACTACACTGTTAAAAATTTGCAGCAAACTGTCCAGTCATTTGACCGTTTTTAAAGTAAACGGTTACATAACATTAATTTAACTCTATTCTGACCATATTATTGTCCATATTATGGTCAGAATATAGTTAAATTACGGTTATGTAACCGTTTTCTGTAAAAACGGTCAATTGACTGGACAGTTTGCTGCAAATTTTTAACAGTGTATATTTCTGTAATTAAGCTGAAACAAGATCCCCAATAGCAAACCAATATTGGCTATATTCGGTCGTATATTCTGTGAATATTCTAGGCATCGGAAATGCTATTGAAACCCCAACATTTGCTTTAAATATTTGTAAAGAAATGACACTTACAGAAATATCATATTTATATTGCGAATATTTGTAATGAAATGAACATATTGCCGAACTACTGTCTTTACATTGCGAATATTGGCAAGAAATTGACAAAATATTTCTTGCCGAAGATGCGCAATATTATCAAATGTAAACACACCAATGTTGAAGAAATTTTACATACCAATATTACACAAGATTTAAACAATAATTAGTCAACATATGACCAATTCAAATAACATTTGGTCCAATATTATTTTGCTACTTACGGCAGGGATGATAAACCTTTCCATATCCACGTGAAAATTTTAATATATATATATACATTAAGTGATTATTACATGCCAAAAACAAAACAAAATAGCAGTACATCAAACCATAAGGAATCAAAATTACTTAAAATTTTGTTTTTATATTTAAATAAATAGAGATAATACTTAATGTTATTAATCGTGATACCTTAGAAAGTCTTAAAAATGTGATATTTCTGTTGTTACATTTCAGATACCAAATAATTGATATGAGCTAAAAAATTAGTTATTTTAAAGAGAATGCAAGTTGAATTCTAGTCATCTGACAAGAGGTTTCTATTTGAGTTATTCATATTATTAATTTCCGAAAATAATAACACGCAAAATAAAATAATAATAAAATTTCAAGCGCCAGTTCTTGGTGTCTAAAATTGAATTCCATGTTGTCATGGCGTTATCATCCGCATTTTTGCTTATAATGCGTTATATTTTTTTCCTTTTCTTCCTAATCCTCTCTTATACTGAGAATTTTTTAACTAAACACTGAGCTATATTGGGATTCATTAAGTTTCATTTCAATTACAGTTGCATTTCAGTTGCATTGCTGTAGTCAACGACAACAAATTGAACCAATGAAATCCCGATAAACCCAACCTAAATTCGTGCATTTTGTGCAATTTTGCTATATTTTTGATTTAGGATTTGAACTAATATATTTTGATTTAGGACTTACTGTTCCGAAAATAATCTGCAACGTACCATCGATGGCACGCATGCCACAGATTCAACGTCCCTGTACTAGGGCATTATTTAAAAACATGAAACTGAAAACTTTTCAAGGTTATAAACAATTACAAATAAGTTAAATAAACGTCTACATTGACCAACGTCTTTACAATATGTTTCTACCTTTTTAAAAAAAATAAATTGTCAATCTTACAATCAGCAAAGTTTCACTTTAATGAATAAACAACATTTTTCCATACACATCTTAATTTTTGAAAAAAAAGTTTTAATTAGAGATAACAGAAAATTCTTCTATCTTTCATGCAAGATATTTTTATATTTTATTATCTTACATGAGCGTCTGTTATTTTTCACTTTCATTCTTTTTCAAACAATAATAATTAATTGAAAAAATAAATGCGAATGTTGTAATCTTAATTAGAATTCTGTCGTTAAGATAATGCAGCTCATTTCACAAATTTCTGCTTTAATTAACTCATACTTTTTTTTTCATTAGGAATTGTTCGAGTCTATAATCATTTGTAAACGGAAATAAAATAACACATGTGGAATTGAAATAGAAAATGTGTCGATTACAAAATAGAAAAAGAAATTCAAAAATACACGTTGTGATAAATTGTAAAATTTTATAACATGACTTCCAAGAGTTTCAGTACGAAAATCAAAAACTTTGAGAGGTTATAGCTAGTGTTGTCAGTTGTCACAATCTTCAAGGATACAAAGATCCGTCCCACGGACTCTGCGCGGGACGCCAAAAGTCCCGATTTTTCATGATGCAAAAAGTTCTTTGAAATTTCTTTTAGTATCATGCTAATCGTTAGTCTGCATCAGGTGGAACTTAATCCAGTAAAATTTGTGGAAAACATAACCTGTCTATAACGGAATTTTTCAATGATCCCACAGAAAAAAACACCGTACAAATCTACCTGCTCAGACGGAAAATTGTCTGAAGAAGCGGAATATTCTTCTAGACTGCAGCGATTTTGTTTTTACAGGTTTTATCGTGTACTTTGTTCAGTAAATCCTGTGAAAACGGAACCTGTCTATAACAAAATACTGTCTGAAACATAAACATCATGGGAGAAATATCATGCAATTTTACCTGTTCAGACGGAAATCTCTTCAAAACGGAATTTTGTCTCGGTCCCCAGCAATTACGTTTTCACAGCTTTTACTCTACAAGATTATTTAATTTTTTAATACAGTAAAACCTACTAAGACAGTAAAACCTACTTTTTCAATCTTATCATCCACAAAATTCCGTTTCAATAAATAAATAAGATTTCTTCATACACATCATAAAACAATTTCTATAAGAGATAGTAGAAAAAAATCTCGGTTGTCATATAAGAGTTTCTTTATGTTTTATTAGCTTGCATGAGCATCTGTTATTCAGCTTCATTCTTTGTTCACGTAATCTTACACTATTTATAAACCCAATGGGACCAGAAAATAAGGGGCTTAGGTCGAAATTCGCAGATTTCACACCCACGCGAAATAGCCAAGGATAGTATGGGAAGTTTTCAGGGTTTTCCTTGTGCCAGAAAGATAATTTGGGTCACTTTCCCTTCAAAAGTCTTCCCCGTAACATTCCCTTTTAGCAATTCACCTGTACAAAATCCCTTACTCGCCTCATACCTTATACTAATAAAGGAACAATTCTTGTATATTTTTATATTTTTGAGTTTTTCAAATCTATTCTGATGATTTTCATGAAAACAAAGGATTACGAAATTTTTAGGTCCAGAAATTGTTCTGCCAGGGTGTAATCTCCGAGAAAATTGTTTTCATGCATTACCCGCTGTTTGAATGGGTGAAAAATACTGCAAAAACATAGAAAGTGCACAAGAATTGCTAAAAATTGAAATAACGTATAAAAATATTGGAAATAGTATGTGGTAATCGAAATGAAACAATTCATCATGTTATATCCATTCTTCGCATACGTAAAAGTCTAATTTTCCGTAATCGGATTCAGAGCCCAGAGTGGCTTCAAACAAGACTGATACTTGCAAAAATAGTATGCAGTTTTAACAATATTTTAATAATGTTTGCATTGCAAGAATGGTCGTAAAAATGAAATTCATTTTTCGCCAAACTTACTCCAATTGGCTTTGAACTTGATTACGAAACTTTCTCCAAGAAAAATAATTGAAGAAGGTGTATAGAGTGTGTAAGAGCTACCTTATTATAATTAAAATCTTATACTGTAGAACTAGCAATCCGGGTGTGTAGATAAATAAACTGAAATCAAATGCTTGAAAATGAATTTAAAAATAAAAGAGAAAAAAGTATTAAACGAAAAAGTGCAATATAATATATTTACTGGATTTCTCGAAAATGGCTCTACCGATTTTGATGAAAACGACAGATTAGGTATGTCTGGAATTTAGAAATCGATCTGTCATGATGTCATGTGAGGTAAAATCGTTTTAATTTAATAACCTGTCTTCGCACAAATGGAAAACATTCCACAAAATAAAAAAAAGTGTAAATGAAGTGCCAAAATCTAAAATAACGTATAATAATATTGCAATTAGTATGTGATATGCGAAATGAAACAATTTATTATGTTATGGCCGCTACTCGCACAGGGAAAATGCATAATATTTCATAATCGGATACACAGGCAAGGTTTGCGGCAAATAGGAGTGATGCAGCAACAATATTGATTCATTTGTAGGATAATGACATTAAATGCGTCAATTGGCTTTTGGGCCTGATTACGGAAATTTCTGAAGGAAAATAACTGTAGAAGGAGTATTCTATTATTCTCGGATGAATCTCTGTTGACCAGATGCTAATAATTAATTGAAAAAGAAAATGCAATTTTTGCAGTCTTAAGTACAATTTTGTTGTTAAAATAATGTAACTCATTTCTCTAATTTTTTGTCATTAGCTCATGCACTTTTTCCTTTCTCTCTCTCTCTCTCTCTCTCTCTCTCTCTCTTTTTTTTTTTTTTTTTTTTTTTTTTTTTTTTTTTTTTTTTTTTTTTGAAAACAGATCGGAAATGAAGTGAGGTGGACCTAAGTAAGTATATAAGTAAAAAAAAAAGTTATATGGAAATAATGTATTAAGTCGGGAATCTATGCAAAATGAAGGTAACTTAAAAGTAAAAGTATATTTATAAATTTTCACCGCTCTGGTGCACAAATAAAATCTGCCAATAAGCAATTTTTTTTCTGGATTACTAATGTTTCTTAAAATAAAAGGATATTCGATGAATAAATCCAACACAAATACCAATTTTTTGACAAAAATATTATAATTTAAATTAGAAGAAAATTTATAAATACTCACTTCTTCTTGTACAGCAGAAATATACTTGAAAATTTCCTGATAACATACGGATCAGCTATAAAACAAAAACCTTAAGTGATTTTGGGTTATATAGCGGTCTCCACAATTATGATTATGCCAAGATCGCAGTTACGATTTTTCCAAGATCATCGCAAAGCTTATATATGCATAATATATACACATATATATACTCCAAATGTTCATATATGTGCCATACATGTCATTACATACATATTGTTTACGTCTTACATGAGCTATAAACATCATATACATCTTATACACATGTCATATCTATACGTCATAGATGCGTCATATATAACTTTACCTGGGCCTTTTGCGTCACGAAATGTTATATATACATCATATATTATCGTAATGTCGTATATGCTTTATAATTTGGCGATAAATCTTGGTCGTTTGGCGATTCATGCTCGGGGACCGCTGTAATCCAAATGTACCAAACCCTGTTCAAAATCGCTGAGTAAGTTTTAGTCAAAATATCAGAATAAACGTTATGTGTACCAAATGGACAGGTTTGGTGGATTTAAAAAAATAGTTGAGTTTTAATAATTAGTAGAATGGAGTTTCCATTATATATGCTTTTCTCAATCGTTAACCCTCTCTTCGTATTCAATATGCATTTAATTATTTTAAATTTACATTCTAAATTCAATTTGTCTGTGCATCCCATTGCCTGCATTTAAATATATCTCTTTCTATTATTAAAGATAACGCTTTTATTTTAAAATCATCCTCCTACACTCTATTTAGTCCACATGTAATTTTGCTCAATTAAAAATAAAAAAGAAAGAATAATTCCTTTTCATGTCTGCACTTCTGCATTTACACTTAAAAATGTAGCCATTAGATATGTCTATTATTAGTTCATAGATTCTGCACTCAGCGGATGTATCGTCTAAATCCTTGAGATAATTTTCTGTTCCCAGAAAGACTAACTTTTACCCTCTCGCAACCCTGTCGCTATGCATTGAGGAAGCAATTTTTCATATATATCTCATTTGGTTATTTTATAACATTGATGTGTTCTGTATCTCTCTGCACATTTTATCGCCAAATATGTAATTCTTCAAAAGAATTTGGCGAAAACCGCACGCCAAATATGTACCAGCTGTCAAGGATTTTGAAGTAATTATTCATAGCATTCTCTTCCTGTTCTCGCTTGGAAATGTAGCCTCAAAAAGGTGCTCTGCGTTTGGTCCGGTCACTCCCAGATGGCTGATGTAATCTGGTACGAAAATTACCATTAAAACATCTTCAAAATGCCACCTTCTGAGTGATGCTTGTTCTCTTCGCTTTCCTGTGTTATTATGGTCACAACTAATCGCAATTGTACTCCATCTACAACCGAAGTAATATATTTGATATAAAAAGCTTGAATTCGTTCTGCTTCATCCAATGTGTGCCGAAAACAACTCTACAATTAGTAGATGGTATAGAGTGCATGTATTAAACTGGCTTCACTTGCATAAAAATTACGCACATGCCACACACTGAACAGTATCTGTAGGAATTCTGCCGTTAATAAATTTATGTTGTCATAAATTCGTATTTGTGTCGATTTAAAAAAAAATAGAAGCAACAAATTTCAGCTCTGGGGTCAAAGAGCGCTTTGTGTAAAGAGAAAGCTTGTAAAAAATGTAAACTGAAAAAAAAAGTCCTCATAAAATGTTTAATTCCGTAAATTGTTCCGTAGATTGTTTACGACAGACTTTACACCAAGACTATATTTTCTGCAAAGTGTGAAAAGTGTGATTTATTGTAAAGGTTATTCCCAAAATGTTTATTTTGCCTAATCGAAACTACATTTTCTGGCAGAATTATAATTTTTTTTTTTCATTCCAAAACGCATAAAAATTTTAAATACTCTTTCTTATTCATATGCCAAAAAATCTAATATTATTATTCGTTTTATTTTCCTATAAATGTCCCACATTTTTAAATATAGAGGAGAAGGTGTAAAAACGGGCACAGGTGTAAATATGGGCACCCCTCCCCAAGTGGCTATGGAAGGTGCTAAAGACTGACGGTCAGGACAGTAGATAACGCCATTTGTTGATATAAAATAGCAGAGTGCAGTTGGAACCGTTCTTTCAAGCAGTGTGGAATCAGCGTGAGTTATTGTGCGTATTGGTGTTTGTTCTGGACTGCAAACTTTTGGCAGCTACCTGAAATCGTTTTCTTTTCATTTTCTTATGGTTAGTTTAAAATAATTTCGCAGTGATATCCGGAAAGCGGAAATCTTAAGCTATTTTTAGAAGCACGCCTTTACTCACGCACGCCTTTAGGTTACATGTGAAAGAGACCATCTTTCTTAGGTGGGGTTGGTGTAAATAAAGGCCCCCATTTAAAAGGGGCTCATAATTATACCGCCTTTTTCTCTTAAACAACATAAATTATTTCAATCATTTTTTTACGGGAAAACAGCAATTCCCTACATTATACACATTACCAAATGTATTATAAAACAAACCTAATAAATGCATTGCGGTAAGAGAACTGTAAAATTACCTTAGATGTAGTTAATAATAAAAACTTTATAGATAATTATAAGGACATTTTATTATCTATAAATCCTGAAAACTTTTGTTAGTTTTATTTTATAATATATCTGATAATGTGCGTAATCTAACATAATGATGTAATGCCAGGAGGCAGGGGTAGGAAGACCAAAGTACTTAAAAAAAAATCGACATACGAAACGATACGATTGATCATCGGACTCAGTGACCCTCTCCTTGTGGACCGATGCAACTTGCATCTTTTGTGATGGAAAGTTCGCTGAAGACATTCACGGAGAAGTGTGAGTTAAATGTGTTATGTGACACACGTGGGCACACTTAGATTGTGGCCAGTTTTGTTTGCGATTTCTGTAAATGATTTTCTTCTATAATAAATACATTCTCTATTATTTTGTATTGTTTTAACCTATTTTAAAACCTTTTAAAATCTTTTGGGGACTTTTTTGGAGCCTCATATTTGCACCTCATTTTTTCTGGTGCCTTTTTAAAAGATATTTGTAAATCTTCGTTTTCGAAATGAAATAATTGATATTAATCATTGTTTAGCATCCTCTCATTTAGTAAATTTGTTATAGTTGTTAATGAAAGTAAAAAATCTAGAAATTTTCAAAAGGAAAGGCAATTTAAATCAAAACCAAAAGATGGTGCGCATATTTACACCTTTTCCTCTACTCTTTTGCTAAAAATCACATTTTCGTTACTGTCAGATTCCTAGAATCAGTTTAAAACAGCAACTTCGAAAGTATGTTCTGAAAAACGGTTTACTTTTATACAAGAAAAGTAAAAATATATATTCGTTTCTTGGGAATTTAAATAATGTATTTGCATTTTGCTAAATTAAAACTGATTTCGAAAATGTTTCAAAAAGTACCAAATATAGATTTGAACAGCTGCCAAACCTTCGGAGTTTATTATACTACTATTTCCGAATAGTAAACTTTTAATACTTAAAATATACATAGATACTCATCAGCGTATAAATAAATAAAACAAAAATTACAATTTTAAAATTAAAATTCAATGCACCCAACGTTTCGTTCTTTATCTTCAAAAACATCTTCAGGTTTTTTTTCTTTTTTTTTTTTTACCTTTTCAGAGCACGTTGTGGTAGTGAGCCAAGTAGTCAGCAAGACAACTGATCACTTGGCTCACTACCATTCTGTGCTCTGAAAAGTTTAAAAAAAAAAACTCTGAATTTGTCTTTGCAGATAAAGAACGAAAAGTTGGGTGCATTCAAATTTGTTTTTAAAATTTTAAGTTTGATTTTATATATTTATACGCTGATGAGTATTTATGTATGTTTTAAATATTAAAAAATTGTCAGCTTAAGTCCAAGTTTTTATTGTAAAATTTTAAGATATTCCTATTCATATGCTGAAAAATCGAGCATATTTATCTAATATACAGCTAGTAGGGTGGGCCGAAAAAAACTTTTTTTTTTTTTTTGATTCGCTATACCGCGGAAAACTTGGCTTTAGAGTTGCTTAGTAACTTCTGGTGGTAGCGCAAAAGGCCTAAAATTTGAGAAAATTTGGCCTAAAACTCGCGTTTTTTTCTCAAATTTTAGGCTTTTTGCGCTACCACCAGAAGTAAAATTTTATTTATTTTGTTTTTGCATTTTACTTAGCTACCCTAGACACAAGTCTTTTTCGGTATAGCGAATCAAAAAAGAAAAAAAGACCCGGCCAACATTCACTGAGTGAATACAACTTGATTGCGTAATTTAAGGATTTTTTAAATGCTTTGCGCTACCTCAAATGAAGTAATTTTGCTTCTTTTTTTATTATAATGTATTTTTATATCTTTTTTTTAAAGATTTTTCACTATAGCAGTTTTTTTTTCTTTTATAGCTTTAAAAAAAGAAAGAAAACTATTGCTTTTCAATAAGTTCATTTGTGTTGCGCTGCCGCAAAACTTATAATGTAATTTTTTTTTTTTTTTTTTTTTTTTTTTTTTTTTACTAAGCAACCCTAAAGCCAAGTTTTCCGCAGTATAGCGAATCAAAAAAAAAAAAAAAAAAAAAGGGGAGGGGGGGTTTCGGCCCACCGTAATAGGCCCACCCAACCTCTATTATTAATCGAGGAAACACCTGATATAAGCATTTCGAAATCGTCGCCTTTTTTAATTGCAAATTCGGAAGAACTGTGAATTGATTAAAGCGAACATTTCTGTTTGGAGACAGTGGTGCTCAAAAATTGAAGTGTTTGGTAGCTTTAAATAAAAATACCAATACCCAGGTTTACATTTTATCACCTGAAAATAAATTCAACTAGTTTATCAAAATTGAATGAATTTCTTAACTTTAGTTATTCAATTGAACGGGTGAATGGAAAAAAGGATAACATTCCAGCTGATGTAAATTTTGAATAAACAAAACAAAATCTGTCAATTTTAGAGAAATGTTTACCACTATTCGATTGTTGGACTAGTCAATGGGAGTTCATCCCATAAATTTCAAAGGAAAATACTGATTAATTAATTTATTATTATTAATTAAACTGTCTCAGTTTATTCCCCCCCCCCTTTTTTTTTGGAATGTTATCCTTTATCACCCGTTCACAATTTCATTTTCTTCCTAAAACAAATTAACTGTAAGAATACTAAATAACTGTAAGAATACTGAATAACAAAATAGTACCATACAGAATTTTAATTCGTATTTCCAAAATATTAAAATTTAATTTAAACATTAAAAAATTCAATAGTTAATAAACTGTTCAAACTAGAGTATTTCAAATTCGAGAAAAAAATGCATTAGAAAATTTCTTCTGCATATTTTCCAAACAAAACTTTTATCTTCCAGTTTTGTTAAGCAATTTTGTGAAAGGGAAAAAAAAAAAGTAGAGTAAGGCTCAAGGAAGCTTGTTTTGAGTAAGATAAACAGCAGAATCTAATGAACCGAAACCGAAAATCCTGATAGCGATGCTGGTTAATCAATATTTGCTGAATCAGGAATTTAGTTTTCCACCCGAATATTCTCGAAACATTCGAAAGAGCAATGCTTGGTTTTTTCCGAGTCTGCTTAGAATTTATAAAATCCGTTGTACTTTTTTCCTTTAGGTCAAAAAGCAAATTCACTATAAAAGAAAAATAGAAAAGAAAAACAAAAGGTACAGCGTTTGACATTTTCTTTTTCCGATTTAATTTACTTCTCTACAAATGAAAATAAATCTGATTTACATATATACGAGTATATGTGTTTGTGTGGGTGATTGTACACCATGTTATTCTAGAAAACAAAACAAAAAAAAAATTCTCTCAAGTATTTCCACAATATTATCTAATGTTTCTTTTGCATGTTAAGTTTATTTACACTATGGTCTAACTTATTTTAGAAATTTGATACTATGCATAGCTGCTAGCCTCCTGATATTCTTTTTCAAGTCAAATAAACATATTTTGAACCAGGAAATTTACATAAGGAACCAATTAGGTGCGAAAAACATATTTTAAATTAAATTTGCGGTTAACAAGCATACTGTATATATATTTTGAGTTTATTTGACTTCCACACAATCCAATCAACGTAAATCTAAGCCGATCGTACTAAAATGATAGAACGTTACTTTCTCACTACTTACGAAATGCGTGTACTAATTATTTACTATCGTCATCCAATTAATTTAAGTAATCTGTCAGTATTAACGGTCGATTGCTATCCTAAAAAAAACGTACTTTATTGCTGTCGTTGTATCTGTGATGTCTGGCGTAATAATAAATGATGGCGTAATGTCCCTATTTATACACTTTATGCAGAGATGTTTCAGGGAAGTAGTAATAAACTAGAAGTCTATATTCTTTTGCGTTTAATCACGAAAACAAAAAAAAAATTATAGCAAACTGGCGCACAGTGGGGCGTTTTGAGGATCTAGGTGGACAAAATTATTGCGTTGAAGTTTAGTTAGGTTTTTGCTGGGTTTTCGAATCTATCAGTAATAAAATAATCAAACAATGATAAATATTTGGCTTATTTAATAATTCATATTATTATTAATTTTTTATTATTATTATTTATATTATTATTATTTATTTGTATTATAATTTTGTAATTTCCTTGAAACTACACATGTATTCAAAGTTTCAGCTCAATCGGATAATTAAAAGTGGTTTAAAATTGACTTGCAAGATTTGAATTAAACACTCAAACACACACTTCAAGTTAATGTAACTGAATGATTCGCAAATTTTCGCAGGAGCTTTCTTAAGTTTCCAATACTTTAGGAATGGTACTTTGATTTTAAAAAAATGCTTATTTCTTAATAATGCTTAATACTGTATTAAAATTCAAGATGAAGTTTGAAAACAAGATGGCGCTTATTTTCAAACAACAATAGGTTAAATCTTGTGACAAACATATGACATATGTCCAGTAAACTCCTGCTTTCAAATAAAACGACTTGCTTTCGAACTTACAGAAAAATAATGCAACTATTGAAACTCCCTCAAACTAACTGCCTTCTTTACGGTCGTAGTTTATCCACACATCGGATTTTTTCGACAAAACTCGTACGGATCTCGACAGAAGAGACGTTCAGCTACCAGTATACGCGGTCTTGTTAAATTCCGAGATAATCGGAAAAAAGAATTTTGTCCACCTAGATCATCAAAATTGAGTGTTAATTGAGTGTTAAATACTGTATTTTAGTAATAACCAATGTTGATCATAACATTTACTAACAAGGAAGGTCTCCATAATCGCATATTCAGAAAAGTTTGAAAAAATTACAGAATATTCTTCTCATGAGAATACATATAGAAAAACACTCTGCGTAATTTCGGTATAACGTCCGTAAAAAAATTATGAAAATTTCGTGTTTTGGCGATTTATCGCAGGTTAAAAACACAATGAAATAAGAAAAAATTACGCTTTTATGGTAAATTCTCTTTTAGGAAAACTTTTTCTGCTCTTCATACTGAACTAGTTTAAGTAAGTTTAACTTAAATAAATACACTTTTATAACTACTGTTTTGTCATATACATTTATATGTATACATAAAGCAAATTAACGATCGTATTCTATGATTTAGAACAAAATTTAAATTAATTAAAAATGCTTCAAATAAAAAATTAATGTCAGATTCTGTGCAATGCCAATTTGACTTCGATATTGTTAGTGTCGGATCGGATACAACAAGAGTAAAGTATTGTTGTCATGGAAACAACGACTTATTCACTATTGAAATTTATAATGAGAGCGTTCTGAATCAGGCAGTTACTGTTAAAATGCACTTAAAAATTATCCATCCGGCCAGACCATGTAATATTAAATAACTCTAGCAATACGCAACTTGTATAAATATTACAAAAGCTGATAGAAAAAAATAATAAACTATTTAATCGTTTAAGTTTAAATTCATTATGTACTGCACATTTAAATTATCATTTAACGAGGAATTTTCAAACGCATTAAAATCGCTTGCATTGGGGAAGAAAAAGTGTTGCTCGCCAAATCGCATCTTTTTGAGCCAAATACTCGAAAGTATTTTTTTTTATTACAGATTTTCTACTGCGATTCCGCAGCCAAATTTTACTGATCCTTTATAACGTACATCATTAGTTCCATTAGCATTTTTGTTTTTTCAAAATATTGTGATTATGCGCTTTAAGGAGACCTTCCTTGTAAGACACATACTTATTCGGTAACCTTTAAATGTTTTTAGTGGTTTCACAGACAACTAAAAACCTTGTTTTCAATTTTCACAGTTTAATTGTAACTTTCAGTTTAACTGCAGACAGTAGTGAAGTTTTGTTTCGTTTAGAGCATTGGAACTATCGCTATAAACTTTTGAATAGGTGAATTTTAGTTATAATAATCCTGTATAGAAATGTTAGTGTAGAAACAGTATCCTAAGAGTTAATCGAGCCTTTTATCCATATTTCGATCAAGCGGTCTCAGAGACCGCTCACAGTGGCCAAGTGACAATTTCTGTGACAGTAGTTAAGGATAAACCTCGTGAACCAAAAGAGCTCTTACACAAGCAATTCTAACTCCACTCTTAAACTAAATAAAATCTTGTGCATATACAGGGTTGTTATAATTAAAGTTCGCCTATTCAGAAGGCTCTAGAGCCGGTTGGCTCCAAACGAAACAAAATTTCACTAGTACGTAGTTGAAGAGATGCGCTCTGCGAAAATCGAAAAAAAAAAATTAGTTACATTTTTCGTCAGTAGGTGGCGCTGCGCCAATATTTAAGGCGATGTTTTCAGATTCATTATATCAATTTCAGTCAATAAAGACGAAGCACACAAATTTAAAAGTTTCAATAAACTTCGACGAACTGCGAATTGTTATAATTAAAGTTCACCTAATCAGACAGCTCTAGAGCCTGACCTATGGCTCCAAACAATACAGAAAAATGAATATAATTTCATGTTATGTAATCTGCATCAACAAAAATAAAACATGTCGCTCGGCAGCGAGGAAATAACGAAGAATAACATTACGCATGCTCAATGAATCCTCCACCATTTTCAATAACGCATTCCATTCTCAGAATTGTGCTTTCTACAGCATTGCGTAAACTGTCCTGTGAGATTGAGCGAATATGAAGTCTAATACTGTCTTTCAGATCAGAGATTGTCTGACATCTGTCTTTAGATACAGAATCTTTCAAAAATCCCCACAACCAAAAATTGCATGGTGTTAGATCAGGCGATCGTGGTGGCCAAACTGTTTGAAAATAACGACTTATGATGCGGTCTTCTGTAAAATGGCTTGTTAAGAAAGTCCGAACTGCTCTAGTAATGTGCGGTGGTGCACCGTCTTGCATAAACACGATATTTTGAAGGCAGCCTCGCTGTTGCAGCTGGTTAGAAGGGTAGTTAGAAAGGTATTTCAAGTTTTCGAAGTTGCGACGTCACTTTGACGTCGTTCGTCGAAAATTTGAATAAAATGTGATCTTTTTCAAGCATTGGGTGAAATGTTGTGATTTAGTGTGTTTCATCTGGATTGACCGAAATTGATATAACGAATCTGAAAAAGTTTACTTTTACCAACTGTGAAATAAAATTTCCTGTATTTTGATTTTTACAAAATAAAGGAATCTGCAAATATCGGCTTAAATATTGGCGCAGCGCCGCCTATTGACAAAAAATTTAACTAATTTTTTTTTCGATTTTCGCAGAACGCATCTCTTCAACTACGTACTAGTGAAATTTTGTTTCGTTTGGTGCCATAGAACCTTCTGAATAGGCGAACTTTAATTATAACAACCCTGTATATATACAGGGTGTTTTTTTTTAAACTGACACTATTCAGAGCCGTCTGTAGCTCGTTCTAATAACTGGATTGACACAAAATTTTGTGAATGGACTAAGAAAACCATGGGAAAAAAGATTCCAACAAAAACAAAATTAGTTCCAATCACTGCCGATAGGGGGAAATGTGGCGCTGTACATTGAAAAAAACCCATCAGAAACAGACAAAATTAATAATTTGGATAAAATGCCACGTTTTATTCATCATTTACACTTTCCCTTTCGTTGATTGCAGTTGAAACATCCATTATCACTTTTTCTGCCACCGGTTTATGTCCTCTGCCTGACCGAACTGCTAGCGAGCCTGTTTCTTCGAATTTCAGAATCATTGCTTTCAATACATTAACGGATAAAGGTCCTTTGTGCAGTTTATGGCGTGTTCTAAGTAAACGAAGAGCGGCTGGTGCATTGTACTGGTTACAATATAAGGACTTCACAAGTAACGCGCGCTGCGGTAACGTGAGATTCATTTTCAACCTGAGCTGAAATTGTTTCTCGGTGTTTTTCGCATGCATTTATAACTTAAACTATTGTTGCGTAAGTAAAAATTTACATTTTCATCTTTTGCCCGTATTTTATGCTAATTCCCAGTTGCATAAATGACCACAGCGCCACATTTCCCCCTGACTGTGGTGATTGGAACTATTTTTTTTTTTTTTTTTTGGAATCTTTTTTCCCATGGTTTTCTTAATCCATTCACAAAATTTTGTGTCAATCCAGTTATTAGAACGAGCTACAGACGGCTCTGAACAGTGTCAGTTAAAAAAAAAACACCCTGTATATATATATATTGGAATGCCAAATTGTTACTTTTCAGAGATAACTACTAAATGAGGTTAAAACGATATGAAGTCATTTACTAAATGTTTATAGATATGTTTATGTTTACAATTTGAGCTGACGTACAACACTGATGAGTATTTCGAGAATTAACTGATTTCAAAATGTTCGAACTACATTGCTGTTTAGGGATAGATAAAACATTCATATCTCTTCTTTCAAAAAGTGTCAAAGAAATAACACTGTAATAAAAAGAGAAATATTTCGTCATCTAGTAAGATGATTTACGAAAATATAATATAATATAACCTCTTCCGAGCTATCTACGATTTCGAAAAGCATAAATAGATTTCCGAGATTTAAAGAAGCGTTTCTGAAACAAATTCCTTACAAGGAGAGGGTCAAGCCTGGTAATCACACATTTTGATTATTTTTTAAATTTGTTGTAGTGTAGAAGCCCCTTAGTCTCAGGTTCAACAGACTTTATACAACGCTCCTTAGTGATTTCGACGCGGAAATTTTATTTTATAAAACGCAACTTACTAAATCGCTGTAAATATTTGACTTCCATTATTGAATAAAATTTCTGGGTCGAAACATGATTGTATTAGACCCCCTGTTTCTCGAGAACTAAGAAGCGTTGTATAAAATCCGTTTAACGTAAGATTAAGGGGCCTCTACTCTACAACATATATAAAAATAATCAAAATCTGTGATCACCAAGCTTGGCCCTCTCGTTGTTAGGTTAAAAATATATTATAAGAATTTTACCTATTTCACAGTTTACCTTTCAGGTTATATTGTTGTCTTTCAAATGATCATTCCCAATTACTGTGTTTGCGAAAAGTGACATTCTCGTGACTTTTATATCTTTCAAAACCGCAAGCGAGGCACATTCTATGAATTTCCCCTTTCTTAAACTTCACATTCCCTGATACAGCTGACAATAGAGAATTTTCTTAGTTGACAACATAAGATAATCTGCGTTATTCGGATACCATCATCCAGGAATTCAAAGGGATAAGAAAACAAAACAAAGTCCGCGTATTTATTAGAATGAAGAATCCCTACTTTCCATTTTAAAATACGTTGGCAATATCAAGATGATGTATGAAGAAACGTGTAATTGGATATTTAGCGTTAAAAAGGAGGGAAAAAAAAGTGTCATCCACGTGTTTTTAAAATTATGAAATACATTTAGAACAAAAAAAAATCTACTGAGGAAATTTTTCATATTTTTTTAGTTAATTATCGTCAATATTCTGAGACAATTTTCGCTTAGATAAATCACTTGTTATTATTTACGAGCTTGTGATTTTGAACATTCAACTTTTTATTTCTTTTATGCTGATTTTGTATTTATCTCCAACAACTCCTTTCTAAAGTATGTGGAAAATTTGTTTGCAAAATTGGAATGAGTTTTTTTTCCCCTTTTGAGTCCATTATATTAAAATCTGACTGTATGTTTGCATTTCAAAACTATTCCTCCTATAATATGAAATGCATTGGGATGAAATTAACACCAGTTACCTGCATGGATCTGAGGATGTCATATAGGCTGTAAGAATTTTAAAATTTGAATTAGATTCCGAGATATTAATTTTATGGAACTTTTAATGAAATTCCCCTAAAAATGGCAGCTAAATTACTCGATTTTTGTGAACACTAAAAGTCAAAAAATGGGATATTGTCTGCTATCCAAAATGGTGAACAAATATCTTTATATATGTTTTGCTTGAATAAATCGATTTAATGATTTTTAGTTTACACTATCGTTTAAAAAATGTAATGTAAAGAATATCTATATGAATTACTAAATTTATTAACAAAAAGCCGAAAGATTTTAATATCATTGATCCGTTTGAAATAATCATATATATATTATTTCTGTTGTCAACATCCCTTTTCCTAGGAATTTACGAAACGCATAACAACGAATGGGGTATCATTCGAAAGTTTTACAGCGGCTTCTAACAGAGTACGCTCACATTTCATTAAAACTTTTTTTTTTTTTGTATAAAAATTTCTGTTAATTAAAAATTAAATCGGCGTTGTTTTGTTGTTGTTGTTGATTTGACCCAAAGGGCCCGGTTTTGCAGATTTCTATTTCTATATAGCTGACATAATCCACTAATTGCGTTGTTTTCATAAATAAAATGAAAGGTTTTTCTAAAATTTGTGTTGCCACAAAAATAAAATACCACATTATATGACACTCAGCAATGATTATAAAATACTGCGCACGGGTTTATTTTATATTTATGATTAAAAAGCAAAATTGAAATGTAAAAGCTTAGATTTATATTTCTTTGTCCCATGCTTTTCCCGAAGCGGATGATGTACCCTCTAATGCAGGTAAAATACGATTGTTAATTTTTTTTTCCTCGCTCGTGCCTTTTGCTATCTTGGATCAGTTTTTACTGTAACTTTGATGGAATAAATTAGATGATATTCTGGCTTGACTAAAAACTAAAAGTTGTTTGCAGACATTTTTACCCTTACTTTTTCTTTAGCAATTTAAACCTGCATCTAAAAAATATTAGATATTGCTAAAACAATATTAGATTGAAGTGCGAAATATTCGCACGGGCCCAATGGTATTTTCCTAATTTATTTAAAATGTAAATAAATGGATTGTGATAGAACAAGGAATTTCAAGCAGGGAGTATGAATATAAGAACAAGGCATATGTTCAGATTAAAAGTTTATGCCCAAATTATGGTAACTCATACTACAGAACTCGACTATACTCGCAAGGAAGAATTCGTTTAGAAGAGTTACACAAGTAAACAAACATCAACTTGGCAATAATGTTAAGCTATCCAAATTTTTATCCACAATCGTCTTGACCAATGGTATTGCCCGTGTGTCGCCATTTTATTATAAAGCCATTCTACTATAGTTGTATCAAAATCATGTAACTTGCCAAACGTAAATTTTGAAATTCTCAGTTCATTTACATTGTAAACATGATTCGTTGCTTATAATAAGAAATTTAATAAAATTAATACTATAAAACTTTTCTAAAAACAGAATTAAATAGATTTATTTTTCCTCCAAAATCGCAAGATCCCATACAACGCAAATGCAACAAATCGGGTTGTTACGCCACCTTGTTGCTTATTTTAAATTATACTAATCGAAAATAATCCAAAATTCTACATGTTACACAAAGTTTAAGAGATCATGAAGTTTTCAGATAGTTTCTCAAGCGCATAAATTGGGGGTTCCTGACCAAATTTTCGGTTATTATATAATCACTTAGCAATGGGATAATCGTTTGTAAGCAAAAATTAGCATTGATCGAACTTTTGCGTGGCACCTGAAATTTTTCGCGAAGTTTTTTTTTTTTTTTTTTTTTTTTTTTTTTTTTTTTTTTTTTTTGTACTGGGATATTTTTTATTCCTTTTTCAATAAAATTTCACATTATTACATTTACTTTCTTCAGAATAATTATTTATCAAATTACTTTATTTTTTAGGATTAACAGTAAACAAATAAAATTTTAAAAAAAACCCTAAAATATGATAGAAGTTAATAGATAACTAATTAAAAAAAAACGTATTGAAACAATCTTTCAAGAGCAATGGTCGGAAGTAGCGCGCATGAAGTAGAGAAACTACAGTAGTCCCTACTACTTTTACTGTAGTTCGTAGTGTAGCGCGCTACATTTTGAACAATGTAATGTAGCCAGTAGCGCGATACAAAAAATTAGTAGTTTGTAGCGAGCACTGACACTACTTTAGGGCAGGTGGGAGAATGTGCCATTATCTAAATAATTCTAATTTGCTTCTTTTGTGCTGTCAATTTTGTGCTCAATAATTTTGTGTTCAGCAATTTGCTAAACTCAGCTGCCGTGTTTAGCAACTCATCACATAAAGTCAGATTTTGCCATTGACACTTACTGGTAATACCAAGTACTGACCCAAAGAAATTAATTTTCTTGCAAGCAATACTTGTCTACTTACTCGTTTGTTGGGTCTTCATGTTTTAGTACATGCCTTTTCACGAACAATCAGATATAATATTTCTGCTGTCAACATCTCTTTTTCTATGAACTTACGAAACAGACAGAAACTACGAATTATGTATGATTCGAAATATTTTTGAAGCTGCTTCTGACATAGTACACTCACATTTCGTTAAAACAAAGTTTTTGATTAAAATTTGTTTATAATTAAAAATTAAATCGGCATTGTTTTCATAAATGAAATAAAAGGTTTCCCTGAAATTCTCGTTGCCACAAAAATAAAATACTGCATTATATGATGCTCAACAATGATTATAAAAAAATAAATAGTACAAAAAAGATAAAGTAAGATTTCTCCGCACGGGTTTATTTTATATTTATGGTTAAAAAGCAAAATTGAAATTGAAATATTTAGAAGAAAAAAATACCATCGATTTTCCCATATTTTTTCTGCTGCGGATGATGTCAACCTCTAATGCACTTAAAATACGATTGTAATTTTTTCTCTCGCGCGCACTTTTTTGTAAGTTTGATTCAATATATGAGATAAGAGAGAGATATTCTGCCTTAACTAATGTTGTTTACAGATATTTTAATCCTTAATGTTTCTTTAGAAATTTAAACCCGCATCTAAAAAATCTCTGTCCTCAATTTCGAGTGTAATTTGAATCTATTGACAAAACTTGAAAGTTGCGAAGTAGTGATTATTACTTTTGAATTGTAGTTTGTAATCGCTACATTTTAAAACAAGTAATTTTAGTTGTTGTAACTATGTTTTTGATAAAGTAGTTGTAGTTGTTGTTTGTTACAATAGAAAAGTAGTTTTTCCAACTAATGATCAAGAACATTCCAACGTACGCGAGAAATAAAAAAAATCTTTCAGATGTCATATAGAAATTTGATCGTTATTGAGGTCAGTATATGAATAATTACTTTTTGCATTTCTAAACGATAATACACATAAAATTAAAAGGAAGAATCGTTCTTCCTTTTAATATTCTTGCACAAAGGTTTTATTAGTTATTTTTAAATAAGTTTATGGAGAGGGATATACATGTTTCTTTAACTAAAATGTTTACACACATTTCACTGCGATTGCAATTAGTTTGGTTTAAAAAGTACTACGCTATAGCATGATATATTATGACATGATTGGCAATTATTAAATTAAAAAGAAATATAAGAATCCGAGATATTTCGCAATTTACCTTTGATGTTATTGTTGTTATGGTTCAAATAATCGTTCCTATTAACTGTGGGCATTTGTGAGAAGTAACATTCCCGTGTCTTTTATTTCCCACTAAACCGCAAACTAGGCACATTCCATGAGTTTCCCTTTTCTGAAACTTCACTTCCTCTGATATTGCTGACAGTGGAGAATTTTCTTAATTGACAATATATAAGATAGTCTCCGTTCTTCGGATACCATCCAAGAATTCAAAAGGATAAGAAAACGAAGCAAAACAAAACAAAATTGATATATGTTACGAACAATAAAAAAAAAAAAAACACTTTCATTCTTAAAATATGTTAACATTATTTAGATGATGGATGAAAATGCATGTAACTGGATGTTTACAGTTCTTTTAAACACTGAGCGACAAATGTGTTTTTTTTTTGTATATATATATAATTATGAAATAAATTTGAAGTGCAAAAAAAATTCCGAAAGAATTTTCCAGAATTCTTTTAGCTAATTACGTTAATATGCTAAGATATTTTCGTTAAGATAAATCGCTTCGAAGGAGTTTTTTTTATGTGCACGTGATTTTGAATATTCAACACTTTTTTTTAACAAGTTATTTTTTATTTTTATTCTTAACTTACTCTAACAATACTGTTGTAAGGTATGTAAAGATATTTCGCAAAATGTGAATGACTGGATTTTTCTTTTAACTAATTTTAATAAATATTTTCGTTTTTCCGTCCCATGTATCTTCTAACATTCGGATGTGACTGAAATTGCGCGATTGAGATATTTTAGTTTGTCTGATTACGCGAGTTTGATGCTAATGTGAAATGTTGGTTTTGTCGTGTGAAAGTTCAGTTTATGACAAAATTTTCCGTTTATGACCATTTTATACGAATTGAAACGGAACTTTTCTCTTATAAAGCCTTTAATTAAAACTAGTTATAGCCATCGTTTTTTTTCCCTATTTTTTTGTTTAATGGCGTACAGTACAACTGCTCTTATAATATTAAACTTTTCAAATATTTTTTCAGTGTTTTTGAATTATCTATATTGGAAATTAAAGCTTTTCTCAATAACGATGGATGTTAACTTCTATCATCATTCAGATTATTAACTGAAGCAAAAGATTAACTGCCGTTTCTAAAATATTGCAATAAAATTTCGAAAATAAAAATTATTCATGTAGTTTATTGAAAAAATAACTTCAATCTTATTTAATGATTTTGAATCTTAATTTCACGATAGCTTTAAAATCGTAACTTTAGGATAACTTTGAAACTTTAACTTTGCAGTAACTGTATAATCTTTAATTTTACAATAACTTTAAAATCGAACAAAAATTCAGCCTTTAGAAATAATGTAATATCAAATATATATATATATATATATATTTGATATTATATATTTGATATTATACATTTTTTTGTGTCTTTAGTTCCTGCCACCTGTCGCGTGGGGCTTTGCCCGGCAGGACCCGCCATGGCGAAGTCTGTACTGCCACGTTTAATCCCTGCGTGCCGGGGAAGACATTAAACGCTCAACGGCTGGGTTCGCCCTCAGCCGAGCGGTCTTTCTCAGGCATTAAAATTAAAATTAAAATACATATATATATATACATATATAATTGTGTGTGTGTAAGAACTCCTTTTCAAAAAACGGTTATTTAATCATAAGATCACACAAGAATAACAAAGAAACACACGTCACACGAAAATTATGACCAAGTATTTAAATATGTCAAAATAACAAATATATATATAGTTTACATTAATACATTGTAAACATGTCTTCATAAGTTTTGCTCATAAATGGTGGTAATGTTGATAAAAATATGCATCGATTATCATTCAGGATATCGTATCATTATCTCTTAATTTTCTGCTGCAAATATTTTAATTTCAAAACAGATTTTATTATTATTATTAGGATTATCTATAGTTTAAAATAAAATAAAAGTATTTTTGTAGATACATTTGTAGTATTTTTTTATTTCTTATAATAGGTGAAATTTTTTTCGTTAACTGTTAATATAACGGTTAACTGCAGTATGCTCTTTTCAAAGATAACGTGGTTTTTGATAGCTAAAATGTCCCTGATTGGGTATGTTTCACTTCTATATTTTTATTTTCGTTTATTAATTCTTCATTAAATCCATTTTTGTATTTAATAATGTTCCCTATCTTTGATTTTGCACCTATTATGTTAAGTTATTCAATATTAGTCCATTTTTAATCAATTTTGTTTACAATTGTCTTCGTAATTGATCGGAGAATTTGAGTGTAATAAATTCGGCTGAAGCATATTTACTCAAACAGAAATCAATTACGATTTACTTACATTTGTGGAATATTGCTTTTGATATAGAGTTTCACAATGTAAGTTTCCATTTGCTTCTTGTAATATTTCCCCCTTCTGCCCATTGGATTTTTTTCTCCACATACCTTTATTTATTTTTTCCCACCTATTTCAATTTTGAGACTCAATCATTTTTGAATATATGTATTTTTATTGTCTTATAATTATCGGTTCATCTATTGTCGATTTTTTATGTAGTTTAACGGTTGTTATTAACAAAAGTTTTATTACACATATATAGATCATCAACGATAACAAAACAGATAATACAAAGATTATAAACAACACAGCGACGTATGGAAAGGTGTAAGCTATGCATTACTAGAAGAGATGGGTAAAGAATAACCTGGATAAGAAGTCAGATGAATGTTTTTGACATCATTGAGAGAATTAAACGGTTAAAATGGAAATGGGCTTGGGCACATTGCAATATAATAGATGGAGTGCAAACATTCTGCAGTGGTATCCCAGAGATGTAAAACGACCACGAAGACGACCTCAGGTAAGATGGAGCGACGAAATCAGAAAAGTGGCTGGAGTTAATTGGATGACCAAAGTACTAGACGGGAAATAATGGAAAAATCAGGGAGACACCTACATTCAGCAGTGGACTGAACACGGTTGGTGATGATAAATATGTTGCATTCTGCTATGTTTTAGCTCCAATACAACAGTCGAAGAAAAAAGATGACAAACATCTCCAAATTTATGCAGTCGTGGTATAAACTTTAAGCAGTAATAGGCCGAGTAGTATGTAGAATGAAGGAAAGAAGAACACCATGGCACTCGAATTCATTTATTTATTAATCCACTCTTCTTTAAATTCCAGGGGATTGCTCTCTCTTTGCAGTTCTCTAGGTTAAAACATACTAGAATGCCAGCAATATTTTATTTTAACAATAACTCCGACGACCAAATCCCTTCCTCTCTGTGTCCGTCAGCTTGTTTTAAGTGAAGCGCGTAAGAAGAATTTCGTAACACGTGACCTTTTATATCCAATGTATGTTCAACTTTCGGCTCGTACTCATTTTTATCGGTGAATTAATATTGAAGAAATACGTCTCTCCTAGGATTTTGGCGGGGAAAAAATCTTCTAGAACATTATCGAAATTAAAAAACGCGGGAAATTAATAGAATAAAGTTTCGGTTTTTGAGTATTGAAAACAATTTAAAAGAATTATCTTTTTAGACTATTAGGAAAGGGGAAAGCTGAATTTACACAGACTAAAAGAAATAAAAGAGATTTAAATGCGGGAATAATTAAGAAATATTTAATATAATAAAGAATTTAAGAAATAGGTTTTTTTTTAAGAAGAAATATTCTTATGAGATGTGATTTTTACATCTTATTCTGCAAAGACTCGTCGAAAACCTCTTCGCATTTATGCAAAACAGGTGTGCAATAATATTAGCTATTTGAGCGGACTGCATAACCACACAGTATTGCTAGAAAAAAAAAACTGGTATCTCTGTGCAGCTGACTACATATGCTATATATATATATATATATATATATATATAAATGGAAATTCCGGCCGCTAATAACTTTAGTTCTGATAAATGGATTTTGATGGACTTCAGGGGACAATTTTTCAGGGAATGTTTTAGTATATAAAATATTGTAACACATTTCTTAGTTATTAATTTTGAGGGAAAGTTCCATAATCAGGTGAACCCGATTATGAAAAATTAACTTTCTTAAAAGATTCTGCTGAATGGATTTCGATGGAACATGCACTGTTAGTTAGATAATTTTTATGGAAGGTTTTAGTATATAATATATCGTTCTACGTTGCTTAATTATATAATAATGGGGGATAGGTTTTAATCGGGTAAACACGGTTGTGACAGATTAGCCTTTTTATACAGTACTGCAGAATGGATTTTGATGGGGCTTGCATTGTTAGTTAGATAATTTATCATGGAAGGTTGCAGCATATAACATGTTGTTTTAAGCTTCTTAGTTAAATAATTATGTTCCGTTAATGTTATTAATTATGTACGTTATGTCAGTTAAAGTTCTATAATGAGGTGAGACGGATTATGAAAAATTAGCCTTTTTTAAAGTCGAGGTGGACGGATTTTGATGAGACTTGATTGCTATAGATAATTTTTAGGTATAGTTTTAGTGTATGGCATATCGTCGTTCTAACATTCTTTACTAAATCCTACTGTAAATGATCAACTAAAACAGCTGGTCTTTAACAGCACAAATTTTGTCCAACACATTAGAAAATATAATAGCGCAATGGCGTTCGTATCTTTTTAGCAGCACGGAAGAACATTCCAAGTAAAGATGTATATTGCTTTAACCCGCAAGGTCAAATTCACCCATATATTTCGTTTGATTCAAGGTACGTTTGCCGAAACCGAGAAGCGCAGCTTGCGAAGCCTGCTAGTCTATAATATAAATTTCCCATACAAACCCACTTACTGCTTAATTACTGCAATGATGATCGTACAGATTCATTAATCAAGGTAAAAAAAATACATATATAATTATAAATTGCGTTGTGTACGTTTTCGTTATCCACCTTAACTTATGAGAAGGGAGTAATTCATTGGAGAAATTTAATATTTTTAAATAACTTTAAGCAGTAAAATAGTCGATTAATAAAAATAAACATTAGGCAAAAATAAAGAAAAGAGTGTCAAAGTTAAAATCAACAATTAACAAATTTTATTCACAAAAGCAATATTATAGTTAAACGAAAGAAAGTCATTAAGAAATGCATTAAAAACTTATACTACAAATACTCGTTAATCAATCAAAATGTTCTATTTAAAATTAACTGTCAAACTATAATATTTTGTATTCTTACAGATTCTCAATTTTACTAAATATTTTACTGGATTGCTCAACATATATATTTTGGATAACTAATGAACCTCCACATAGAGCCGCATAGGCACAAAATCTTACAAATGTATGCGATAATTTAAGTTACAATGTAAACTTAAGATATAAACCCTAATTTACAATTTGATATAAAATAAATCTTATTGTCTTGTTGTTTTTTTTCTTTTTCTTTTTCTAAAAAAAAAAAAAAAAAAAAAGAAAGAAAGAAATATGCATGAAAGAGCATTATTTTCTGAGCACTTAAAATGTACTATATTGTTTAAAGTGTGTTGATAAAGAAATTTGTTTTTCCCTTTTAAATGAAAGATATTTTGAGTAATCATTTGCGCATGCTTACATATTACATTTATCAGCAAAAACTAAATAATTGTTTTAGCTCTGGAACACAAGTACCATTTACATTGTAAATTTAATAAAAATAACCATATATAAAGCTTGCTTTGTTTTGTTTTATTACCGTAGAAATGTAAGTTCAAAGTTTGTGTTTTCTCAAATATGAAAGAACGAAAATAATGAAGTTCTTCGAGTTTTAATAAGTGTATGATCCCTTAAATTCAATTTTCTTAATAATTATTTAAAAAAAAAATGTTTCTAAAGGTTTCTAAAATGTTTTTAAGAAATCCGTAATACTTATTCAGATTGATCACTTCAAAACATGAGATAAGGTGTTATCACAGTTAACGACAAAACTGTAGATATATTTTAAATCCGGATGTTTCAGTAAAACAGTCCATCATTAACAAAGATTATTGTGAAGGAAAAATAATAAAATTGCATCTTAAACAGTAATTTCATTATTATTTTTTTTAAACAACGTATCTTTATATCTCTCTCTTTCTCTCGCTTTAAAAAAATAATAAAATTCTGCTAATATTATAAAACAGTGTAAAAAAATTAATACCAATAAATACATTTTAACTTATTCGTAATTTTGATAGATTCAGCATTTGAATAGTTTAGATTCAATATGTTGACTAATCACAAGAAAATCATTTCTAAACAAACGTTGATATTTTATTTTATTTAAGAAATCAATGATAATACTCATATTGGTCACTTCAAAACATCAGATAAATCGTGCTATTTTCATAATTAATACCAAAACTATGCTCTTTGATATATTTGTTTTCAATGGATCCCCATTATCAAAGAATATTATAAAGGAAATATAAAATTAAAAATATGAATTTTTAAACAGTTTTTCTTGTCTTTCTCTCTTAAAAAAAAAATCCCCTTAAAATTGCAGCATAACGTAGTGCAAAGTAAGGTGTAAAGTGAATCGCTTAAATTCCCATCATAATTCTTGCATATGGAAGAATCGCACCCTTTGTTGTAATGAGGGATAAATTTCCATTGTAGCTGTTTCCACGATACGTCACGCGCGCTGCTGAATAGATCGGAAAAACTAGACCAAGAAGAGGGATATAACAGCTATTTGTGATGACCAAGGCAATTACTTTAATTTTTAAAGAACTTATCAATCACGTAGCTCTTTTTTTTACATTCAAGGGAGACGCGTAAAAAAGTAGTTGAATAATTAGAAAATAAGAGGGTCTTTTTTTTTTTCCTCTCTTTTTTTTCAAGATGCAAACATAAGACATTTCGCCTTGAGGCATGTTGGGCTGATTATCTATCATATATAATAAAGGCAACAATAAATTCTTCACTTATATCAACATATTTTATGAGCATAAGCTAATCATTGAATGTAGTAATTAGAAGTGTAAACTAGTTGTTAAGGGTCAGTGAGGCCTCAAATTCTCATCGCTAATGTTAAGCATATGGGCGTGGAATGGATTCGCATTTTTTAAATATATCTTCATGAAATTAATATTTTTAACTTATTTTTCAATTCCTACTATTAGTTCACATTCTCCCTATATATATTTATATATTTTGTTAAAATTTTCAATCGTTAATAAAATACTTTTTATTCATCCACTCAAGTTCAAATACATTTTTTAAACTTGTAGTGGATGACACTTGATGTTAATACAGTTTTTTCAAATAATAATACATTAATTAAATTAAATTAATTAATTATAGTTTTATACGGGAGAAAAAAATTTCTCTTATATAAGATATTTAGCAGGATATAAATCTAGGAATAAATACCGTCAGTGGCGAAGCGTGTAGATCGGTGAAAAAAAAATTACCTTACGACTGTCCTACACCATATATAGAAAGGAAAATGGAAAATTGCAAGGAAATTCATTTTCTATTTTGCCACATAATATTGTGATTCTGTCATATGTATATACAGGGTGATTATAAAAAAACTATCCCGATATATGAGCCTCTAACTGTCATATCGTTCACAGAAACTGAATGAAATTTTGGTTTAAAGTATTTTGAGGTATGCGCTCAAGGATCATGTGAAAAACAACAGTTAAACTCTAACGGTTACAGTGACAAAATTTCGAAAATTTCAAATGGCAACACCTATTTTTTTTATTGGAATGTGATCTTCATAGTGAAAAACCATAAAAAGCGTTGGAACGGTACCTGTATCACGAAAATTGCCGGCGCTAGACAGACTAAGAAGAATAGAGAAAACCACCAATAAGAACAGAGAAGCAACAGAAAACAAAACATTTTATTGTGTTTCATATATTTTCCATTTCACACACGACGACACTTTACATGCGGCAGATGGTGGATAGCACTGAACAATAAAATGTTTTACTTTCTGTCGCTTCTCTGTACTTTATTGGTTGTTTTCACTTTTCTTTTTAGTCTGTCTAGCGCCGGCGATTTTCGTGCTACAGGTACCGTTCCAATGGTTTTTATGGTTTTTCACTATGAAGATCACATTCCAATAAAAAAAAAATAGGTGGTGCCATTTGAAATTTTCGAAATTTTGTCACTGTAACAGTAACTGTTAGAATTTAACTGTTGTTTTTCACGTGATTCTTGTGCGCATACCTCAAAATACTTTAAACCAAAATTTCATTCAGTTTCTGTGAACGGTATGACAGTTAGGGGCTCATATATCGGGATAGTTTTTTTATAATCACCCTGTACATATTTATATTGCAATTATTTAATAAAAAGTAACTAAAATAAAATTTTTCTTTGTTGACCTAAGTAGGAATTAAGTTTAATTTTTTATATATATATTACTTGTTTCTGTGTACGCTTCTTAAAGGATGTGTCTTTCTCTTTTAGTGACAAAATATTTTTTCTAATAAAGGCTTAATTTAATATTTTACGTGTTAAAATGTTAGAAAAGCTGGCAAGTTGTAGATAAAATTTCAAGACTTAGATTAAAATTAAGTATATATATTTTTTAGAAATAATTTGACAGCTAAAAAATATAAAAAAAAAACAGAGACATCCTTTAGAAAGAGTAAACACATAAAAGTTAAAAATATTAATTTCCTGAAGCGATATTTTAAAAATACGATTCCATTCCACGCCCGTAGGTTTAACATAAACGAGGGGAAATTGAGATCTCACAGGCCAACGTCCTTAACTATAAACAAACACGTTCCTCACAAGTACAGTTCAATTATGACATATATATAGTGTAATTATGACTTTTCCCCCATACAATGTGATACCAAACAAGGTTTTCAGTAAATATATGTAGAATAAATAATATATAGAAATGTGTATCAATTTTGGCTTTTATCTATATCTCTGTGAGGATTGAGCTAAAATTGTAATCAAGTGTATACGGAATATGTACGATAAAATTGACTTTTAGCAGCTGTACGGATGGAAAATGAATGGTTTTTCTTGAAGAGATTCTCTGCTTTGTGAATGATATTTAGTATAGATTTAATTTAGATGGTGTTGGCCCTTTAAGTTTTCTGTATTCTGCTGCTTAATTTTCTGTATATTTCTTAATTATTCGATGAATAGTTATTTTCAGGGGTGTAAAAACGGGGCGCCAATGGTCCGATTGTCACCACTAAATTTTATTAGTATTCGTCACGTAAATTTTATTAGCATAATTCGCTTAATTGTATTAGTATTCTTATTAGGTAAAGAATACTTAAAATTTTGTGGTGGCAATCGGCCCAATGGCGCCCAGTTTTTACGACCCTGTTTATTTTGTTTTTTCCTTCATTTAGAATTTTTTTAATCGTCGTTGTTTTATTTCTTCCAGCAAAGTTTCTCCCAATATTGTGCAATACGTTTTGAAAATGTTTCTTTTTCCTTTGCAGCTCATATTTTAAATCAAAGAAAAACAGATGAACAGCAAAATATTAGAATCAATAATATTCAAATTACCTGTAAAAAAGAATAAGCGTTATATATAATTATTTTGGTGACGATAAGATTAAAATTTTAGTAACCTTACTTCTTGTTCAAACCTTGTGAGTACTATATCGACTAAACTGAGTTTCTGCATTATATAAAAAGTAAAATTATATGTAAACGAAAATAAACGAGAGAGAAGCTATTTATGATTGCTACGCCAATTACTTTAATCTTTAAAGAACTTATCAATCACGTAGCTCTTTTTTTTACGTTCAAAGAAGACGCGTAAAAAATTGTCGAATAATTAGAAAATATAAAAACATTTTTTTAACATGCACACATAAGAAAATAAGTCTTGTGCCAAATTGTGCTGATTATCTAACAGAAATAACAGAATCAACAAATAATCTTCATTTACATCAACATTTTTTAAGTAAATTTCTAAACTAGTCATTGAATGTAGCAATTAGATACGTAAGCTAATTTTTGATTGTAAACAAACTTAGCACTTCTCGTACGAGTAATATTGTCAAACAGAACTTCACAAGCACAATTCGATTATGACAAACCTGGCATGTTTGAGAAAATTTACCACAACGTATGAAATGTGAATCAGTTTCGGCTTTTAACAATATATTTGCCAGGATTGAGACAAAATTGTAATCAGGTGTATACTTACAATAAAATTCAATTCAAATATGTAATAAAATTTGTGAAATCACCCTCTGTTTTAAAACTTTTAATGCGCACCTTAAAATTTTCTTTTGTGTCTTCATACGCTGAAACGCAAATAATTCATTTTCTGTTATTGTAACTTAATATTAATGAAACACTTACACTAATACTTAGATCAGAATACAGAAATGAACTCTCGAACTTTCTCTCCAGTTTCTGCAATTTTATATAGAAAATTGGCACTATATGTAATGAGCTGATATGAGCATTGTGTAAAAAGTAAAAAATAAATAAGGAGGGATAGCAGCTATTTCTGATGACCAAGCCAATTACTTAAATTTTTAAAGAACTTGTCGATCATGTAGCTTTTTTACGTACAAATGGGACATGCAAAAAGTTTTTGAATAATTATTAAATACAGGATGTTTCTTTTAGCATGCAAACGTAAGTAATTTCGCCTTGTAGAGAGTTCGGTTGATTAACTATGATAAATAACAAAAACAATAAAAAATTAGTTTACATCAACATTTTAAAAAAATTAACGCTACTCTTCTCCAACAACACCTTCGCTCGGCTACAGGCACCACGATTTCAACTCAGACTGTCCGAAAACGGCTCCATGCTGTAGGTCTGTATGCTCGCCGACCGATGGTATGTGTTAGATTAACATCAAGGCATCGTCGCGACAGCAGGGAGTGGGCAACCGAGCATGTCAATTGGAGGAGAAATGAATGGAGCAATATTCTGTTTTCTGACGAGTCCCGTTTTTCTGTGCATCCGGATAATAGGCGTATTTTCATCTGGAGGGACCGTGGCAGTAGGAATAATCCTGCGTTCGTGCACGAAAGTGTCAGATTTGGCGGTGGAGGAGTGTTGGTGTATGGTGGCATCTCCATTGACGGGCGCACTGACCTCTACATCATTCGAGATGGAGCTCTGACTGGTCGCCGATATAGGGATGAGATCCTCAGACCTATTGTAGTCCCTTACGCTGCAGCAATCGGAGATAACTTCATTTTAATGGACGATAACTGCAGGCCACATCGTGCAAACCTGGTGGAGGATTTCCTTTTCGAGGAAGGAATCGTTCGAATGGAATGGCCAGCGTGTTCTCCAGACATGAATCCAATCGAGCACGTTTGGGACGCTCTAGGAAGACGAGTTTCTGGCCGCCAACAACCCCCACAAACTCTCCAAGAACTGGAAAGAGCTCTTCTGGAAGAGTGGGGCAGAATACCCCAACTCGTCATTAATAGCCTCATTGAGTCCATGCCTCAAAGGTGCTCAACGTTGCTGGCCGCCCGTGGAAACCATACCCCCTACTGAAAATGATTTTCTTTGAAGAAAACACCTTTTCTTATTCTTTTTTTCTCATATGCACAAATTGTGTTTTTTTTCTTTTGTACACAAATGCGCAATAAAATGCATTTTTTTCTGCCAAACATGTGTAATTTATTCTCATATAACCTACTATGTCTGTCGACCATGTATCAATCAGCTAAAAAGTTTCCCA
Organism: Maratus michaelseni; assembly: GCA_963931845.1. Taxonomy (NCBI): domain Eukaryota; kingdom Metazoa; phylum Arthropoda; class Arachnida; order Araneae; family Salticidae; genus Maratus; species Maratus michaelseni. Next base: position 350,822,934 of record OZ007588.1, on the reverse strand, counting down.
GATGCAAAATCCACCTAAAACTGCAATATCCTTTAATTGTTTTGAGCAGTGTATTTCTTTTGACTGGATCTTACATAATGATTAAAGTTTTACCATACTCAAGAATTTTAAAAAATCAAAAGAAACCATGTTTTGGTGCTTTCCATCATCAAATGGTCCAATGTTGAACGGAATTATTTTACAGTTTAGAAGCGAAAACTAATTGTTGAATGTAAATAAATTCGGCACTGCACCATTGCCAAATAGTGGTTCACAAGTACATTTCATTTATTAAAACATACTTTCAGGCTCGCATAGATGAGACTGGAGCCGATACAAATTACCGAGGACCGCCTTTCTTATAGGGTCCACTTCAGGCCCCGTTATTGCATAAAATAGAAAAGAAATAGGCTCGAACACATTTATTTACCTAAAATTTCAAAGTTAAAATAACTAACATGGTAAAGAAATGAAAAGGTCAGAGCTTGAATCTCATAAATTGCGTATGTGTATTAATAATTTAAAAAAGTCTTGGAATAAAGTAATTAAAACAAAAAACGTACATCTATTAATAAAATAGTAGCAATCGGGCAACTACTCCGTACTAATCGTGACGAAACTCCCAGCGAAATATGCCTGGGGCCCCAATTTCATCCAAAACCCGGGATTGCGAAAAACTGACATACATTCGCGAGATAACAAATTCATTTTAAAGTATCATTCGTAAGGTCCCGTATATGAATCACTATCATGTACAGCAGCCTCTCTCTGTGACCCTGCATACAGTGCTTATAAAGCTTTTTAAGTATATGATGCGATACCGAACAAAGCTTTAAATAAAATAATTAAATTATAAACTGAAATTTTGTAAACGGTTTACAAATAATAAGTAACACAAACATCACTGAATGTAAAAAAACATAGCGCAGTGCATAAAATTGCCAAACTGAGTTTCCAAATACATAGTTCAAATATGAGATCGTATAAATTCGTTCAGAATTTATAGATCTTGAGATCATAGATTTCATAATCTACGCTTGATGCACGATTTTTCTTTCTTAAAATATGCTCTTGTCAATCAATTGCAACTTATGTAGTGCATTATTGTAGCAAACAAATGTTAGCCGTTAAGATAAATAGAATTTTTTTTAAATCACCAGATGTCTATGCCCTCTACGAGATATGTTCGCCAACGCTCTTTCACACACCGCAGGCTATAAAAACCCGCTAATTTACAAGGTTTTAAAAATATTACGGAAGATTGAATTATATTTAAATGACCAGTGACGATCTTCTGTAATCGGTTTGCAATTAATTTCCCTTTGACTGGGGAGATCTTAAGGCCAAATCAAGTGCTGTCGTGACAGCTAACGACTGCTTTCCTGATTGATTAAGAGGCTATTTCACTCACGCGAAAACCCCCGCTCGCTAATGCTAATCCTGGAGGAAATATAATAAGATATCTCGTTCGCATTTTAATACTTATAAATGATTTTTTTTTGCATTGGATAGCTGAGGTCGATCGCTTTTCAGGCCTTTTTTTCCCATTTTTCGTTTTTTTTTTTTTTTTTTTTTTTTTTTTTAATTATTATTATCGAAAAAGTACAAAAGGGCTTACATAGAGATTGACCTCAGCTATCCAATGCAAAAGAAATCATTTAAAAATATTGAAATGCGAACGAGATATCTTAAAATATTTCTCCCAGAGGATTAACGTTAGCGAGCGGGTGAAGTAGCGCGTGAGTGATGTAGCCTCTTAAATAAGCTCAATTAAACATTTCAAAATCAGCTTGTACAAAATGGCTAAGTAAACAACGTCGCGCCTCACGGAAATTTTATAATGACGCTGTAAGAAAACTGTTTTAAATAAGACGTTTCAAATGTATTGTTTCCAATATGACGTAATTTTCACCAAAGTTTTATTTCTTTTTATAATATTCAGTGAAAATATATTTTTTAATTGAAAGGAAATATGATTTGTGCAGTTTTAAAATTTGAAACAGTAGGTAAACATACTTTCGAAATATGAAATAAATCTTTCGTGTAAATATATTATTAAATTAAAACTGTTTGGTAATATTATTCTAGATTAATTTTAACACAATTATTCAAATTGGTAAAGAAATCATACGAGTTGTAATTTTCCAAGTGGACGAAAAATGTCCGGTCCAGGATTCGAACCTGGGATCTCTTGGCTGATAAGCTAAGATATCCCGTGTTCGAATCCTGGCACGGACATTTTTCGTCCAGTTGGAAAATTACAACTCGTATATAAAAACTCATTCATATTCAAATATTAATTTTTCATCTGAAACAATATTCGACTTTCTTTTGGTAAAACGGGTTTACCCGAAACATTTAGTCTGCCCCACCCGCAAAGAAAAAATTAACTCAGACCCAACCAAAAACCGCGGGTCGGGTTCAGGTAAAAAAGGTTGTTCCAGTAAAACTGGATGAATTATGCCCTCCAGATTCGACCGGGATAGCTCAGTTGGTAGAGCATGGCAGCTTCAGCAAAGAGTTCCCAGGTTCGAATCCTGGCCCGGACATTTTTTATCCAGTTGGAAAATTACAACTCGTATGGTAATATTATTATTTGGCCATTTTAAATATGGCGTAATTCTCTCAATTTACTGCTTTTAACGTGTAATAATTTAATTATTATGCTAAAGTTTTATTTCTCTTTTTAATATATATGTGTAAATACACTTTTTATGACGTAATTTCCGTCCATTTACTGCTTTTAACATGTGATCATATAATTTTAATTTTTTTTTCTGTTTATAATAGTCACGTGTAAATACATCTTTTAATTGAAAGGAAATATTATTTGCGCTGTTTTACATTTTGACAAATATATATATATATATATTTGCCAAAATGTAAAACAGCGCAAATAATATTTCCTTATATATATATATATATACATACTAGGGGGCCTACCCCCTGCGAGCTACGCTCGCCAACCCCGCTCAGACTTCGAGGCCTCTAAAAACATGACATCGTGCTTTGTTTTAAAAATATTGGTAAATCTGTAATTGGGTTGCCATGCTTTTAACGTTTTAATCGGGCATTTTTTTTTTTATTATCATGGCCTCATACACAGCTGTTGCGACAACTGACGACTGTTTTCGGGATTGATAAGTAAAATCAATTACACCTTGAAAACCAGCTTGTATAAAATGATTAGGTTTAAATTGTGGCTACCTCTCGGATTTTTACAACAACGATCTGTATTCTATTCTTCCTTTGCGTTTAAGGATGAGAAAAATTCCATCTGGTTGTGAATAACATTAAGAACCACGGTATTGAAAAGTACTACGTTATAGACATTTTCAGTAACACGTTTTAATTTTCTCTCTATTTTAGTGCACCATCATGCATATTTTCATGTTATTTTAAATATGTAAATTATTTATTTTAATTAATATGTATATACGAATTTTCTAATAATTATTTATCATACAAAATAATTAAATAAATTGTGCATGCATGCCTGCATTTATTCGGCATCACTTGATGAAATATTTAAACAAATTTGCTATCCGCGATAATTTTACACCATGTTATGTCACTTGAATATTGTCCATAAGAAAATTGGGTACTTTTAAAGTATAGGATCCTTTGCTTTTAGGTTTGGCATAATTCGAGCTTCAAAAGGGGATAGATTCGTTAATATACATAGATTTCTTGCCAAAAGTTATGAAAACAAACCCAATGAACTTTTGGTGCTTTTCTATTATAGGGATCTTGACGCTTTTTTAAAAAGCTTGGCGCAATTCGGTCATCAGAAAGTGAGATTTGGTGCCAAATGACATAAACAGCCATGGAAACAAATTCGAATTTTTTTTATTTATATACGTATTTTAATTATACGCATATTATTATTGTTTTTTCTATACAAATTACTTCTGATTATATATAAAATAGGATAAATGACATTTTATGCTAAACAAATTGTATAAATATTGAAAAAATGCTTCTATATACGAAATAACAAAGTGAATAGGTTGACAGAAAGTATGTTGCCGAATTTTCTTTTCCGCCAAGGCTATTTTCTCTGTTTCGTCATATACTGGAAAAGCACCGAACTTTTATGCTTGTTTATACATGTATTTATATGTAGATATACAATTTATTTATAATTGTCTTTCAATTTAACTCTTTTTGTACATAAAAATAGATAAATGGCTTCTTTATATTAAATAAATTGTATAAACATAAATGACGTATTTACATAAATGACGATTGAATCCTGACGATAGAAATGTGATTTTTTTTTCAAATTTTCCTGTAAAACATAATTTAATCACAATCTTGTCTTCATTATTGATTGAAATAAAAGATAAATTCAATTTCAATTTGAAAATGACGAATTAAAAGAAATCAATAATCCCTATCGGGATCCTTTTCGATTTTTTTCCCTTTTTTGCCACAAAAAAAATGAGTAATTAGTTGCCATCATTACAGAAATGTCAAAAAATTTGAAAAAAAATTAATATCTCGAAAACTAATTCCAATTTCAAAATTCTATTACCAGTTTTGTCATCCGCGGATTTTTATAGACAATTGGTATTAATTTCACTATCAAGCGTTTAATATTTTATTAAAAATAGCCCTGAAACATAATCAGTCGTTTAATCAGTCGTTTCATAAAATCGTTTCATAAATTCGTTTCATAAAATCGTTTCACAAATTCGTTTCATTAGGATTTTATATATATAGGGTAGATAAAACCTCTGCAAAATACGAAATAAATCTCTATTAAAATAAAGAATTTTAAAATAAAAAATTATTGAAGAAAAAACCCTCAGAAAATAAGTCAAATTTTAAAAAAAGATTGCACACTGCACACCGCAATCTTGTCAAGTATGTGCCTACAAAATAAATAAATAAATAAATAAAAAATAAATAAATAAATTTCTATGCATAGTTTTTGATCCTATAAAACTTATTTAGCTGAACTATTTTGACCGACTTCAAAATTAAATAGCGCTTAAAATAATTCTTAGATTTGAAAACTGTCTTTTTCAGCGTATTTATCGAACATTTTTCTATAAAACTAAAGACTTTCCTATTTTTATATGAAATAGTTTTCTTAATATTAGCCGAGAAAGACCTCCGGTTACAAAAAATTCAATTACGGCCGCGGCAGCGGTATCTTTTTAGGTGCGTTCGTAATTATATAAATACGTAGTACCTATTGTCGTCGTATATAGTCCGTCCGTCTGTCTGTCTGTCCGTCTGTAAGCATATAACAACGCTAAAACTAAACAAACGAATGGTTTGAAATGTAAGATATATTATCTTTGCAGAATTTTGTCGAGACATTTCAAATTTTACGAAAATCGAATCAAAACTTTAGAAGATATTAATAAAAATATTTATTAAGAAATTTGAATTTTTTTTTTAAACCGGTGCTTTCTTATTATAGGAGCTTCCGAGGTTTAATCATCAAGCGATCGAGATACTTATTTTATTACAGAAATTAATCTGCAGACGATATAATTCATTTCACAGAATTAAAAATCAAGATCTGAATATTTATATAACTAGCTATAGTACGAACGCACCTCATTTGTCACGTTTGACGTACAACTTCCAACTTGTATATTTTAGAATAGAGATATGCTTGAAAAGAATTATCGTTGTTACCATTATTATGACAGCGGCCTACCGTACTATTTTTGGGTTACATTTCTAAGTGAACGATACACTTCTAATGTCGACGAAAAAGTCCGTAATGATTAAAAATAGAAATAAATAAACAAATAAATAAAATAAAGTTGGAAATTGTACGTTAAACGTGACAAAAGAGGTGCCTTCGTTTCGTGCTATAACTAGTTTTACAATGTAAAAAAAAAATCATCGTTATTATTTCAGTGAAATAAATTATATCGTCTGCTATGAACCAAATGATGATGCCTTTTTTTTTTATTATTATTACGTATTCCATGTTTACAGATGCGAATTTTTTTCTTCGACGTCAGACAGCGCTGTAAAATTCACCATGGAGATTATGCTTTGCGAATGATTACCTCCATGATTTAATATTTCTATGACTCATGATGAATGAATATTTTGTTTATTTACTTTAATGGATTTATATATTCGGCTGTTAACCTAATTTTCACAGAAGTTATCTCAGAATCTATACATGTCCGAATGACACTCATCTCTCAAGCAAACAATTTTTTTGAACGATCTTTCTAAAAATCTAACTTTTATGCAATTTTATTCGAAAAAATAATTTTGAATAAAAATGGCCGCTTGGCATATGGAAAAAGATGTGGTTAGTCCGTATTTGTTTTCCTCAGTCGTTTTCCTCATTTATTATACAAATTTAAATATGATAGCATTTAATAGAATAAAGAAAACTTTTATTAATATCTTTTTAAGTTTTGATTCGATTTTCATGAAATTTGAAATGACTCGACAAAATTCTGCAGCGATTATATATATTAAATTTCAAACCATTCGGTTGGGTAGTTTTTGCGCTGTTATATGCGGACAGATGGACGGAGCAGACGACGACAATAGGTACTACGTATTTATATAATTACGAACGCACCTAAAAAGGATTTTGAGACTTATAAATTAAGAAAAATAAATAAACAAAAGAGAGAGGTCATTAAATATAATCTGTCGTATTAATTAGAATAAACGTATTAATTAGGAAAAAGAAAAACTTATTCACGAAAACGCTTTCGATTGTACGGGTTAAATAATTACAGATTAACAAAATAAAAATTTGAAGTATTATTTCAGCAATGATTTAAAATATCTTCTCTGTTTAATACTAGGGGTATGTTTCCGTATTCGCTATTTGGAAACAATAAAAATCCGGACACAATGCTTTCAAATTTGCCCACATTTATAGTTATCGATAAACTTGGCTGAATGTCTTCTTCCAGAAAACCTAGCATATTGTGAAGAGATTCTGGGTACAGATATATTCGTAAAATCCTAAACACAGAATCTTCATGCCGATTATGCTATGTAAATAGTCCCATCCAGAGGTAATCCAAAACACTATTTACTATCTTTGCCTGGAAAAACATTTCCCGATTAAATGTAGCGGAATATTTTACGACAAAATCAGAAACCGTGAATTTTATATCACTTAGAAAAATCAAAAAATTCTCTTCTGCTATTTAGCAATATAGTAATAATGGTAATAACAAGAATTATCTCTTGAGAGTGGGAGTATCTTAATAAGCATTTTTATTTAATTTATTTAATGCTTTGTATAAAATAAGAATTTGCTTAAAAATATATTGTTTTATCGAATGAAAAAAAAACTATCTACAAAAATTATTCTGGTAAATTTAATTCAAAACAGTCTTTCGAGCCTGTACCGGAAGGAAAAGGTAGCTTCCATATTCCTTGTTTTTAAGAATTCGGCTAATTTTACTCAAATACATTAATCTAAAATGCGCGAAACCCGATTATAGAAGATTCCCAGATTTCGTCAATACCGAATTTGAATGGAAATTTCTAAAAAATAGTCAGCTATCGCCAAGTTGGCTTCATTGTTTTCGCCAAATTTGGCAAATTATTGCAAAGCTTGGAGAGAATTTGACGCTGGCAGATATGACTATGTAGTTATGAGAGTATCAAGGCTGGTTATGAGCAAGGCTTTACAAATTTGATAAAATCGGGTAGTCAGTAAAAAAAATGTAGTCGCCAGTAAAAAATATTTACCCCAACCCCATTTAAAAACATTGGTAAACAACCAGGTAACACATACTTGTTGTAAGAATCACGGTGTCGTCGAACTATTATGCACACGGGTGTCATGATAATAAAGCTATTTTAAGCGAGAAAGAAATTTTAAAAAAATGCATATTCTTTCATTTTATTCATATTAATTACTCTTGAAATTTTAATTAAGTTTTATAGAATTACTTTTAATTACTTAATTCTGCACACAAAAATCTAAATTGAAATTTCCAAAAAAGAAAAAAAATGCTTTAGCATTGTATCCAATTTTAGATGCTACAGAGGCTGGATTGACACTATTTCATACAGTTTGATGTAACCTCCCACCTCTCCCACAGTCTAATCGTGTGATACACTAGTTGGCTAGACCAGAAAATAAAAGCGCTTCCTGTGCATGAGATGGAAAATGAATTTTAAACTTGGGGCTTTTCCAGTAAAAGTTGAAAAGAAAAGGAAGATCACTGCCTGCCGTGCACAATTAATTTAGAGAAGTAAACAAAATACCGTTTGTGCTTATTTCTTGTACAAATAAAAAAAAAACGGCCAAAGTAAATAATTTGGTCGCCAGATAAAAAATCTTTGACCGCATTTGTCAAGTCCTGGTTATGAGAGTAATAACGTTGGTTTCAACAATTAAAATAAATTTGCGAGAAACCACGTTTTCTAAAGCTCATCGCTAATTATAATAAAGAATTAAGTTTGTGAGTTGTAATTTTCCAACTGGACGAAAAATGTCCGGGCCAGGATTCGAACCTGGGATCTCTTGGCTGAAGCTGCCATGTTCTACCAACTGAGCTATCCCGGTCGAATCTGGAGGGCACAATTCATCCAGTTAACCTTAACTGTTATTAGCTGTCCAGTTAAGGTTAACTGGATGAATTGGGCCCTCCAGATTCGTCCGGGATAGCTCAGTTTGTAGAGCATGGCAGCTTCAGCCAAGAGATCCCTGGTTCGAATCCTGGCCCGGACATTTTCCGTCCAGTTGGATAATTACAACTTATACATAAAATAATTTCACGAGGTTCACAGTATAATAGTTGCATAATCAGAGATTCCCTAGAGATTTTGAAAAGGGGTGATAATACATGTAATGATGTATTATCTTATCAGATCCCTCGTATATGGTATAATGTACTGGGTATCACTGGGGTTTTCGGTTTCTGCTGATCCCCCCCCCCCCCCAGCTTGTAATGGTATCATCCCGACTTCCGTCACTCCCTTCATTTCATAGCTGTTTGGTTTTCGCCCATTTCCAGCCTGTCCAAAGCTCACCATTCGGAGCTGCGTCTTCTCGACTGCTTGTTTTTCATCTGAGGAAGGCTAATGTTTAGCCGAAAGCTCATGGATTTTAACATCTAATAGTTTTAATGTTTTAAAACTATGATTTGATTTATTGTAGCTCGGTAGTAACGTAAATTATCAATGTGTTAACATCGTGTTTTATAAAATTTGATAAGGTGAATTTGGCGTTCGTATTATATGGATTTTTCTATATATTTTTATTCATATGATTTCTTTACTAATTTGAATAAATGTGTTAAAATTAATCTAATGAAGTTTGTGTGTGGCCTGTGTTTTGAAGAGACTGCTGCACGCAGAGATACAAAAACTGGTGAGAAGGTACTTCTATGTATGTAGTTTTGCACCCCTAGTTGTGCAGCCCGATTTTGGCATTTTGGAACAGACTTTTTTAATTAAATTTTTTATACGATTTTTAGCGTTTTTTCACGTTTTGCTGCGATATTTCTACATTAGTAACATGAATCCGGTTCCAATCTTCTAGCCCAATATAGGAAATTTTATTCTCTTTTCAATAAAGTTTATTCGGAAATCGTACAGATTCGATTTTTGAATTTTTGGCGATTTTTTTCCTTCGCCACTTTTTAATTATCCCGATTTGGATTTTTTTATTAGATTTTTTTTAATTTCATTTTGTATGCGTTTTTTTTTTTTTTTTTTACTTTTTTACATGTGTACAGCGTTTTTTGTTTCAAATGACGTCACAAATCGCCCATTGGAAGTTAAACACCGTTGTGATTGGTGACTGGGAGGATTTCAGGCCTGGCTGGAAGTCAACGGGCAATTGTGATTGACGAATGAAAATGTCATCAGCTGATTTTCCAACTTCCCCATAGTAAATTTTGTTCTCTTTTCAATTAAAACTATTCTGAATTCGAACAGCGATTTGCGAATTTTTTGGGATTCGTTTTATGTGATTTGCAGAGTTTTTTCATGTACATTTTTCATGAGTCGTTTATTTATTTGTTTTCAGTAGTGACAACGATAGCTTACTGTATTTGTATGTAAAAAAAGGCGTCATTTTGTTTCTGTTTCAACCGCAAATTTTGTTTCTGTTTCAAAAGTTAACGATAATTTTTAATATTAAAAGTCTTTGTTTTAATGTTGAAGGAGGAGGAGAGTGTCCGGTCGTAATTTAAATCTCGCGTTAATGCTCTGATAGAAACTCCTTCCTGCCCCCTTGCCTCGCTATGGTAAACTGAAACTGCTCAGAAACAAAGCCCAGTATTAGAATTTTCACACCTGTCGTAAACGTGTATGACATTGACTAACCTCAGTTAATACAGTCAGTGTAAAAAAAAAAATTATACATCTATTTTTATTCGCAAACTGTTTACGATAAAATCCCACCAAAAGTGTCATTCGATTCGAGATAATGTCTTCTTACACAATATGAATCCAAGTTTTGAAATAGTGATCGTTTGTATATTAAAAAATGCACTAACTTCTATTTTCCAAATCATAACTCCCACTTTTGACACTTCCTGCCCCCTTGCCTCGCTATGGTAAACTAAAACTGCTCAGAAACAAAGTCCAGTATTAGAATTTTCACACCTGTCGGAAACGTGTATGACATTGACTAACCTCTGTTAATACAGTCAGTGTAAAAAAAAAATTATACATCTATTTTTATTCGCAAACTGTTTACGATAAAATCCCACCAAAAGTGTCATTCGATTCGAGATAATGTCTTCTTACACAATATGAATGCAAGTTTTGAAATAGTGGTCGTTTGTATATTAAAAAATGCACTAACTTCTATTTTCCAAATCATAACTCTCACTTTTGACACTTTATTTGAGATTCTTGGATCAAATCAGTTCGAAAAATTTTATAGTTTATATATTTTGGTTAAATCCTCATTGAGTAAGAATAGGTCAAAATTTGAAAATTCTAATGTTAAATTTACTGTACAAGCATTAATTTATTTCTCGAAAAACCGTGCGATTTAAAATTTTGTTTTCAGTGAGATGCATTAAATGGACCTAAACATATCCTAGGCATTTCATTTTTTACTCAAGAGTTTAATTTTAATTATGAAAATTATTAATAAATTCATATTAAAAAATATTATGACTTATGACATACATTATTTTTTACATAAAAAGAATCGGCATCGTCAAAAATATGGGTGTGTAATTTCACAGTTTATTTTAATCATTACTTTTAGAGATAAAATGAAAAATTGCTTTTCTAAGGTTTAAAGTAGAGGTCCCACGGGGAGGCAAGTTGACTTTCTAGGGGGGGGGGGTGCAATTTCAAATTCTATACTCACACATTCTATGTCATATTTTTTTGAGAAAAGTGATGTTGTAGACTAAAAATAAAAGTAATACATACAAACTTTAAAAAAAAAATTTTTTTTAATTAAAAAAAAGTTTCAATAAAAAATTCAAAACAGAATCAAAACCAGAATAGCTATATAAAAATATTTAATAAAAATAATTTGACACTTTTCAACTTTTTCTCAAACTGCGGCAAAATTGGGTGTTACCATTTAAAGGAACAAAGCTGGTGCAATTTTTAATATGTTGACGACACATATTTCAAAAATTGCATTCATATTCTAAAACATTATTTTAAAGTCTAAAGATACATTTGTTGCAAAGATTTTATCGCAAACCATCTGCGAATAAAGACATGTATAATCACCCTTCGCCCCCCCCCCCACTCTTTTTTTTTGCATGGACTGTACATTATGTTAAAAAAATAATTAAAATTAATTAAAAGAGCTAGGGTGATAGATTACTGAATCATGTATTAAGGTAAATTATGAACTGCAAAAAAAAGTTATTCATAATGAAAATTGATATTTGTAGTCACAGAATAATGAATTTAAAAATAAATTAAAAGAATCAATGTAGGAAGATTTAAAATAGATCCTCTCGTCAATATATGTCCTAGACAGGGAAAAGAAAAACCCGGGCACGATGCTTTTAAATTTACCCACATTAGTGTTTATCGGTAATATCGGCTGAATGCTTTCTTCCAGAAAAAACAAGCGAAGTGGAAAGAGATTCTGGATAAAGATATATTCTTAAAATCATAAACCCGAAATGTTCGAGGCGATTACGTTATGTAACTGCCCGGTACTGTGGGCGATCCAATATACACTACTTACCATCTTCGTACGAAAAAATAGTTTACGATAAAACATTACTGATATTTTTTTTCGGCAAAATCTGAAGCGATGAATTTTTATATTACTTAGGAAGAGCAAAAGCTCTTTTCATAGATTTAAAACATAATAATAAAAAAAAACATAATAAGAATTAAAATGTTAATCTTTGTAGTGTAACAGCTCCTAAAATATTTTTATTTATTTATTTGATGCTTCGTATAAAAATAAATTTGTTTAAATATATATTGGTTTACCGCAGTGTTGTTGAGATATTTTTTTATTCAAAATATCTACCTTTATAAAATACATTTCGCGATTAAATAAACCGAAGATAACGAGTAGGGGAAAGGGGCAAATGTTTTCAATAAAAAAAAATCTGATTTGTGATGATACTGGTTTATCAATCGACAGAACTATCTTCAAAATTTATTTCAAGTAAAATTAATTAAAAATTATATGAACCAAGAATACCCCTTCAAAATAAGTTTCGCTAAAATTAAACCAGGCGTTCTTATATATATATATATATATATATATATAGGAGAGAGTAGGGTAAAACCGTGTTCTCGCTTATGTCTGCTGCCTTGTGGACACTACCCGTTTTGACTATATCACTTAGCGTCCCCTAGCAGTGTGTCATCGGCTTTTGAAGTGGGTAAATTTCTGTGTCAGTGCAGTGCACTGGCATTTCTCTTTTCAAAGAAATTTACCTGAAAAGTTTTAGCTTTTCGCCGTCTTTTCTTTTCTTTAAATAAATCCAGCCTGGCGGATCGATTTAGGTAAGTGAACCACAGTTTTCTACAGCTTTTACACGGTATTTTGATGTCAAGTAAAAGTGTGTACGTCCTGCTATCCAGAAGAACGACCATGTTAATTTTTATTCGTCTGTTTGGACAAAATCGTGTACCCATGGTTCTGCACCGAATTCTGTAATGAACTGTTTCTTGAACAGATGGTACTTAGAACGCCATTAAATGAGAATATTAAAAATTGCTTGAAACCTTGAAATAAAAGTTACCTTAAAAAATGTATATATGCTTTAACGTTTAATTCAAAATTTATTAAAATAAAGCTTATTGCTACTGGAAGTGTAAAAATTTGATTTCTGATTAGTACCCTGTTTCAATCTACCACCAAAATTCGGAGCTGTTTCAGATGGTCCTAGAAAACGTTTTTTCCCAAGTAGAGAAGAAATTTCCTGTGGCAACAGGTGTGGCTATTCAATAGCCGAAACGTCCCCAAACACTTTCGTGGGGTATTCCAATTTTTTGGGCTTTCTAAACTGTTGTCAACAAAGGAAAACGATTAGGTAATCTGTTTTACGCTACTTTCCCCTATATATATGTATGTTATATAAAAAATTATTTCCTTCGCAAATCCTTCGTAAAAGTCCTTTAAATTAATCTAACTTCTGACATAGTCAGTATTTCCTTAATTCTTAATAATATTTATTCCTATTTAATGTCTTTTTAAAAGTAAATACCCGTATATTAATAATTATCTTATTCCAAATCTTAATCTAAAATTTTAAGCTCATTCGTAGCTTTTATCAGCTCCCCAATCTATAAAATTCCGAGACGCTTTCTCATTTCGAATGTTTTTTAAAAAGCCATTTTCTTTTTATTATTATTCCATGATCTGATTTCGCGCGTTGGGTAATTTTCACTTCAAAATTGATACGCGGCCAGTGGAGGAACTCTTTCCTGTTTTAGCTTCTCCCTCTCGCCTCATTCGCTGGTCGGGAGGTCGCCTCTCACTCATTGGTTTTTGCGCACGTGACGTCGTATTCTGGATCACCCCGCTCAGTGAACAAAACTCGTTCGCATCCTTCGGAGTGGAGGATTTTTGACGTGTTTGGAAGTATAAACAAATATGTTTCTGGTGTTTTAGTCCCGTAGAATTTTCATATCAGCTATTCAACATCTTTAAAACAATGTAGTGATCCATCGTGGAGCCTGAGGGCGATAAGTTTATACCCGTGGGAATTGTTACGGCATCTCTCTTATTCTAAATAAAAGATTTGTCTGCAAATTGGCTGGTTTTTATGGAAGAAACTCTTGTGGACTCTTTTCATTGCCTCACCTCTTCGCCGTGATTGTTAATATCGACTGCAACTTGCTATATCTTTGACGGACTGCCATTTTCTCGTGGAGTATTGCATCTCGTAGTGTCTCATCTTCGTCAAAACGCCACATGTATGTAATAACATTTAAAAAGTAGAAAGATCTTTAGTTCAATGAAATAAAGTAAATTAACCGTTTTACTGTCTTTTTGTAAAATTAACCACATTAATATAAATAATGCACTGGGATCACTCAGTACAGTGGTTACAGTGCTTAGCATAAGTAGGGGAAGCTCAAACTGCTCAGAAACGAACCTCAAAACTTGGCTTCTAGAGGTAGTATTTTTACTGGTTAATAAAGAAAGTAATAAATAAAAAGAAAAGTTAATAAAGAAAATAAAAGAAAACAAATTAAAATAATAAAGGAAATATATTATTAAATAGCTTTCATGTTAATTCTCATGAATGTATAGATTATAAAAAAAGTTATTCATAAATCTTGTAAGGGATAGATAATAATGGATTTCAAAATTCTTTGATCAATACTTTTCTGATATGAGAAAAATAAAATTCCGGGCACATCGTGTTTAAATTTATCCACATTTATTAATTATCGGTAATCTCGGCTGAATGCTTTATGCGAGAAAAACCGAGTACAGGAAGGAGATATTCACGATACAGATATTTTCTTTAAAATTTAAACACAGAATCTTCGAGTCGATTGCATTAGGTAAATAGCCCCATCCTATGGCGATCCGATACTATTTGTTATTTTCACCTGGAAAAATATTTCCCGATAAAATCTAATCGGAAATTTGACAACCCATGAATTTTATATCGCATACAAGCAGAAAAAAAAAAGAAAACTCTGCGAGGATTTAACAACATTGTACTATTGAGAATTATGAGGATAATCTATCTAGCGTAACAGTTTCTCAATAAAGACTTATTATTATTATTTAATGATTCGTTTAAAATAAGAATTTATTTTAAAATATATTGGTTTATCAAGTAATAAAACTATCCTTCAAAATTTTTTCATGTAAAATTAACTCACGTAAATGACAAAATAAGCCCTTTGAAATCAACTGTATGAAAACTAAACTACGAATTATTTTTAAAACATCAAAATAAGAACATTTAAAAAAGTAAAAGGAATTTTAGTTTACTCAATTAAGTAAAAGAAGGGAGTTTTCAGCTACAGGACGGTGAAGGACATTTTTGAGTTTTGGAGGAACTTGAACTTTAAGACCAGTAATAAATAGGAAATCTCAAATGGGTTGCGAGAGGACATTTCGATGCTTCGAGTGTGACCCCTCCCCACTTCCGAGCCACGCCAGGAGTTCATCACATCTACTCGAGAATACGAGCATCTTTATTCAAACTGCTTAAAGATGAATTATCTATCTTCGCTTTTAGTGTCTTCAAGTTTAAATGAAATGAATGCGAAATCTTCTGAGCTACGAGTAAATGAAACCAAAAAACAAAGATTCTAAATTTGGACTATGTGCTGGATGCGTTAAAACTTTAAAAATCCGTTAAAAAGAAACAAATTATGCTAAAAAAAAAATGCGGTTTGCAGGAATGGTATTAGAGGGAGATCGGATTTTTTAAATAAGAATAAAAGTTGTGGTCAAAAAAAATTACCGATGGATGGCACTGGTATGCGTAATATGAAGCAGGTGTATGGAAATTAGGCTCATAGTAAAATCCCTATTTCTGCGAAGCGTCTGACCAGCTGCAGTATACCAGCACATGAAACAGGCTCTTTTCCGGTTTTCAGTCATTTCGCTGTGCGGTATTTTCTAAATGCGCCAGTTGCTGATTTCCCGTTCTTCTAAAAGATTTTAACCAACAGCGCTTGATCTAGTGACGATAGCATTCTGCTGGCAACGAATGAAGAATCTGTGTGCAGTGAGGGGTTTTACTGACAGCCTGATTTGCATAAATCTACTTCATATTATGCATGCAACGCCATCTATCGGTAATTTTTTAACCAATTTTTTTATTTAAAAAAAAACGATCTTCCTCTATTCCCATTCCTGCGAACCGCAATTTCTTAACATCACTTCTTTTTTTTAATAAATTTTGAAAGTTTTAACGAACTTATGGCGCACCCGGTTTATGAGTCATTCTACAAAAAAGTTACTTTTTGGCTCATTGTAGTTAAAACCCCTAAAATATATTTTGACAACATATATATTTTAAAACAGTTTTAGAGGTTTTACATAATAGAATACATTAATAATATATATATATATATATATATGATAAAGAGGAATGAGTGGCGAATTTTTTTATTTGTTTTTGTTTTGTTTTTTTAATAAACTTGGTGTACTTGTTAGTAAGTTAAGTAAAATACGGGAGTTTAAGACAATCGGGCGTAGGGATATTTTGGAGTTCGGGGAAAATTTGAACTATTTGACTCTTAATTACTTAGACTGTTAACTTATTAACTGCCGATAGATATACTTGATGCATGGCTATGACTCAGTCAATGATAAGCCGGAAGGAGCGCCCCAGCACCCGATATACAAGAGAATTCCTCAACTCCATAGACATTTCTGATATGCCGCCTCATGAGTTAAAGCTAAACAAATAACAGAATTATAATCTTATTGCGTAATAGATGTGGTTCAGAAGGACTTTGAAGTGGAAAAAGGCTAATTGTGAAAGAACTTTGCAAAAATTATCGCAAGAGAAATTTCATGTATGGAAGTATATATTTTGCGAATTACTCTCGATTCAAGCAAATGTCAACTTTGTTGTACGATTCAAAGATGTAATTTCCATGTACGTTTTTAATAATTTATGCATATAGATCAAAGCGAGATTTTGAGTTCGTTGGTGTTGACCTACGGATACCTGTTTCTAAGCATTGCTTTTCAAGGTTAAGAGGCGAAACAGCTTAAAAATACTTCCCCCCCCCCAAAAAAAAAAAAAAAAAAATTTCATTACTCCCGTAATGTTGTGTTGAAATAAGTGTTAAATGCTCCGACAATAAACCAATTTGGAAATTAACGACAGCGGAAATATTTGACAAAAAATCATCATTGTTACCTCGAAGGCAGGAGGAACTTGGATATAGAAAAAAAGATACAGAAAAAATTCAAGAAACGAACCGTCAGCAGTTGTTACAACTACTTTTGGAAACTCAAAATTACATTTTTACACAGAAATAAAATAATGAAATTGTGTCTACACTTAAATACAATATGAATGTACGGCGAGGTCCAGTCTCGCAGCTACTACATATGAAATGCATATCTATTTATAAGAATTAGACAATACTGAATTAAAAAATATTAATTAATACTAGAATTTAAAATTATTTTCCATTTGGGATAAAGGAAAATCCGGCACAATGCTTCGAATAGAACTACTTAAAAATAAACACATATTTTCAAGCTCAGACAGCTGTAAGAAAGATTCTTAAAATCTTGAAAGGAAATCTTAGAAGCGATTACGTTACGCAAATAGCCCGATATAGAGGAAATCCGATACATTGCTTCAGATCTTCCCGTAGAAAAATGTTTTCGGATAAAATTTTACGACAAAACCAGAATCCCATGAATTTTATATGACTTAGAGAGTGTACACAAATACCTCTAGGGATTTACAAAAATAGCAATAATGAGAATTATAAGAATAATCTCTCTAATGAAATAGGTTCTCCATGCCTTTTTAAAATTTAATACTTCGTATAAAATAAAAATTTATTTAACAAGATTAGTTTTAATATGTATCTAAAGTAATTTCGTTTAAAATAATAGAAAATAATAATGAAACAATTTATTTCAAATCTGTGACGCAAAAATTCGTTTAAAAGTATTAAAACTTTGAACATTTAAAAATTAAAATTAATTCTAACTTTTTTAATTAAACCTTTGTGACTACTGCATACATCTTTTCATATTTCGTTGTGTTGTTTGTAATCTTTGGGCCATTCGTCCATGTTTCTGCTCTATGAGTTAGTGCGGGCTAAACGGATTGGTATAGGGTACAGATTGAAGTACATAGTGTGTACGCAAAATCATTGAATTTGGATACTAGTAATTTCGTACAGTAATCTTCGCCGTATCTACCCGATTAAGTAATACATCGCCGTATAAACGATTAAGTAATACAGAAATTTCTATTCTTTAAAGGTGGTTCCAAAAGATTAAAGGAAGTATACTTGATGCTCGCCGCGAAGAGGTTTAGACAAAGTAGCTATAAAAATTAAAATACAGAAAAGTAAACTGAAAGTATAAAGAAATTAATGAATAGGAGCTAAACCATCGTTCGGAAAACATATGAATTGCAAAATATTGTACTCATGGAAAAACCGCTATTTACAAGAGTTAAGGGGGGATTCCATTTTGTAAGACCAAAAAGTAGGCGTTTTTTAAGAATTTTTTCTCAATGAAGGATCAATAAAACGGTTCCAGATTATTTCCCACTAAATAAGTATTATTTTGTTTCTTTTGACTTGACAAATTTTTGAGTGTGTAAAATATAAAAACTGGTCCGTGGCGCAGGATTGGCCTTCTATAAACCCAACAAGTTAGAAATTGTCCGTCAAACATGACAAATGAGGTGTGTTCGTACTGTAACTAGTTTCAGTTAAATGAATTATATCGTGTGTTACTATGATATGATTCATTCACGTAATAAACTAAGTACATTTTAAGTTGTCAACATTTAATCTTTTGTTGACATTTACTGAAAATTCCAATGGGAAACTTAAGCCTAGCTTTGAAAATTTCTGAACTTGAAATCCATATTGAGTCTCATTTTCCATTTAATATCTATTTCTCCGGAAACATCTATCCAGAAAATGTCTATAGATTATAGGATTGCTATAATTAAATCATTTTAGTATACATATTCGGTTTTTAAATTCAGTAATACAGAAATAATATGACTCCATATTAAATATTTCGTAATCATCCTGGTAATCTAGAATCATTACCTATCATTGGATATCATTGAATTAATTATGTATGATAGGATTTAATAGAATGAAGAATGTGACTGTAACTTGGTCATAGATGTTATAAAATGTCATATACGTCATATATGACTATAGCGTCATACATGTCAGATAACTTGGCAATAGATCTTGGTCGCTTGACGATTAATCTTCGGAAGCTGCAATAACAATGAAGTAAACATTTAAAAAAAAATCAAGTTACATAATAAATACTTTTATTAATATCTTTTTAAGTTTTGATTCGATTTTCATAAAATTTGAAATGACTCGACAAAATTCTGCAACGATTATATATATTAAATTTCAAACCATTCGGTTGGGTAGTTTTCGCACTGTTATATGTGGACAGACAGACAGACAGACGGACGGACCAGACGACGACTATAGGTGCTACGTATTTATGTAACTACGAATGCATCTAAAAACGGTACTAGTTATAAAAGTAAATTAAATTTATGAGATCGTGAAATTATTTTCATTGAAATTGATCCGCAGAATGCAAAATGACACTCGTTTGAAAATCAAATTATAGATTTCGAGTTTTTTTTTTTAAACAATAAAGTCTTTGGAAAAAAAATTTACATTTTTTTTTGCTAGGTTCATGGCCTCTGAAAACGATTATCTTTCAAACCCAAATAATTCTTTGATAATCGGCTGAACAACTCGTATGCTGCATCCAGGGCCGTGCTTAGGGGTGGTAAACTGAGCGGTCACCCAATGCCACAAATATTAGGACAGATAAACTTTTATAACGCACGTAACATAACATTTGCACCATTTTCTAGCTTTTAAATAACTCTGCTAACATAAAACAAACTCTGAAAATATTGGGGTTTTTTTCTTTTAATTTCAGCTTTTTCTTTTTTTTCAATTTTTTCTATCGTTTATTTTGGACGCATATGGGTCCCTAATATCTTTGAATCATTACTGCCTGTTATTAGATATGTGATCATCATCAACAAAAACCGTTTTCAATCCACTACTGAATGTAGGTCACACCTAGATTTTTCCATTGTTTCCTGTTTAGTGCTTTGGTCATCCAATTAACACCAGCCACTTTTCGAATTTCGTCACTCCATCTGACTTGAAGTCGTCTTCTCGATCATTTTACATCTCTGAGATACCAGTGCAGGATGTTTGTACTCCATCTATTGTTTTGTCTTCTTCCAATGTGCCAATCTCATTTCCAATTTAATCTTTTAATCTCTCCATTATGTCAAAAACTTACGTCTGACTTCTTATCTAGTTCTTCTTATCTAGTTCTATCTTTTCTAGTAATGTATACATACTTCCATACTCGCTGTATTGTTTCTAACCTTTATACCATCCGTTTTGTTAGCGTCCATGTTTCCGCTCCGTAAGTTAGTGCAGGCAAAACATATTGGATATAAACACTTTATTTTTCAAGCAAATAGTCATGAATGGTGATGTTCAATTCATATGGACCAACAAAGAAGATTTTCTACAAAAATCTTCTTCCGAATAATATTGTTCTCCCAAAAGTATTCCGTTCTATTGATTTCATTCTTGGTGCAATTTTCCGATGTTATTTCCTGTATAAGGCACACAGAACTCTGCATTTCCTTAATATAATTGTTTTTGTAGAAGATCTTCTTTGTTGGTGCATATGAATTGAACATCACCTTAGTATTTTCCAAAATTATTTTCAATCCCACGTTCCTTCTTCCAAATATTCTAACATCTCTTCAAATTCTTCAGGCCTGAAAGGGAAAATTAAAATGTCATCAGCAAGACGGAGATGACCTTAAACGTTCCTAATTTATTCTAATCCCTTTGTTTTACCAATCATTCTTCTTGAAAATATTTTATAAGATTGCAGTAAATTGTCTAACTCCTCCACTAAGCTTGATCTTTGCTTTTCTTCGCTGCAAACGTGTGGTTGATGTTGCTTTCTTGTAAATCTTCTTTATAATATTGATATAAGGTTTGCCTATACCTAGATATTTTACTACTGCTAATGTTTAGACAGAATCAAAGGTTTTTTTTTTCATAATCAATAAAAGCAAGGCAGAGAGGTAAGTTATATTCCTTATGTTTTTCTATCTTACTGTTTAAATATGAAGCATTGTGCTAAATCCATTTCGAAATCCTGCTTGTTCTCTAGGTTGAGCTTAGTATAGGATTGAATCTAGTGGTCGTTAAAACTTTGGCCAAAATTTTAAAAATCACTGACAGTAAGCTGATCGGACGGTTGTTTTTATAACTTTCTTTCTCCCCTCTCTTATTATGTAGAACCAATACAGCATTATTCCAGTCTTCTTGTGCATCGGATGTCTCTATACATTTGGGAAACAGTATGGAAAGCATTTTTGCGAATTCTTCCATTGCTTCTTTGATAAGGTCAATTGTGATTCCATCTTTGTCAGGACATTTACCTTTTCTCATACATCTAAGATCTTGTAAAATTTCCTCTGTCTGTAACTTTCTCTTCAGTTTCTGTTATGGCTTTTCTCTGATCAATTAGGTTGCTTTCTCTTTTATCTTTACACATATATATATATAGATAGATAGATAGATCGTTATAGAATTTTTTAACAATACGTAGCATTTCATCATTGATTTTAGTGATTGTTTCAGCTACCCCCTCTTCCATTTTTCGAGATTTCGGTAAAAAACTTGTTATCGAAGAATAAGAATTATCATTTTTTGTTTTGTTGCTGTTCAATCTAATAGCAAAGTAACTTTCATGTAGTATCAATATCAACAACTTTTATATTTACAAGTTTTTACTAATTATGAATCAGTATTCTATATCTGTGCACGAATTTTGATCTATTTTTCCTTTTCATAGATATACTTTCAATTATTCATAAATGTTTGTTCAAATTGGGACAAAATAATATATACATATAAATATCGATGTATCAGTAGAGACATCTCTTTATTGTATTTTGTGTGTACGTATTATTCACTGACAGCTTTAGAAATTTGTTTTCGTCTTAATGGATACCGCAAATGAAAGCTGTTCCTCTATGGTAAGATGCACTAGGCCACTCAGGTTACTAAAAGTCACTTTGCTGACTATATCGCGCGTTGAAAAACATGTTCTGTTGTTTTGAAAAACATGTTTTGTTACTTCTTCCGACATGCTGTACTGCATGTTGAAAATACGTTTTGAGAAAAACGCGTAAAGAAAAATTAACTACCTGTTTTTCAGCAGACGCACAATTCCTTTCAAAGAACCGTAACTTTGTAAATAATTTTAATAATCTAAGAATGTTTCAAGTACACATTCTACACACTGTTTGCGGATGCAAAAATGTAAGGAACAAAAATAGACCCAACAAAGTGGAATATTTCCTTAAAGAATAATACATTATAAAATAAGTGAATATAGAGAATAACTGATTGAAATCTTTAATGTACATTCTTTTTGTACATTAATAAACAAAATAAAATGGGCGGCTCACGCATTTCAGTGATTAGAGGGCATACCATAAATGTGGGGTTATCAACTTATTTAGAAAGAAATCCCGTTCGGAACTTCGGCACTAGAATCTTCTCATTCGTAGGAAACATGCACGATATCTACTAATTTGAGTTCATGCTTTATGTCAAAATTGAATTAGAATAAATTAAAAGAGAGGGAGATTACTGAATCCTGTTTGTTGGGATAAATTATAAATTGCAAAAATTGTCTCATGAAAAGATTATCGCTTGGAAGTGTTAGAGAATAATGTATTTTAAAAATATACAAGAAAGAAAAATCATGCGGCAAGCATAAATTATGGAGCACTTTCCAACAATTTCAGAATGCTTTAACAAATCCTCGCTGTTTAATAAGTTAAATAAGACACGTAAGTAAATGTTTTAGAAAACGCATAACAAATTTAAAACGAGATTTCAGTAAGAAATTTTGGCAAGAAAACACATAATAGGTTGAAAAGTCACTTTTAGTGATTTCTACCAATAGACGAAAACATACTTGAATTATTTTGTACAGCCCTGTATATTACTTACACCACATATTAAGCTAAAATTTAATTCAAATTAAAACACACTTTAAACTACCGAAATCACACTTCTAGAAATTATCATCCGCTGCCAGTCATGAATCCAGTTCTCAGAGTGGCCCTATATATGATTTTTAATTACATTCTACAAACATCTTGTCAAACGTCCTAAATATAGTTCAGCTTGAAAATGCACAACTCAAGAAAAAACAACCTTTTAAGCAATTCACGCTCACACTCAGTAATGTTAATGAATTATTTTGTTTAGCCCTGTATATGATCTGGAGTATTTATACACACCACATAGTATGCAAAAATTTAGTTAAAATTAAACACGCATACCATAACTGAAAGCGCACTTCCAGCAATTATCGCTTTTTGACAGTACTTCGGATACAGTAATGTATCCGAAATCCTTTGTGTGTTCCTTATAAATGAACGATAAATGCTATGTAGACTTGCTGCGTCACTCGAGAAACTACCGTCTCTCATGATTATACGACAAGAATTTTGAACATCTCTATATCAATTCCATTATATTATACAACAAGTATTTTGTACATGTATATATCTATTTTATTATATTTGAAATAGTTTAACATAATTGAAATATGCTGTAAACAGTTTTTTCCAGTAAACCCTTATGTAACGGAATTCTTTTGTGCGATCCTGTACATGAATAATAAATGCTTTGCACCACATATTCTACAGCATGCATGTCTTAGTGCACCTCATTAAAAAAATCTCAATGTTTGAAATGGTGTAACATCATTAAAATGCACCTGAAACAATTTTTTCCCATTGACCGTAATGTAACGAAATACTTTTGACTGTCTCTATAAATGAACGATAAATGCTACACATTTAGTAATTTTCACCAACGATCGTGATATAGAACACATCAATGACATATAAAAATTACAGGGCAATCTGGGTATATTTACGAGAGTTAAGTACGGACAGTTGGCCGGAAAGACAGACAAACCATTTCATCACAATTATAAATAATTTTCAACTATGTTGTAGAGTGGTAAAATTAGTAATATACAATAGATTATTAAATATCTTTGTTATTCAGTATTTTGCTATTTATTGGAAAAGTCAAAATCAAAACACTTTTATCAACTTTTATGCTTATCGATAATCCATGTTGAATATAATGTTGTGAGAAAAAATTCTATATATATTAATTAATAAAAACTAGTTTTGTATGTTACATTCTTTATTAGGGTTTCGTTCATCTCACGAAACTCTATTCGTCCCGCTACGTTGTCTGTCCGTCACAGAGCCAGTTCTCAGAAATTATACAACTGACAGACTTGAAATTTTGTGTACTTATAGCTGAATACCTACTGTGAAGCTGAAAATCATAAAACTTAAAAACAATCGTATTATTTTAATATAGAGAGATAAAAACCAAAAATATAACAGCCTTTTCCTATTAAATTTAAACATTTTTCGTTATAGCAGCTGCCAACAATTAAAAATCCACAATAAAATTCTTTCTACAATAATTAATTTTCTATTGAAAGATTTCCACGTGAAAAATGAAAATGAAATAAAAAGTTACACAAATTGAAAAAAAAAAGATTAATATCACGTCATATTGGTAATAAAACGGAAAATTTCAAATATTTCTCAATAATACAAGGAGTATGAGTATGTGTAAGTACAAAAAGGAGGTTAATATGATGTCATTAGAGAATTAAAAAGAAAATTAATCTGACGTCATATTGGAAGTTTAATAGACTTTTTCAAATGTTTGAGAATAATAAAAAGACAGTATTAAGATGAGTAATAGATAAAACAATTAGATATGACGTCAGCAACTGATTATAACTTTTCATTTTCTATTTTTTTACTGTTTACATTATTTTATTGTTGCAGTTTCACAGCCTGTTGGCATATTTCAGCGTGCGTGGTTTGTCGCAAAATTAACTCCATTGCTGTTGTAGCTCGTACACTGTAAAAAATATTTGGAACGTTTAGTGTTCTAACAGGAATGTTTCTGATACCGTCGGATATCTGAGCGCTATTTTCACTTTCTGAAACCATCAGAAACCTTTCCGAATGTTTAGGTTTAGTTTTCAGTGTGAATTGAAATCGACCCTCTTTTATACCAAACCAGTTTATGCGCATTCCTAGTACTTCTCTTCTCAACTATTTCAAGCAGTTTGCCCCGGCAAAGCTAAAACTGCACGTTGTTGGCTGTGGAAGAGTTATTCGAGCGGTCCAAAAAAATACAATTTTAAAGAAGGAATAGTTCGAAAGGTAAGAATTTCTGCTATTTTAAATACTCTAATAATATTTTTTATAATGATTCTGGTTTGCATTCATTATTATTTCATACATGGCGTGATATTTTTCAGTTTACATCAATATTTTTAACAAATGTCTTAACCCTAACTTTTAGGACTATTTACATGAGCATTTAGATATTTTGAGTTGGAAGGATAGTTATTAAAATATACTCTAAAATATAAAAATACAAATTCTTTGTCTCTCATTTTAAGTTTTTTTAACGTTGCTTCAATAAATATGATTTATAAATAGCATTTAGTAGCAATTTAACCTCTTAAAGAATAGTATCTGCCGGCGGTACTGTGTATTTGTTTATATATTTTTTTAACGATGTTCCAGAACTCTAACTTTTATAATACTATATATTGAAAATTGACTTGTCTGACTTTTAAAATATTGTTTTAAAGTAAACAAACTATATTTATTTATTTTATTCTAATTCTGAAAAAAAAAATTCCTAGGTGTTTTTATTAATCTCAGGGTTATGTCCAGATTTTTTTCACAGGGTCCTGTTTCTGTGGAACTGTGAAGTTTTTTTTAAATATTTTTGAAAATTCCAGTCATAATTTTATGAATCTGAAATTATCGTTATATCAGGTTCCTTTGTATCCATCCTTTATACATAAAAAAAGCTATGCACTTTGATAAGTTCAATTGTTTTGTGATAGGTCAGATTTATTTTTAAATGATTAAATTTGTGAAAAGTTCAGTTTTTGAGATGGCAAAGTTTTGTGAAAGGATTGTTTTTAAGACAAAGAATTTTGTGAAGGATCCTGTTTTAGAACGAAAAATTTTGTGAAGGGTCCAGTTTTAAAATGAGAATTTTTGTGAAGTGTCTTGTTTTAATATGAAAAATTACCTTTTAAGGACCGAAAAAATTAACAGAAAAACAGATCTCTGAAGCTGCATTGCTTTTGGAAAGCTCATACATAAGTTTTAATTATTTTATGTTGTTGGGAGTTATATTATTTGAAATGTATCTAAAATATATTAGTATAGCTTTAGTATGTCTATTTCATGTTAATGAAAAGTTTTACAGATTATTTAAGTTTTTTTTCTAAGTATATATGCTATTTTTTTAATATTTTAAAATAAATACTTGATTTGTGAAGTTGTATGAATCCCAAATTTTTTTCACGATATGTTGTTAAAAAACAAGGTAAATATCTCCATTCTCCAATATTCGCTGCGTGAATATTCTTAAATATTAGGGTTAAATCATTTGATAAAATTTTGATATAAACTGAAAAATACCATGCAATATACCAAATAATTTCGCCTAGAAAAAAGAATCATTATAAAAAAAGTTTGATTACAGTATTTAAAAGAGCAGAAATTCTTATATTTTCAAGTATTCTTTTAAAATTCAGATAATACATAATAAAAATAGATAAAATTATATTCAGAAACACTTCAGATATATTCAGACAGGTTTCAGATACATTCAGAAAAGTTTCCGATATATTATGAAAGATTTCCGATATATTCAGAAACTTTTCCGTTTCGTAATGAAATATTTCCGATATATTCAGGAAGCTTTCATTACGAATTGGAAAAGTTCCGTGTTTTAGCAGAAACATTTTTCTGATCGAATCGGAAACCTTTCTGTTAGTATCGTGCAGCACAGGTCTCCGTTACTTTCAGAAACGTTTCTGAAAATTTTTTACAGTGTATATAGTTGTAACCATAAATATATAGTGATTTATCACTTGCGCTGACCTAACAAAAAAATGCATTAGAATTACTTTAATAATTTATAATTTAAACTCTTAAAAATATATAAAAATTTCAGTCTTAAAAATATTAAAATATTGTATTATCATCGAAAACACACCTGTGTACATAATTGTTATAATTCTAACATGTCAGGAAGCGAGTGAGAAATCGATTACAAAATCCCATCTTTACATAACAAACTAAAATATGTTCATTAAAAGAGTGTAAAAATAAATAAACACACCTTCACAGCTAAGATAGCTGTAAAAAGATCCTTAAAATCATAAATCCGGAATCTTCAAGCCGACAATGTTATGTAAATAGCCCCATATAGAGGAAATCCGATATACTATTTACGATCTTCGCCTGAAAAAATATTTTCGGATAAAATGTAACGCAAAATTTTACGATAAAATCTGACCCCCCTTGAATTTTATATCACTTAGAAGCAGCAAGAAACTGTGTCTAGGGATTAAGTAACATAACAATATACTGAGAAATCTAAGAATAATTTCTCTAATATAGTAGTTTCTTAATAAAGAGCTTTAATAGCTCGAGTCAAATAAAAAATAAAAATTTCTTAATAAAATATTTTCCCTTTCGATAAACGGGGGGGGGGGGGGACAATTTGATGATTAAAATGTAAGGGGTGTTCTTTCTCTCTCTCTCTCTCTATATATATATATATATATCTTTTATTTTTTTATTTTTTGGCAGATTGTTTTTTATTCTTAGACGTCTTTATATAATAGTTAAAAATTTGGAAATTTGTAATCTGAAGTTAAAATTTAACATAGAATATATAAATACAATTTCGTTGTTTCACTGAAAATTTTGAGTATTGAGAATTTTAGTTTAATTTTTTAAAATTATTTTGATGTAAATACAGAAAGTGTTTAAAAAAATACTAAACTTACGTGAAAAATACATTTCATTAAAAATTGTAATTCAATGTCCATGGATTTTTTTTAATATTATAAATGAAAACAGATTTAACTAGGACTAATTAAATGTTCATTTAAATTGAGAAATTTTATATACTCGGCATGTAAAGTTATTTTTCAACAAACAAAGATAATAGCTTCTCTGTTGCTGATAGAACCTAAAGAATTTATTTCTATCAGATTCTTTTCACGCACTGATTAAAGAATCACTATAACAGCTAGATTGTATATTCATTTTACATTTTTAAATTTGTTTTTTAAAAGGAAAATAATGTAATTTTATCACTTTACATCAGTAAGGAAAAAAACTGCTTGCAGAGAATATCAAAGTTAGTTTCGAAAGATACTGTTACATATATTACATTTTTCGGCGTAAGCAAAGAGCGACCTAATTCCTATATCAAAATATTCTTTTATCCATTTGAAAATGAAAAATTTCGAATTTTTTCAGATATCAGAATTTTAGCGAGAATATCATGAAATCGAAATCAAACATCGATATAAAAATACTCATTAAAAAATAAATTTCCTCAAGATAAGGGACTGCGGGTGGAGCATTTAAATATGCAGATTTAAAAAAGCAGAAAAATGTTATGTTGATAGTATTTCTTTTCATAAAAAAAGACCTTCCATTCAAAATTTAGTCCAAGAAAACATCGCCAGGAGAAATAAGTGAAGTATTATAGATTATAAAAATGAAATGGCAGTGAAATGTTTATGATGCTAATAAAATAAATGACAGAAAAATACTTCGAAAAGGCCCATATTTGAATGAAAATGAAAACAAAATGAGACATTCTTTAGATTTTTAACAAAATAGTTCGTTTATGTCATACATGTAAAATTCAAGACTTGAATTTAATACACTTAAAAGACAGGAAAGCTATGTTATTAACCCATTTTAGGCCAAGCATAGAAATATTATAAAATGTGGTATTATTTACATTGAAATTTGCTTAAATTACATTCATTAAGACACCAAAAAAGTTTCGTGCATGAAAAATAATATTTTATTTAATTTGACGTTACCATTATTAATTTACCATTAATAATTTACCATTAAATTTAAATAAAAAATTTTAAGTTGTCTTATGCCATTTGTTTTATTTTTATTTTATTTACAGAACTTGCAACTTTACGCCATTATAAAAACATATGATTAATCTCAAGTGGAATAATTATACATTTTCAAAAAGTCGAATTTGTCAATAACCGTTTCAAGTAAAAAACCAGCGTATTTTGAAAATTTCTCAACAGAAAGTGATTACTTCAATTGAATTACTAATATTTTATAGATGTCTCCAGAACCCTTAAAAATAGCAGAAAAATAAAATTAGTGAAAAATATACATTGCAGTGTTAATAAAAATATATTTATTGAAATTGTGCGTTTACGCACCTTTGGCCGAAAAGGGGTTAAGCATAAGATTTAAATTCTATACATTCTTCCTTCAGTTTTATGAGCATAGCAAAGAGAATGGGAAAAATAAATTGCATATATATGCTCGAAAAACAGAAAAACTTTCCAATGATAAAGTAGGATTAACCTACTGTTAAAACAAAATTGATTGATTATATTTGATTCAATGTTGATCCAATATTTCATTTAGCGGAAATACTTCCAAGGAAATATAAATACCGGTTAAACATAGAAATATACTTTGAAAATATTTTCAAATGACATTATTATAGAAATAGTGAGGAAAATTAATATGAAAACATTGCTAATTAGCATTAAAAATTTTTTTATGGAAAACCAATGTTTCAAAAAAAAATTCTTTACATTGGCAACGTTAGTAATAATACAGTGAAATATTTCTTACCAATATTCATGTAATATTAATAATTTGCAAGAACTCCAATAGTAAGGCAATATTTCATACCAATATTTCAACTATTGATCAAGATAAAACCAATACAAAAAATATAGGCTCAATATAGTTTTATTATTGAAAATGCGTCACTTAAATCTGGAAAAGCTTCAGATTTTGTTTTATAAAGAAAGATTCATTATTGTTATGTTACTTAATCCCTGGATATAGTTTCTTTTAAGTAGTCAGATTTTATTGTAAAATTTTCCGTTGCATTTTATCCGAAAGTATGTTTCTTTATTTAATTTGTTTGTAATAGACTGACCGCAGACTCACTAAGCATCTTTATGATGATTAAACAGTATCTTCGTTTTATATTTTCAAGTTTATTAAAGGAAATAAAAATATTATGTGATTGTACCCTTTTTTTCTCAGCATTTCCATATCTTTTATGATGTCCAGAAATTAAGGGTCAGTGACCAATTTCAGACGTTTTATCGAATATCTACTGAAACTCGTGCGGAAATCTGAAGCCGATAGGAAATG
The DNA here is from genome assembly GCA_963931845.1 of Maratus michaelseni. NCBI lineage: Eukaryota > Metazoa > Arthropoda > Arachnida > Araneae > Salticidae > Maratus > Maratus michaelseni. The sequence continues at coordinate 350,792,485 of OZ007588.1, read as the reverse complement.
CCCGAAGTGCCCTTGAACTTTGAGGATGTAAAGATCATGTTCGATTTCATGTTTTTCAGTGGAGATTTTGTCGCGTCGGGGGGGGGGGGGGGGGGCAATATAAATTTTAATAATAAAATGATATTTTCGATTGCCCAACAGAAACTGCTAAAAATAGTCTGTCACTGTAGCAAATGACTATGTAGATCCTGTTCAACACATGTGTGCATTTGTGTAAGCATAGTACGTATATTTGTGAAGACGTTGACGTTTCTGCGAAAGATTCAAAAGGGTTTTTTTTTATTGCATGCAGAGTTTTTAGTCGAATTTAACACCGCTTTCTAATAACTTGATACAAAATCGTAGAAATAGTATACTGTGATTAAAATATTAATATATTGAATATTTGATGAGATATAGGTATTTGTATGAAATAAATTTTAACTGCACATACGCAAACTACAGCAAAGATTCTTTGTCATGATTTGATAGTCAATACTATAGGGCAACTCACATAAAAAGACCAGTGAAATATCGTGAAAACTCAAAAAGTTACAGCAATAATTGATAAATTGAGGAGGACATCCCATAGGATTATATGGGATTTCCTCCACAATTTATCAGTTATTGCTGTAAATGAATAATAAATGCTTTGCACACCATATTTTAGAAAAAGCATATTTTAGTGCACTACATAATTGTATATCAAATTTATCATGTTTCGAGTGGCGTAACATCATCAAAACGCACTTGAAACGATTATTTCTTCATTGACCGTAATGTAACTGAATACTTCTGACTGACCTGGTAAATAAACTATAAACGCTACACACTTCATTTTCAATAGGGGTCATGCAATAGTGAGTGTTAAAAAAGAGAAAATGTCACAAAACCTTTTTTTAGATAAAATATCGCAAGAATATCGTGAAATAAAAATTAAATATCAATAAAAACAAATTCAATAAAAAATTTAATTTAAATTTAAAGGAAAAAACACTCTTTTTTTTCAAGCATTCATTGTTCATTTTAAAAATCAAGCCTAGTATCATAAATGAGATTCATGTAGTTCCGAAAAATTCCCATTGCAAAACTTTGCAGGTAAATTGGCGTGAGCGTCGATTATCGAAACTTCACCGTTTTGATTTACGCTTGAAAGATTTAGAAAGCGAAAAGTAGTGAATTAATTTTTTTTTTAAGTATATAATTTTTTGATTTGCTTCTTCTCCAAATTTCTCTCCAACCGGAAAAAAAGCATTACTTAAACTATGCTTCAAGACTTCTAAATAATTTTCTCAACGTATAATTATAGTTCAATTAATAATATAAGACAGAAAAGTGTTTTTTTAAATATATATTAAACCCTTTATTTTTTTTAAAGTTTCTGCTTTTTAATGGTTCAAATATTTGTTGCAGTTTCACAGTCAGTTTATATATTCTGACGAAAGTGGTTTGGTGCATCTTTAACGTCATTTTTTAAAAACTGTGTAAACAGTTGTAACCATAAAGAATATTTGTTGATTTATCAAAAGCGCCCGGCTAAAGAAAACAATGCTTCAAAATTTATTTGTAATTCATAAATAAGTTTTAAAAGCATTAAAATGTTGTATTATCATCGAAAACACAACTGTCTACGTAATTTGCTCAATTCTAGCCTATCAGGAAGGGAGTGAAAATTCGATTACAAAATTCCATCTTTACACACAAAAACCGAGTTGAGTTAAATAAATAAAAGTAAAAATAGTTTTAAAAAACACTCTTTTATAAGGATTTAATATTTATCTTAAACGTTACTCCTAATATTATGACTGCAATTCATGTAATTCCAAAAAAATGTCCACTGTATAAGAACATATGACTGCAAAAGTCAAATATACGCACTATTTAAAAATATCATGTAGCTAATTATATTTTTCGGTCCTGAATACAGGACCATTTCTTTATAATTCGTTCCAAGAAAAACATTACCAGGAGACTTCAGAAAAGTATTACAGCTTATTAGAATGAATTAACTGCTTATGATGCTTATAAAAAGAAATCATATCTCCAAAAGCCCATATTTGAATTTTTAAAAAAAGATAAAATGTGTCTTGAGACTTATAACGATTAATTTTGCTCAAGTTACAGTGGTATATTTTCTTTAAATTATATAGTCTGAATCTTCGAAAATGAAATTCAAACTACAAAACATTAACCTCACACTCATAAAGTAGGGAAATATCATCCAGTATTCAAATTCATGCAAATGCATATTTCTTCAAACACCACAACGCGTTTTCAAACAAGCTAATTTACGTTTTTCACCTTATGATTGATTCCGTTATTTAAGTCATTGCAATGCAAATGGGGTATAGTATATATTTTTTAATCTCTCCATCAATAAAAAAAGATAAAATGCGTCTTGAGACTTATAACAAATTACTTTTGTTCAAGTTACAGTGGTACATTTTCTTTAAATTAGATAGTCTGAATCTTCGAAAATGTATTTAAACTACAAACCACTAACCACACACTCATACCGTACGGAAATATCATCCATTATTCAAATTCATGCAATTGCATATTTCTTCAAACGCCACAACACGTTTTAAAAACAAGCTAATTTACATTTTCCACCTTATGATTGATTCCGTTATTTAACTCATTGCAATGCAAATGGGGTATAGTATTTTTAAAAAAATCTCTCCATCAATAAAAATTCCATCTTCTCCATTTGTTAAATCTTCTAGTAAATTTCCTGTTAGAATTCTTTCGTCTATGAGGTTCATTTGTATTCCTTAATCCCTGGTACAATATGAACACAGATTAGATGAGCAAGGATTTTCTTTACATCTCTTTATATTACATTTATATAGGTATACTTGCAGCTTAGGGGGAAATGCATTGAAAAATAATTCAGTTGATACATAGATATCCGTGTTTGGCGAGTAAAAAACTATTTTGTGTTTTAAAGTGCTTCTACTAATTAACTATTTTTAACAACAAAAAAAAGAAAAGAAAGAAAAAATGCGTCTTGAGACTTATAACAAATTATTTTCGTTCAAGTTACAGTGGTACATTTTCTTTAAATTAGATAGTCTGAATCTTCGAAAATGTATTCAAACTACAAACCACTAACCACACACTCATACCGTACGGAAATATCATCCAGTATTCAAATTCATGCAATTGCATATTTCTTCAAACGTCACAACGCGTTTTAAAAACAAGCTAATTTAAATTTTCCACCTTATGATTGATTCCGTTATTTAACTCATTGCAATGCAAATGGGGTATAGTATTTTTTTTTAAATCTCTCCATCAATAAAAATTCCATCTTCTCCATTTGTTAAATCTTCTTCTAGTAAATTTCCTGTTAGAATTCTTTCGTCTATGAGGTTTATTTGTCTTCCTTAATCCCTGGTACAATATCAACACAGATTAGATGAGCAAGGATTTTCTTTACATCTCTTTATATTACATTTATATAGGTATACTTGCAGCTTAGGGGGAAATGTATTGAAAAATAATTCAGTTGATACATAGATATCCATGTTTGGCGAGTAAAAAACTATTTTGTGTTTTAAAGTGCTTCTACTAATTAACTATTTTTAACAACAAAAAAAAAAAAAAAAAAGAAAAGAAAGAAAAAATGCGTCTTGAGACTTATAACAAATTATTTTCGTTCAATTTACAGTGGTACATTTTCTTTAAATTAGATAGTCTGAATCTTCGAAAATCTATTCAAACTACAAACCACTAACCTCACACTCATACCGTACGGAAATATCATCCAGTATTCAAATTCAGGCAAATGGTGTATAGTATTTTTAAAAAAATCTCTCCATCAATAAAAATTCCATCTTCTTCATTTGTTAAATCTTCTTCTAGGAAATTTCCTATTAGAATTCTTTCGTCTATGAGGTTCATTTGTCTTCCTTAGTGACTGGTACAATATCAACACAGATTAGATGAGCAAGGATTTTCTTTACATCCCTTTTTATTACATTTATGTAAGTATACTTGCAGCTTAGGAGGAAATGTATTGAAAATTAATTCAGTCGATATATAGATTTCTGTGTTTCGTGAGTAAAAAACTATTTTGTGTTTTAAAATGCTTCTACTAATAAATAAATAAATAAATAAATAAATAAATAAAAAGATGAAATGCGTCTTGAGATTTATAACAAATTATTTTCGCTCAAGTTACAGTGGTACATTTTCTTTAAATTAGATAGCCGGAATCTTCGAAAATGTATTCAAACTACAAACCACTAACCTCACACTCATACCGTACGGAAATATCATCCAGTATTCAAATTCAGGTAAATGGTGTATAGTATTCTTAAAAAAATCTTTCCATTTATAAAAATTCCATCTTCGCCATTTGTTAAATCTTCTTCTATAAAATTTCCTGTTAAAATTCTTTCGTCTATGAGGTTCATTTGTCCTCCTTAGTGCCTGGTACACTATCAACCCTGATTAGATGAGCAAGGATTTTCTTTACATCCCTTTTTATTACATTTATGTAAGTATACTTGCAGTTTAGGAGGAAATGTATTGAAAATTAATTCAGTCGATATATAGATTTCTGTGTTTGGTGAGAAAAAAAAACTATTTTGTGTTTTAAAATGCTTCTACTAAAAAAAAAAAAAAAAAAAGATAAAATGCGTCTTGAGACTTATAACAAATTATTTTCGTTCAAGTTACAGTGGTACATTTTCTTTAAATTAGATAGCCTGAATCTTCGAAAATGTATTCAAACTACAAACCACTAACCTCACACTCATACCGTACGGAAATATCATCCAGTATTCAAATTCAGGCAAATGGTGTATAGTATTCTTAAAAAAATTTCTCCATCAATAAAACTTCCATCTTCTCCATTTGTTAAATCTTCTTCTAGGAAATTTCCTGTTAGAATTCTTTCGTCTATGCGGTTCATTTGTCTTCCTTAGTGCCTGGTACACTATCAACCCTGATTAGATGAGCAAGGATTTTCTTTACATCCCTTTTTATTACATTTATGTAAGTATACTTGCAGCCTAGGAGGAAATGTATTGAAAATTAATTCAGCTGATATATAGATTTCTGTGTTTGGTGATAAAAAACTATTTTGTGTTTTAAAGAGCTTCTACTAATTAACTATATTTAACAACCAAATGCATTCCAACAATCTCTCAGGAATATCTGAAATCTCACACAAATTAATTTGTACAAGCTCTCCTAGCAAATAATGTTTCCTTCTTCAAACTTTAAGCCATAATCAAGCAGTTGAGCTATCCAAATTGGTTAATCCAACAACACTGAAAAGAGGGAAAAATAGTGTTTGTATTTATTTATAATTCAGTTTTAGAAAAAATTGCCACGAGACATACAGGACGTGTTACAGTATATAAGAATGAATTAGTGAAATGTTTAAGATGCTAAAACAGAGGAAATGATAATTTACAAAAAGAGCATATTTGACAAGAGAAAAAATATAAGAAAGCGACCTTTTTGTCCTTTTTAACAAAATGTTTACGTTGTGAAATTTTATATGCTTGAAGAACTAAGTTGGTGCTTATACATTTAAAAAACAACAATAATACTGTGTATAGAGAAAATTCTCGATATTTTTACGTCAGTGTTATGAACATGCAAATTAGAATGTTAAAAATAAATAGCATGTCTGAGCTAGAGAAATGGACAAAGTTCACAATGATGGAAGGGGACAGCACTTTAACATGTTAAAAAATTTGAAATTTTGTTTTTCGTTTAAAGTACTTTCTATACATACGAACATTTTATTAAATATAAATCAATAATTAAAGCATGAGGGCAATTTTGAAGATAGAAGTAGAACGTGGCATAGTAACGAAACAGAAACGTAAACTTCAAACTTTTTTTCCTCGGAACAGCATTTGCGAAATCGGCGACAATCTATCTCTGCATATTTTCAACCAACTAATTTTGAACGTTTTTACTTATACGTGAGATATTTCTCCAATGAAATATGTGGGAAAATTTCCCTCCCCCCCACCCCCCAAAAAAAGATATCCTTGCTTTTTCATGTAATTTTAAGTAAGGAAATTTTATGTTGAAAATTTACATTTTACCTTGAATCGATGCCTTTTCATTAAAAATACATACTTTTAAAAATGGCTAAGTATTTCACTACCTTCATTATCTGTCCTTTTGGGTTGTTGTTTCATGATCTAAGTGATGATGATTTATCATGCCCACCGCTAGCCCTTCTCTTTTTGAAGAGCTCCCGCACATCAGATTTTGAATCATCATTTTTCAATATATCAGTTCAAATATATAATGTGTGTGTGTGTGTGTGTGTGTGTGTGTGTGTGTGTGTGTGTGTGTGTGTGTGTGTGTGTGTGTGTGTGTGTGTGTGTGTGTATGTGTCTGTGTGTAGCGATAAAGATTGGTTTCTGAATTTATTTCAGTTGGTGGTGCAAGAGAATTACTTGTATGAGGGGAGTAGAGCATTTAAACAGATTCGTGGAATCCCAATGTGTGTGGGAGGGGGGGGGGGGGGGGAGGGGCGAGTTGCAGTTCAATTTTAGCTCATATCTACTTACATATATATGAGAATAGCAATAATTTAAATAGTTAAATATTGAGTTACAGGTACATCGATGATGTTTTAGTAAGTTGGATTAAATAATGCAAGTATAAATCTAGGTTTTATCTGTTATCCTAAAACTTTAAAGTTAGAACTCTCCTCCCGGGATATTAAAAACATTAATTATCTAGATGTTACTTTAAAATTGGAAACACAATTGGAATTACAATTTGATTACAAGGGTTTATGACAAAAGAAACGATTTCGATTTTAAAACTATAAAGATCTTACATTTTGATTCAAACGTGCATATTTCAGTTTTCATAAATGTGTTTACGAATAGTTTAAATCGTACTGAGAGATTGAATTCAAGGTTTGGCGATGTGATTGGCGAATTCATAAAGTGGAATGCCCAGGCTGTGATGCAAGGTTACCCTGTGAAGTTTGTAAGGAGAAATATGATTAATTTTATAAGGAGAAGTAAATAACGTACTGAACTGAATTCATTTTTAAATTCTGAAGGTGGTCTAGATCAATTGTTTGTTAAGATTAGCTAGAGATGGGTTCTGTTATGTGTTGCTCTGTGTTTCAGTTGATTATATATTTTAATTTTGGTCTCGGCAGGGGAAGGGAGACGGTGTATGCATAAAAACGAGTTTTAACACTGATGAGCATTCCGTTATCCATACCCTCCTGCCTTGCCGATCGCAGCGCCGGGCGAGACAAAGCCCTGGTGCGATATAAGCCCTTCAGAGGCTTGGGTGCGATGGTCGTTTACGCGCGTCGGCGATCCCCTTGGGCTCCTGACCGCGCAGGATAGTTTTATACCCTCCTGCCTTCTGGTTTGTTTTATCCTGGTTTTGTTTTACTGTTAGTAATTTTGAGTTTGCTTATATTCGAATTATAGTTTAAGTTAGTTATATTTTAAAGTTCAGGTGAATTATTGTTATTTGTTTTTCGTCTATGTGGTGCGGTTGGTGTGAATTTATAATTGAATTTGAATATATATATGCATATATATACAATTTTCTATTTTAATATTTGTATAATAAATTATGCGAATGAATATTTGTAAACACGAGAGGAACACACACCCGGTAAAACACACTCGGGCTACTCAGATTATAGAAAATAAGTCAAAACTCTTTTGATAACTCTAATACATTTTATAGTTTAATATACTTTTTAAGATTACTCACTGACTGACGATATCAAAAAGCCTTTTTTATGAAAAATATCCCTAACCTATTCAAATAAAGTTTTAAAATTTATTAAAATACGGCTAATACGATATTTTCGTATTAGCCGTATGACTGAAGTTAATAGCCGAAAACATCGCTAAAGATTTTACTACTTACAGCAGCCTTTCTGATTCTGGTGATTTCAGTGCTTTCAGTTCGATTATATGTTTGTTAAGTTTGTGTTTTATTTACATTATTTTATTATTTTATTTATTTATTGATGAAGTTTTAATTTCGTTACAGAATATAAGCCGGAAACAAATTCTAAACTATTTATAATATTTTAAGTGCAAACAAGTTAATATTTCGTAATAGGACTTCAGAGATAGATTAAAAGAAATTCATGCTTGATAATGGTTTAAAAAGCCATAAAATAATCAGTAAATTGAGATACAGTTTTCAGTTAAATTGTATCTGAAATATTTTGTTTTTTCTATTCGATGGTTGAAAAATTGAAATTGTGTTCAGTTACTAACGGAACAGTTTTTGCTTTATAATACAGATTTCGCATTTCTTAAAAGAGAAGAAAAATTACGAAAAACTTTAAATATCAGGTCATCCAAAGTGGTGTTACCCCTTAACCAAGTATAATAATTGTTTGTGAATAAATAAAGAAAATTTTCAGTTTGAGACACTCACAAGAAAAAACAGTTTCGGGCCAATATTGATTAAAGTGGTTATATCTCAGCTATATTTTGGTCAATATTGGTAATATTACATGTTTCATTGCTTCCAAAATTTGTGAGTTTGTATTTTGCCACACTGTAAAAAAAAAAAAAAAAAAAAAAAAAAAAAAAAAAATCCGTTTATTTACGGAAAAGGGACTGGCAGCAGAGCTGCCGGAATGTTTCCGTTTTTTTAGGAAAGTTCCGTTTTTTAGTCCGTAAATTCCGTAAATAGCACGATACAGACGCGAAGGAGTTGAGGCGCATGCGTGGCGATCAAAAATACTGTAAACCCATTGGATGATAGATTTGTAGAGTAATAATTCCGTATTTGAAACTCTTAATAAAATGTTTCTTCTTACGTCTTTATATATTAACTTCTTTCATTTAATAAAATGTCTGATAAATGTCTTGATTAAAATAAATATGAACACGACTAGAGTTTCGAGAGCAATTAATTAGTATCTTCCATCACCTAGTGATAAAAAATAAAGTTTAGATAGCTCAACAAGACTAAAACACATGGTTGGCAGACAGCGTTTTACCCTTGTTGGATTAACTACTCTCTGTTTCTGATCAGCTGATGATGAGCACTGCTAATTAATTGCTCTCGGAACCATACTCTCGTAGTTTACTCACCATCTAAAAGAAAAAAGTAGGTCCTACTACATATCTATATACAGAAATATATCATCGACCTTTCATTGCCAAAATTTTCAATAACAGCAATATTTTTCTAGTTATTGGTTTCATTACAAATATTTCAATTTAATGCACGGCCCTGCCTTAGCCTTCATAAAAAAGAGCAAAGCCCTAGCTCGACCCGTTCTGGAAAGAATGAAGACCCGGCCCGGCTTGAGACCTTGCAGACCTCTAATTGGACTTCAATATAAACACTATATCTCATATTAGTTTACTACAAACGATGCATATGAATATGGGTGAAAGAACAAAAAAATATATAGCAATATATATCAGATATGTAACCACTATAGTATACCACTAAAATCATTATAGATTTAATTAAAAAAATTAATATGGAGTTCTTATTTAATTTATTTTTATACACTGATCGAAATAGCTTTAACTAACAAGCATTAGATAGTATCTTATTTCCATTTACTTGTCCAAGTTTATTTTTTGAAGAAGAACCGTGTGTCATTTTACTTTTTTTACTTAGCACTTCCATAACTTTTCATAAGGGATAAAACTTCTTGCACCCATTTATATGAAAGTTCGTAGCGTAAAATTCTGTCAAATATATTAATCTCTTTGGGCAAGCAGACAGCGGTGCATTTGCTATCAAAGTTTGTTTTTCACGTAAAAAAAGGGTAAGAAGCCGAAATTTTTTTTAAGATATGAAAATAGCGTAAAAATATGATGAAATCCAAATCAAATATCGATAACAAAAAACTTAATAAAAAATAAATTTCCTCCAGATAAGAAAATGTGACTGGAGCATTTAAATATGTAGATTTAAAAAGCAGAAAACTATCAATTTAATGTTACCTTTTTTCATATGAAAAAAATCATTTATTCATAATTAAGTGCCAGAAAACATTACCAGGAGACATATAGTATTACTTCTTATAAGAATAAAGATGTGAAATGTTTATAATGCTTAACAATTTTTTTTTTTTTTTTTACTCAAAGGTATACATTAAAAAAAAAATAAATAAAATAAAATAAAATAAAATAAATAAAATAAAAAATAAAAAAGGAATGCAATTTTTTTTTTTTTTTTTTTTTTTTTTTGAGATTTTTAACAAAACATTTCCGTCAGGTTATTTTATGTTTGAATGTATGAACTGAATTTTACACTTTTAACAGGAAAATTATATTATTAAATACAAGAATCCAAATTCTATGCATTCTTATGTCATTTTTATAAACATATAAAAAGTAATATATGTAAGTTAGATAATTAAAAATATTTCAAAATGATTAAGTAAGAGTACAAAGCAAACTGTAAAAAACAACATTGAGCCAAATCTTTGTGTACATAGACTATATCTTGTCCAATACTGGCAAGACATAGTCCAATTTGGCAATATTACCTCAACATTGACGTATTTACATTTTATCAACAATTTAGTAATATTCCGAATAAATATTTTGACATGTCATTGCCAGTATTCCAATGTAAAAACAACATTTGTGTAACATTGGAGTTTTATTACAAATGTTATAACTATAATACTGACACCCCAGCTGCCAGTGTTATACCGTAAAATTAACAGTAATAAACAGTAAAATAAGTAGTAATATATGCTACCGCGCTTGCGCGGTAGCGTATTTCTGTAAATCATACTGTATTATACTGTAATATCAACACTTTTTTTTTTTTTTTTTGCAGTGTGTATAATAATAGCATGCATGGAGATATAAAGGTTTATTTCAAAAATTGAAGAAATTTCTACATATTGTTTGTAGATGGCATGCAGGGTTTTCAACCAAATTTAACGCGACTTTCAGGAAATTTGTGAATGTACAGTACAAACAACATATTACAATTTGAATATAAATGTATTAAATATTTAATGAAATTTGAGCATTTACGTGAGATAATTTTTAGGTGCACATGCGCTAAAGCTAGCAATTTTTTTTTTTTTTTTGTATAATTTGGTAGTCAACCGCATAGGGCAACTGTAAAAAGGCCATACGAATATTGTAATAATTCACAAAGATATCGGCGATATAGTGAGCTGAATTTCAGTTGCTTTCAAATAGTAGCCGGATGATAAGGTATTTTTGCGAAATCGTCATTTTTTATTAACCGACTTCCAACAAGGGAATATGTATTTACCTTAACGTAATCTTCAAGCGCAAATTTTAAAGAAATGCTTCGATTTCGATATTTTTATTTATTTATTTTATTATTATTATTATTATTATTTTGATGGAATACGTTCGTTCTGATATTTATTCAAAGAAGATCGGAAGCGTGAACAAAAATTTAAATTTTAAAAAAATAAATAAGAAAATTACAAACAAATGGAAAATCCCTTATCATACAGCTACTTTTAGAAAGCAGCTGAAATTCAGCTCACTATATCGCCGATATATTTCTGAATTTTCATAATACTCGATTATCTTTTTTATATGAGTTGCCCTTTATAGTTGACTGCTAAATTATGCAAAAAAAGTTTTGTTATCTTCAGAGCGTGCACAGTTAAAAATTATTTCATACAAATACACTCATATTTTATTTAATATTTAATGTATTTATATTGTAATTGCAATATGTTTACAGGGTGATAAAAAATCTTATTTTATGCTATTTGTTGTTGGTCCCATAATTAGTTATAAAAAAGTATGAGGCCTAATATGTTCTTTTTTCCGGAAGTTCCAGAACACTGTAATAAAATACAAATATGTCTTAATCTACGAAAATATAATATAACCACGTACGAAAATATATAATAACCTCTTCCGAAAAGCGCTCTTTATCTTTAGAAACCTCAGAAACCATTATATTTTCGAGATTTAAAGAACCATTTGTAAAAATATAGTTTCTATTGCTGGCACTGATTTTCAGAAACGTTTCCGAGTAGTTTTTACAGTGCATTAATCAGTTTTCTCAATACGGAATATAGGTTTTTCGGATGTATTAATTCTCAATTAAATATTATCAGCTGCGTAACTGAATTTTTACATAAAAGAATAACAAAATAATATTACTTTTAATGTTAATTTATCATGTTTTTCTGTAAAAGATGTTTGTTGAACATGAAATTTTTTTTTTTTTTTTTTTGAAAATTGATATCCTTCGAAAAATCTATATTCCAGGTTGAGAAAACTGATTAACATACACTATAAAAACTACTCGAAAACGTTTCCGAAAATTAGTGGCAGCAAAAGAAACTTTGTTTCTATAAAGGCTTCTTTAAATCTCGAAAATATATTAGTTTCTGAAGTTTCTAAAGATAAACAACATCTTTTGTAATCGTGGGTAACTCGGAAGAGATTAGTGTATAATTTGCTTGTTGTTATATTATATTTTGCTGGATTAAGAAATATTTATTTCTTTTTACGGTGCAGAATAGGTCTAGTATTTCTCTAGAAATTCGAGTAAGCGTCTAAAATCGAAAGTGTCCGATGCATTTTGGATATACAGTGTAGTTTACAATAAATTCAGAAAAATTAATTTAGCCTCCAAAACATGCCAATAGAAAAGTATTATAAACAAGCTGGAAATTGCAGATCTTGATGATTTTTAATTCTGTGAAATGAATTATATCGTCTGCAGATTAATTTCTGTCATAAAATCAGTATCTCGGTCGCTTGACGATTAAACCTCGAAAGCTCCTATAACAAAAAAACACCGTTTTTTTTTTAATTCTAATTTCTTAATAAATATTTTTATTAATATCTTCTAAAGTTTGGATTCGATTTTTATAAAATTTTAAATGTCGCGACAAAATTCTGCAAAGATAATGTATCTTAAATTTCAAACCATTTGGTTGGGTAGTTTTTGCGCTGTTATATATAGACGGTCGGACGGATCAGACAACGACTATAGGTGCTACGTATTTATATAATTACGAACGCACCTGAAAAACAGAGCCATAATAAAATTATTATAGCTTATAAGGATAAAATAGTGAAATGTTAGCAGAGTATTTTTTTCAAAAATAACATATTTGAATTAAAAAAAAAAAAAAAATGCATCATGTTTCAAATAACGATATTTCCATTGAAGTTATGGAGGTATAATTCATTTAAATTAGATAGTCCATAACTTCGTAAAATGAATTCAAAATAGAAATCACTAACCTAACGCATATCTTAAGAAAACATACACAGCATTTAAATTCATGCAAATGTGTATCTCCTCAAACATCACAACGCATTTTCAAACAAGCTAATTTACATTTTTTACCTCATGATTGATTCTCTTGTTCAACTCATTGCATTCCGAATGTGGTATGTCATTCTCAAAGTAATTCTCAATGAATAAAATTTCCATCTCCGGTTATATTTTAAAATCTTTTTTCAGGAAATTTTGTATTGGAATTCTTTACTCTATGAGGTTCATTTTTCTTGCCTAGTGTCTTCAACTCATATTAGATGAGCAAGGATTTTCTTTACATCCCATTATATTACATTTATCTAGCTATACTTACATATTAGGAGCGAAATGTATTGAAAGTTAATTCAATCGATATATAGATTTTTATCTTTCGAGAGTAGTATACTTTTAACGCTCTAATGTGCTCATATTTATCAAATACTTTTAACAACAAAATATATTTCAAAAATAAACTTTAAGCTTAGAAGAATATTAAACCTCACATAAATTGATTTTTACAATTTCTCTTTGAAAAAAAAATTATTCTTCAAAAACTTAGGCCATAATTAAGTCATTCAGTTTTCCGAATTCATTAACTGAATAAAACTAAAAGCAGAAAAATATTGTTTTTGTGTATGTTTGCGTTTATTCATAATTTAGTTCTAACATACTTTGCCAGTGAGAGATAAAGAAAATTTTACAGCTTATAAAAATAAGGTAGTGAAATGTTTATGATGCTAAAACAAAAAGAAAGTACTTTTGAGAAATGCATGTTTGAATGGAAAGAGAAAATTGTAGCTTTTTTGATATTTTTAACACAAAGTAAAAGACTTGAGTTCACAATTATACATTTATCAAGAAAACTGTGTAATAAAGGTACATATTGCAAATTCTATGTATTCTTACGTGAGTTTTAAGAATGTGTGTAAACGGGAATGTAAAAAAATAAATAACACGTGTAATTTTGATAAAAAGAAATATTTCTTAATGATTAACTAAGAATAATTTTGCATTCTGGACCAATAATGAAACCTTTTTATTCTTAGTATTAGAACAATATCGGACCAAACTATTTTGGAATAGTTGTACCTTATCTATATCTTAGTCAATATTGGTAATTTTAGTATAAATTATTGTCCCAATATTTGTGTGTTTAGTGGATAGTCATACGCAGGGAGACAGATTTTTTAAAAAACCTTAATTGAGTGGGTCGGGGCAAAAAAGTGCCAAGCCACATTTTTGGTGAAATAAATCTAACGCTTTAATCTGTTGCTTAATATTTCAAAAGGTAATGTTCTACATGTAATTTGTTTATAATGTCACTTGGTGGCAGCATATGTCCCAGGTTTCGTTTTTGCCCCTGACTTTTTGTCCCCAATGAAGATAGCTAGTTGACAAAGGACGTAATAGTAATATCATTAAAGTAATGCCATGTTGTTATTCAGAATATCTCAACTTTTACTAAGAAATTGATAAAAAAAGCTTTATGTTATATATGTTGATTTGAGTATTTGATCTAACTTTCAAACTGATATATCTCAGAAGTTCAAAAATGTGGCTTAGCACTCTCTTGCCCCGACCCCTTCAATTAAGAGATAGACATTTTAGCCATTGCATATTATAAATATACTTATTAGAAGCATCTTGCATACTGAATTTACTAATATACAGAAACGGGAAAAAATCTCATTAAAATAATATTAGCATTTGTTTGTCTGTGTATCACACATAGTACAGTGAGACAATGCTGACTTTTCATGTGCTACATCGACAGATTCAACAATCTCGTATATGATATTTATGTGCCTGGATTTTTGAGCATCCACATATCATCGGCCGCGTTGTAGACCGAGTTAAATGGTACAAAAAACTGATAAATCCAGGGAATGGAATCTGTATCTTCTATTTGGTGGTAAGGTAAGTTATGTGTTCCCTATATATAGGTATTCCTGTCTCAGATACATAAAGGCATTTTTAAATAATATATAATGAATATTATTCATTATATAATAAATGTACTTGTAACGGTACCCAGTGATACACTGATTCGGTGCGTACCAGCGTTTCATGTCTATCTCTGTGGTGTACACCACGTAGATTTGTTGAAAATGTTGTTGTTCTTTTGGCTTTGTTAGAATGAAATACTTGGTATTGAACAGAGAAATAGTGCAACATGTGCATGATATTAACATACAATTAGACCGAAGATATATGATCTATAACAGACGTAAATGAGTAATAACTTTCAAATTAAAAAAATAAAACGTAATCAGAAGTCACAGGAGCCGCTGGGGTATCTTGTTGAGCCATTTTTGCAGACAATGATTCATGCTGATTCAATACTGATTTGGCATCACTGTTTTTCTGTTTTTATCTTGTCTGAACACACTATTGTGTGCAGTTTTGCTTGAATAACATGTTTGTGCCATTTCACAATTTATAGGAATTACAAGTAAGTTCAAATGTTTATTTATTTTGTAAAGTTTATTTCATCTTAATTTTTATTTTTGAATTTTTTATCTCTAACAATAGTAATATTCAATGAATTTTGATGTCAGTGGTTTTTCCTAATCTTAAAGTTAATTTTACCTGACTAATTTTCAAGAGACTTATCGTCTTTGTTATTTTTATTTATTTACTTATTTCGATCGACAGTGTGACTATTGGGGTAACAACCACACAAACAAATGGCTCAAACGGACGATTGTGAGTATTGACTAAAAAAATACTGTTCTAATTTCCTTTTAAATTAATTTACTTATGCTGAATTTGACTACAATACAAAGTCTGATGCTGAAAAAATCCCTAATGTGCAAAAAACTAAAAAAACGCACCATACAGATTTAGGAGCTTAAATCGGACGAATACATTATCGTAGAACTTGTCTGCATTGAAAATTTTAAAACAGAAAGTTCTAAGAGTTCTATGTTATTTTTACTGAAATTATATCAAGTGAAGAAAATGTGCAAGTAAAATAGTCTCGTAAAAGCTAAAGATTATTTAAAAAAAAAAAAAAAAAAAAAAAAAAATAGTATTTCTCATTTAGATGATGTGATGGAAGTGGAAAAAAAAAGTATTATTGCTATTGTTAAACCCGTTCAAATATCTAGGGAATGTTATACATAACTTTTTAAACATCACAATTAATATTCCGGTCTGGCTGAAGAGGGACACATACATTACTTTGATTTATACAAACTTAGTGTTAAGAACCTTGCACATATGATTTCTCATTTTTTAGCAATGTAATAAAAAATATTGTGTTTCTTGAGCATTTATGTATTTTTATACTAACCTGTGTTATAGCGTATGTCAATTTATAGCACTCTAACTTGAGCCACACAAGTTTGTTTCTACTATTAGTATATCATTGTATACAAGGTTTTTTTTCTTACATGTACACGTAAAGTAGAATGGTGCACCTAAATTTTAGTTGGCTCAGTTAAACTAAGTTTAATGGTTATCAGGTAATAGATATTTAAATTTTGAAAGTATTTAAGAACTCCTGATGACAATATTTTCGTACCTTCTAAACGAAACAACACTACGCTTGAAATGGAGCTGGTGAACACTTCAAATAAAGCTGCACTGAACAGTTTAAGGTGCATCGGTGCAAACGCAAACTTAATTTTAAAAGCTTCGCTGTTTCATTGTGCACGCTATCAAACTGCGTACGATTTTGGACTACAGTTTGTCAATACTGATGCAATATTTTCAAAAGATATTTCGTAATTTTTTCCCAATATTTACAATATAAATCAGATAGTTAACCAATATTGGTATTTCATTAGAAGTATTTTCAATCAAAGTAGTATATTAAGTAGTAGATATTGATATATTGATAGATAATATTGATATATTGTAGTATATATAGTCACAATATAAACAATGTGTCCAATACTAGCTGATCCGTCCGGCGTTGCCCGGAAATTAGTAACTTTCTTTTGCGGATTCGATAAAAATAGTCATTTTCGGCACGCATTCTGTTCTAAACAAACCTCTTTCCGAACGAAACTCCGTTACTCGTCCCCCCTGCCTGCCTACAGCATTGTATAGCAGGCGTGCTATGCACACGTTGCAATATCTTTTAGTTTCAATTTCCACCGCTAGCGGACGCGAAATGATCTTACTTAGTTATCTATATCTTAATTAGTTCATGTTAAGTTGAATGAACCAATTCCCGTTGAAGAAGATTCCAAACGCTTTTTAGAACACTTTGGTCGAAATATGAAAATGCCCTAGGTTAATCACTTTCAACCACCATATCTCCCACACTCCCACAGCTATCGATATGCAATCACAATAGTGTACGATGGGAGACTCGAGGCTACTACCACACACAAACACCAGTGTGATCTGCGTTGTGGTTGAAAAGTGAAATATAAGCGAAACACACGCCTGTATATATATATATATATATATATATATATATATATATATATATATATATATATATATATATATATATATTAGTTTGTTACTGTTGGATGCATATTAATATGTGTGAAAAAACAAACGAAAAACACAAATATATATCAGGTAGTGCAAACCTTTACAGTATGAGCCTAATATCTAGAAAAATCCAGATTTTATTCAACAATAAACATGGATATCTTATTAATTTATTTTTAAGCCATCAACGTAAAAAGCTCTATCTATCTTTATGGGCGTTAGATGGTATCTTCATTTTACATGTCCCTTTTTTTCCTTAGAAAAAAACCTTGTGCAATTTTAGTATTTTTACTCAACACTTCCATATCTTTTAGAAAGAAAAAACATACTGCTCGCAGCCAATATCAAAGTTAGTTTCGAATGATTCCGTTGAATATATTAATCTCTCTGGGCAAGCAAAAAGCGATGCATTTGCTATCAAACTTTGCTTTTCTTGATAAAAAAAAGAAGCGGAAGAAGTCGGAAATCTTTTTAAGATATGAAAATATCGCAAGAATATGATGAAATCGAAATCAAATATCGGTGACAAAAAACTCAATAAAAAATAAATTTCCCCCAGATAAGGAAATGGGACTCTAACATTTAAGTATGCAGATTTAAAAAGATGAAAAAATTCCATGTTGATATTACTTTTTTTCCCCTGCAAAACGGTCGTTTATTCATAATTTAGTCCCTGAAAACATTGCTAAAAGACATAAGGAAAGTATTACAACTAATAAGAATAACGTAGTGATATGTTTATGATGCTTAAAAAAGAGAAAATTACTTCCAAAACGCATACATTTGAATAAAAAATAAAATAAAAATGACGCTTGCGATTTTTAGAAAAGTATTTCCGTCAAGTAATTTTTTAAGGTCCAAAACCTTAAGTTAAACTGAAAAACAAGTAGAAAACTATGTAATTAAGTTACGAGATGCAAATTTTACGCATTCTTATGTTAGTTTTATGAACATTTAAACGAGATTGTGAAAAATAAATAGGAGATATTGTGTAATTATGATAAACAGATATATTTATAAATGGATAATAATTTATAATCATGGATTATAAATAAATAAAGAAACATTTTCAGTTTGAATCATAAATTGCAACCCAGAATTTTACTGAAATCTATTCGCATTATTTAAGAATAATTAATGAAACTAAACATTTTTTTAATACTATCAAGATATATGCTTGACACATAGAATCACTTATTGAGAAATTTTTAAATATATATTGGGTATTCAAACAATACCGCAAAAGCTACACTGCAAAAAAATTGTTGATTTTTACACTACCGCATATGCGCGGTAGTGTATTACTGCTTATTTTACTGTTTATTACTGTTAAATTCACAGTATAATACTGGTAGCTAGGATGCTAGTATTATACTGTAAACTCAACATTTTTTTTTCGCCGTGTACACAATGCGCGAGTTCTTGATCGAAGTACAAAATAAAAATTAAAATGAGCGACACACAATCCTTAGTATTTTGAAATAAACTAGAAAAAAAAAAGTTTGGTGTCATAGCCACTGGACGAAAGTAAGCGTTGTTGGAAATATGGATATCTAGTAATGCATATTAGGTATCAAACAATGTGCAGATGATAATATGCTCAGAATGAAGTTATTATATGTATATCCTATCTCCATAAAGATACATCGCCAAAAATGGTTGTCAATCGCCAATCCTCTTTACCTTTGCTAATCGCCGATAGGGCTCACAACAGTAATTTAATATGCGTTTATTAAATACAAACATCACTTTTTTTTTTATTTTGTACCTTTATCGAGATAGAAACGCTAATTCCATAGTTTTACGCTTGATGGCGATGTAAGTGATCTCAATGAATAGTGCATAGTCACTTTGGTATACCCAGACACCACGTTCATGACTATAATTTGCAGCCGTTCCTAAATTAATAGGGGTATATAATAATTTAGTGCGCACTCCGTATTTCCAATATAAACAGCGATTATATTGAGCATCTGCTCATTGAAACATATATCATAATGTAAGTAGCGATGTTCACGTTTCCAATAACATTTATTTTGCGTGCACCTTATTGGACGTCTAACTTGTTCTTTTGTATTTTTATCCAAAACTAAGGATCGTAGAGTATAATTGTTTGGTTAATTTTTGTGTAATCTACTATTTATGCGTTCTTGCTGGAATACTCTATATAACTACCTCATAAAATTAAAAGCAGATATGCTTTAAAAAATCTTAACAAGTTTCGCGCTGGGGAAAAAAAAAGAAAAAAAAAAAGAAAGAAAGAAAAGAAAAGAAAAGGTGGAATTTTTTTGATTGACCTAAACTGTGGCTTTTTTTTTCATTTTCATGACCAGCTGACGAACTTCCTGACTTTTTCACGACTTTCATTATTTTGGTGAAGAAAATGTGAGACGTTGTCTGGGTAAACCTTGTGAGGGAAAATCACTCATATATTTTTTTTATTATTATTGGGATTTCCAGAAATATTGTGGGAATAACGCGATCCCGCATTCTCGGGTGAATGTTATGAACGCTGCATGAACGGCATAAATATCAATTTTATATTATAGATTATATGCTTGAAAAAATATCTTACCGAGTTGTTTTGAGCAACAGTTGATTACAAAGTATAAAAACAGGCACATACCTATAAAAGACAAAATATCAAATTGTTAGTTATTAAATAGGAACAATACACTGAATCTGAAAAATTACTAAAAAATGTAATTGGTAACATTTAAATGCAAATTAATTTCCAAAACGTCTCTTAAAAGGGTGAAAACCAACAAAAACATTAAAATTTAAAAATAATAATGTACTAATGTATAAAAATGCATGTTCCATAATACGCTGATACTAAAGATTTCTCAGATCATTTGTAGGACTTAGATATAATTAAAATTAAAATAACTAATCAATTAATACTGTGTGAAATACATTGTAAACAGTGTAACCTGTAAAAGTATTTTCTCCATGCACTTGATGTATTATAGGGGCAAGCACAAAGTCTAGGCCTGATTACAAAACGTCTGCTCGAAATAACAATTGAAAATAGTAATCTGAAAATTTTAACATTGCACAGCTCCCGATTCTTATATATATTTTTTTCATCGTAGTAAAGACGGCATAACTAGTCCCTAAACATAAGCTAAGCAATGAATCAAAAGTTAACTGTAACGTTTTCGAAGTATAAAGTCCTTCGAGTAACGCAATTTTGTCCACACCTAACCCGACATGCGTCGGGTCGGGTTGCCTCTATTTTTTTTCGATGCGGGTTGGGTTCGAGTCAGGTTGACTTTCAATATTTCGCGTTCTAATCGACTTCCGACTGGGTTTTGACTCTTTCGAGTCGAATTCGGGTTGACGCAATTTTTGAAAAGAAAGCCCTATATGTTTTTTAGGCTGTATTTTTATTACGATTTTTGAGTCGATGATGCAAAAATCTACATATCTCCAAAGAATAACAAGTTGGAAATTGTACGTCAAACGTGACAAATGAGGTGTGTTCGTACTATAACTGGTTTTATAAATATTCAGATCTTGGTACAATAGCTGTTGCAATGTTCTGCAAAAATGCATGAATACAATTTTTTTTATGTGCAGATTTTTATATTATAGATATTAATTTTATTTTATGAAATTAAGTTAATTAAGTTTCAATACACTTTTAGAAACAATTAATTACAATTCTGTTATATTAAAATTATACTATGCTCAATTATCTAATACAAGACAATGTAAAAAAAAAATCATCATTATTATTTCACTGAAAAAATGAATTTTATAGTCTGTTATTATGACATGATTAATTTTCGCAATAAAAGAAGTTGGCAAAATTTTATCTTTTGTTGACATTTACTGAAAATTCCATGTAGCATAAAAATACAATAAAGAGAATTAAAAAGTTGAGTAACTAGTACAAACATAAAGGAAATAAGAAAATGCAAAAGCAGGATATACGATGTTGCCAAGTCTATCTGTTTGAATACCCACAAAGCGTTTGATGGAATCCTTGCTCTTGTTCATTCAAATATTCATGTATTTGTCTATTGTTCATTAATATAGGAATTCCAGTCCTTATGCTTAATTTTTAAGCTTTCATTTTTTATATTCGGCGTATAACACGCACCTGTAAAATTCGACCCATTTTCATCTTTCAAATGTGCGCGTTATACGCCAAAATATACCATACTTGTCATACAAAAATGTCTACTTTTGACAGTATCCCCTTTTATATATGGCTACGTATTTGGTAGATCTTTAACTGATATATTCTATATAATTTCTGCCTAAAAATCTATTGAAATGGCTCGCTCATGCAACAAAAATAATTTTTATTAATGAAAAGTCATTTTTCCACAAATGTTGCGTTTTCAATATCGATTACAAATTATTCGATGAAATTGAGGTTTGAATAGTCGAATTGTTTTTCAATTCTACAACATCAAATTTTAAAAACAAGTTGGAAGTTCTACGTTTAACGTTACAAATGAGATGTGTTCGTACTATAACTAGTTTCACTGAAATGAATTATATCGTCTGTTATTATGATATGATTAATTTCCGTAATAAAATAAGTACATTTTTAGTTGGCAACATTTTATCTTTTGTTGACATTTACTGAAAATTCCAATGGAAAACTAATAAAATAATGGCCTAGCTTTAAAAATTTCAGAACTTGAAATCTATGTTTAGGCTATTTTTCCATTTAATATCTATTTCTGCGCATGCGCGGTAGCGCTTTACTGCTTGCACGGCAGCGTATTACTGCTTATTTTACTGTTTAATACTGTTATATTTACGGTATAATACTGGCAGCTGGGTGCCAGTTTTATACTGCAAAATCAACAATTATTTTTTGCAGTGTAGCAATGGTAAAACATTACGCACAATATCTAAGGATTCAATGGAAATTTGATGCCTAGTTTCTTATAAATTTCAAAAAAGGTATTTAGTGTGATTTTTTAGAATTTATCATGTTTTTTTCGAAAGGGCTGAATTGATAATTAAAAAAAAAAAAAAAAAAAAAAAAAAAAAAAAAAAAAAAAAAAAAAAAGGCTATGCAATATACAGTATGGCTCAGAAATATTAGTATAAAAATTTTAGAGTGATAAATCACATCAAGAGAAATAAGTTTTTGCAGGAAATATTTTGATAACTAAGAAAAAAAAAGAGACATCCTTTAAGAACAGTAACCAAGAAAATAGAGGTTAAAAATATTAATTTCTTGAGGAGATATTTTAAATATATGAATGCATCCTACGCCCGATCCTACGTACGAATTAACATTAGCAAGAGGAATTGGGAAGTTTACTGACGAGCAGCCTTTACAAAAAAATGAAAGAATGTAAAATTATTATTTGCCCGATTGATATGTTGTTTCTTAAATGAAGATTTTGCTTTCCGGAGGTTCTTGCACCAATTCGGCTGGCAGATGCAGTTGGCATACTACCTATAGATTTCTTTTTATGTTTTAATGGATGAAAATGACATCATATTTAATATGAATAATAAAATTTCAACTATTAAAATTTAAATATTCTTGTATGCTTAAAAATGACGTCATTTTCATACGACCAGTTTCGAAAATTTTAAAAGAACAAAATGTACTGGCAAATGTTATAACTTTTGAAAATAACGTAATTGTAATGGCACACCAAGCAACTTTTTACTATAATTTAGAGTGTCATTATAAGAGTGCGGTAACATACGCGTACATGACACAATTCAGATAGGAAGGTATAATGGAAAGATCCCTCCGTTTTTATTCAAATCCTCTAGAGTCTGTACCAATCAATATTTTGTTTTTTGTTCATCCATATGTCGTCATTTTTTTGTGAAGGAACTCAAACTATAATCGCATCAAAATCATGCAATTTTTAAAATTTAATTTTCGTAAATTTCAATTAAACTGAATTTTAAATGTAATTTCTTATTTATAATATATTTTTTATGTAGAAATACATTATATGTCCCCCCGTCCCCCCCCCCTCACCCCCCACCCTCTTAAGAAAATCGAAAGCTGCCATAAAATGCAAATGCGACACATCGGGTTGCCATGCAGCTAGTAAATAATGAATAAGTTTTGAACAAGTATAATGAATAAATAAGTATCGCTTTTATTCCACAGACATGAAAGAAAACAGTACTCTGTTAAACTCTTTAAAAAATGCCTTTGGTGGGACCTGAGATAAAGTATAACTGTCTGGTTAAGATCCCTCTCAATAATGCATTTGATTTGTAGAGAATTTATTACGAATTCATTCTTTTTATTTATATGCACACACACGATTCGTATAGCAAAGAGACAATATATATGAGGGTTCAATGGGAATTCGCTGCTTAGTTTGTTATAACTTTCAAAAAAAGAATTTAAGGTGATGTTTCTATGAATCTATTTTATTTCCCAAAGTAGAGCTGCACTGGTGATAAAATTCAGTTTTATAAAACCGAATTCAGCTACATAAAATAAAAAAAATTTATCTGTTTCATATACTTTGTTTTTGTAATAACTATTTTAATTTTCGTTTTGTTTGGTTCCATTTATTAAAAAAATATATCGTTTGCATTTATTTACTATATTTAATTCTATTACTATATCTTATTCTAATTATATTTAATGTTCTGTTAATCAGGCTTCGTGTAACTTAATTAACTATAAGTCTGCCTCTTCAATGGTTAATCAAATAATTAAGAGATCACGTATGTCACTACTAAAGGAACGAACAAAAGAAAAATCGTGGAGAAATACCATCTCTAGCCTCCCCGATTGTCCAAGAAGCAGTGCTGTAGCTGCCTTTCGTCTCGCGACAAAGCATGATTGTTTATATGCTCATCTTTTCCGTCTCCAGATAGTGGATAGTCCTGCCTGCCCCCTCTGCCGCAGTGGTGCGGCGATAAATGCTGACCACTTCACTGACTGTTCAGCACTCGAGAGCAGCGAAGAGCTGTCTCTGACTGTTCACTGACTGTTCAGCAGCGAAGAGCTGCATTTACTCCCGTTCAGTCCAGAGACTCTTTACACATTTTAACTTCTTGATTTTATGTTGTTCTCATGTTAATTACCCTTTACTTTGTTACTGTGTTTGGTGTTATATTTTTACTTATATTTCTGGGTTTTTTTCATAATCTCTGTACGGCGTAAGGATAATGTCTGTTCGCCTGCTGCATTGGAATTTTTAATAAAACATTCTATACGCTACTTAAATAGTTTAAATACATCTATGTATAATCATGCCATTACCAAACAATTAACAGCACTACTAAAAATATCGAAATAATATCGAAGAAAATATTTACTTTATTATTACAACAGTTTACATCCATACATAATACAGCAAAACTATGATACACGTATTGATAATGAAACAGTTTTCAACATTCTCAGAATATTGTTGAGAAAATTTACCTTTTCATGCGGTGAAAGGAGATCTTTATTAATAAACAATTTAGAAAACGCATAACACACTTCAAAACCCGCTTTCAGCATTTACTGCATAATGGGCATTATGTATTATGGGCATCCCTATATATGATCTATAGATCTTTATACGCACCACATAATATACTGAAATTTGGTTAAGCTTGAAATTACATAACACAACTGGAAATACGCTTTCAAAAAGTATCATTCACACAAGATTATTCTTTTCTGGAGTCCTGTAAAGTAACTTTACATGTTACGCGTACAATGTATTATGGAGGTAATATTGTCTTGCACCCCAAAATATACGAGTTTAATTGTATAGTATAGAATCACTAAAATGAACTTTAAACTACTTCTGTCTATAAACAGTAAGTAATAGTTCTTTTGTGTGTCGTTGTAAATGAACGATAAATTATACTCTCACTATTTGCTATAGAAAACCTGCTATAGTACTTATTAATATGGCATATTATTTCTGTAATGTTTGAAGCAGTGTTGAACCTCGTTCAGATTAGAGGATTTAAGTTACTTAACTCTAAGTGACTTGAATCAACGTTCTCAAACACCGTAGCAATAGCAATACATGGAGAAGGAAAGTCTCGTTACCGGTCGCTTGCTTCAAAAACGTTAGTTAAGTCACTTAAATGGCCTAGTCTGAACGGGGCATAAAATCATTAAAATGTACTTTAAACTAGTATTTATTATTCATTGGCCATTATGTATCCGAATTCTTCAATTCACCTTTCGCTAAACGAATGGTGAATGTCTACACACTCCATCTTTAATGAACCGCATGCTGTGGTAAACTTCAATAACATACATCAATATCATGGTGAACTAAGTATATATATGGAAGTATGAGAATTATCAGACAGACGAACAGTCAGACGGCGAGACAAGCAGATAAATAGACTGGCAAACAAACCCTGCTAATAAACTAAATTAAGTTGGAACATCTCAACAACTATGTTGAAAAGTGTTAAAGCTAATTATATGCTTCAAATGCAGCAGTCATCGTATCGTGCGATTCAGCATTCAAAGATAAATTCTGTCTGTCTGAAAAAACTGCCACGTTGTGAGGCGACAAACCGACAATTTTGAAAAGTACAAGGTTTTAGCTTTACATTGTCACCATGTTGATCCCTTAACTCGATTGGGTGAAAGTGCCTCTTAAATAATATCACAAAATCAGGCCTGAAATACCCCTCCTCCCACTCTCCCTTACGTAAAACGCAACAAGATAGGGATTGCCAGACCAAATGGCGTCTCACAAAGATATATTTCGCTGGAAAAGCTGGCCAAAAGACAAATTTCATAGTTCATATTTAATTAATAATTTTCACATTAACAGACGAGCATCGACCCATCCACATGGTAATGGGTTCTTTAAGATATATAGGTTCTCTAAAGCTGCTATCAGATTCAACAATTTTTTGAGCAATCAACTTTACAGGCAATTTTAACTCCAACTTTTCTGCGTAATGTTGTTGCAAAAATTGTAAGAAAAACCGGTTATTACTACTATTACCGGTTGTTACGGTTTATCATGCTTTCATTGACGTTCAAAAACGCACATATCTGATTGGGTTATCGGGGGGGGGGGGGAGAAATTGGATGAAATGTTGTTGCTAGGAGTGATTTTTTATGAGCTGTGGCTAAAAAATTGGGGATATTGTTGATCGCTATCATGCTGAGAGTTGAGGCGATTTATCGCGAAAAATCGGCTCAAATTAAGAGTTAGCTAAAAAAAATGCTCGAAAAGTTATTAAACCTGATAGCAACTTTAGTGTCCGCAATCTTACTCGGAATTCGTGGGTTTTGCTTATCAATCGTTATGCTCTCGTCCTACATAACTTTTTATCACAGTTTGAAAGTAATATTCTCACTCGATTTTCTTAAAGTTTTGCGGTTTTTAAAGAAGAAAGTGTACACTTCCTACTACGTCAATATATATATTTTTAACATAATGCATTTTTCTTAAAATTTTCATATTTCAAAACATAGTTTTTTTAGGTTAGAAATTTTAGATAAAGAGATAATTCTAATAGGGAATTAAACTGAAATTAATAAGAATTCTGTTGTTTTTATAAAGTATGCAATTACCTCTTTAAAAAAGTGAAAAATCTGTCACCCTTAGTCACCTTTTCTTTTTTTTAACCAAAAGAAAATTCCAAGGAATGTTTTTGGAAAAACATTTTTTAAGTTTATTAAAATTTTTTATCTTTTGTTTACAGACAATATGGAAATATTGATAGCAATATCAAGTATCCAAGTATAGCAATATACCCGGCATCCTAAAATGGACTGACTTATTTTAAAATTCAATAACTTCCAAACGGTGACAGATATTAAAAAAAATCTTGCAGGAGAGTAATGTAGGATGTCAGGAGTTTTTTGACTGTGATTCCCTGTTTTAGTTTCAAATAGCAGCGATAGATGACGCTGAAAGCAATAGATGCTCAATTGAAGCAAAAAATGACATCACCCAGCTTTGATGCGAATGACGTAGGATAATTATATGGAGTAGATTTCATCCGCAAATACAATCGTGTCCATATGGACACAATGGAACAAGATTGTATTGGTGGATGAAACTTCATATATTTAACCTCCTTCCTTCGCATCAATGCTGGGGGATTTCTGCTTCCGCCTCGATTGGACGCCTATTGCTCGCAGAGCCATATATTGCTGCTAATTCGAACTAAAATCGGGAATCACACTAAAAAACTCCTTACATCTTATATAACCCTCCTGCAAGAATTTTTTAATTTCTGTCACCGTTTGCCAGTTATTGAATTTTAAAATCAGTCAGTCCATTTTCGAACAACCGGTATATGTTATATCATAAAACAGTATTACTGTAGAAAAAAAGACCCGAAATTTGGATTTCTAGAGAAGAAAATTGTAGAAATTATCATGTTCAGAAAATTAAGGTATTTTAAATATTATAAATAGAAATGGGCCTCTATGATATGAACTGAATATTTTTTTCAAAGGAAAAAAATATGAGGAATTGCTAAAAGGAACAATATATTTATCTTCCTGGTTAATAGAGAAATCCGGTCGCCCAACAAAGAAATTTCAGGATTACAATTATAGATGAGAGGCGCAAAACCGAATAATTAAAGTTGAAAATATGACACAAACAATTAGCATATGCTGCTAGAATGTACAAAAGAGTTTCTAAACATGTGGATGTCTAAAACATTATTAAAGACGCCACAAAATATTGAAATATTTTAACTTCGGCTGAGAAAAATAACGAACATAGTTCGAAATTATGAACCACTGAGGTTTTATTCGTTTTCGTTGCAACAGATCTCACATACAAGCAGAATAACATTATACGAGCTGTAAATAAAATGTATGTCCTTGTTATTCACCTTTGCATTGAGCTAAAGCCCAATGATATCCAAGCAATATTATAGTTACGGAAAATCAAAGCGGAAATAAAAATTCAAAATCTTTTAGCTTACATAACACAAACAGCGTGTACATAGAAAATGTTTTCATGCCAGCAAGGGAATCAGAAATCAATAATTTAAAACCACGAGTACTCAGCAGAAAGAGTTGTGATGTCTCCTAACAACAAATGTTGATATAAAATGTGAAAACATTTTTGATTTCGACGCAAATATTATCCGAAATTCTTTACCGACCTTGCGATTAACAAGCAACGTAAATGGACGGCAAAAAGTATGGTGTCAGAAACGTCTACATTGATCTCTAAGTTCCTACCATGTAACTACCCTGTAAAGATGGGATATTCGCGTAAATTCTTTGAAAAATTTGTTTTTTGTTACGTAATAAATTATTTTACGATTTCATAGTAAGTTTTGCTGTTACAGAACAAATTTTAATATAATTTTGGCCAAGGTTTTCAACTAAATACCAACTATTACTACAAACTTAAAAAATCCTTTAACTGGACGAGGTGATGATTTCTGCAGTCGCTGCCCGCGCTATAATGAATGAATAAATAAATAAGTAAATAGTAAATAGGTGCGTTTCAGTTTTCTAACTCTCAAACGAAAGAAAAATTGTACCTCTGATAAGCTCTTTAAAAATGTCTCCAGCGGGACCAAAGATAAAGTATAACTGTCTAGTTAGGATCTCTCTCTATAATGCATGTTATTTTTAGAAATAATACGAAATCGCTCTTTTTATTTATATTCACACACGTGATTCGAATAGCAAAGAGAAAATATATAAGGGTTCAATGGGAATTCCCTTTTCAGTTTGTTATAATTTGAAGAAAAAAAAAAGAATTTAGTGTGGTTTTTCGAGAATTTATCAAGTTTCACTGGAAGTGTCAGCTGTGGAAATAAAAGTATATTTTTTAACTACAAAACATATTTTAAGTAATAAAGTAAAATTTAATCAGTGATTGCAAAAACAACATAAGTCCCCTTTTTATCGAAATGCATTTTTTTTTCAAACGTTTCCTTGAACGGTAAGCCCGCATCTGTAGAAAAAAAAAATTACACAAGTTTTACTTATCTGTTGCTACTGAGAATTGTTGATTATTGCAAAAACAACATTAGTAAATGACAATATATAGATATAATTCAACGGCCAACAACAGAAAAAGAACAATTTGTGATAGAACATGGTGGTGAATAAAACAATGTGCCTGAATGAATGTAGGGTGGTGCAAAAAAGTGAAGTTGGTATTTCCGAGTCACTATAGTGCGGAAAAGTTGCGATTGGTAAATACAAGAAAAGCAAAAAAAAAAAAAATATTCAAATCGGACTTTATCTTCCGATACCGCAAACCGCCTAAAAATTCAAAAAAATTTAAATTTTCCGATTTTTTCAGAATTAAAAAAAGTTTTACGTATATACATTTTTTATCACTATAGAGAAATATATCTGCAGATTGTATTGTTTATTAATAATAATTAAACAAATTGTGTTTAGAAAATATCTTCCGATCACGCAAACTATCTAAAAATTAAAAAAAGTTGAGAATTTCCGATTTTTTCAGCATTTAAAAAAATGTATGTATATACATTTTTTATTGCTATAGTGAAAAATATTTGTAGATTGTGCTGTATAATAATAATAATAATAATAAATTGCGTTTAGAGAATATCTTCCAATCGCGCAAGCGCAATAAAAATCGGGAAATTTTCAGTTTTGAGTGATTTTGATGTATTAAGAAAATAATCAACTGAGTCAGTTTGTGGTCTCAGGTTAAGATTTAAATGTAAATTGGTACTATTGAGCTGAACTATTGAGTTGATTACTGAACAAGGGTTTCAATAGAATACTTAGATTTGGTAGTGCTCTAGTGGTACAAATACCAATACAGGATGGAAATATGGTGCTATCAGAAAGTTTGAAGTGCATCTCGGACGACCACTTCAGTGAATTGTTTGTTTATTCCATTTTGTTGAATTGCCTTTCCGACATCTTTTTCAACATTTGGATGGTGAAAAAACTGGCACAAGATTTAATGGACCAATTGCGCAGAATCTCATTGGTTGTGAAACGCTCTCAGTGATAAATTTCAAAAAAATTCAAGTAAAAAATTCAAAAAGTGGGCAGACAACTCTTGAGCAAATACCAAATATATATTTTTGACGTATGTCAAGCAATTAAAAGTGGCAACTATCCAAATGACTTATCAAAGCGTGACCCCATCCCAAATTCACATGCCAGATGGCTCACTTTTGCAAATAGAGTCCTTCGACTTTACGTGAACGTAGAATACCCATCGGATGTCTTAAAAAAAAGGAAAACTGCCCAGTTAAACTGAGGGCATTGAGCTCACAGGCTATTCACACTAATTGTATATCATGCTATTTTTTCAAAGAATTTGAAATATGCCTCTCGAAAAATAAAGAAATCAACAGTATATTAAGAGCGGGGGGTCATCCCAACGTTACCCCCCTCATAGTTAACTAATGAACCCCTTAAACTAATCAGGGAAGTCTCTAATTACAATGAATATATATACTAAATTTGAAGAAAATCGGATAATTCTGCATGAAAAACCCATTTATCTAAATTAAGGGGGGGATTAGCCCACCTTTCCCCCTTTATACTTAACCAATGAACCCCCAAAACTATTCAGAGAAGCGCATTATCATAATGAACCTATATACAAAATTTGAAGAAAATCGGATAATTCTGCATGAAAAACTCATTTATCTAAATTAGGGGGAGGGTAATCCCCTCCTTTCCCCCTTTATACTTAACCAATGAACCCCAAAAACTATTGACAGAAGCGCATTATCAAAATGAACCTATATACAAAATTTGAAGAAATGGGATAATTCTGCATGAAAAACCCATTTATCTAAATTAAGGGGGGATTGCCCCCACCTTTCCCTCTTTATACTTAACCAATGAACCCCAAAACTATTCAGAGAAGCGCATCATCACAATGAACCTATATACAAAATTTGAAGAAAATCGGATAATTCTGCATGAAAAACTCATTTATCTAAATTAGGGGGGGTATCCCCCCTTTCCTCCTTTATACTTAACCAATGAACCCCCAAAACTATTGATAGAAGCGCATTATCAAAATGAACCTATATACAAAATTTGAAGAAATGGGATAATTCTGCATGAAAAACCCATTTATCTAAATTAAGGGGGGATTGCCCCCCACCTTTCCCTCTTTATACTTAACCAATGAACCCCCAAAACTATTCAGAGAAGCGCATCATCACAATGAACCTATATACAAAATTTGAAGAAAATCGGATAATTCTGCATGAAAAACTCATTTATCTAAATTAGGGGGGGGGTGTATCCCCCTTTCCCCCTTTATACTTAACAAATGAACCCCCAAAACTATTGACAGAAGCGCATTATCACAATGAACCTATATACAAAATTGGAAGAAAATGGGATAATTCTGCATGAAAAACCCATTTATCTAAATTATGGGGGTTAGCCCCCCGTTTCCCCCCTTTATGCTTAACCAATGAACATCCAAAACTAATCAGGGAAGCGCCTTATCACAAGGAACCTATAAACAAAATTTAAAGTAAAACGGTTAGTTCTATCAAGAGTTATCGTGTTACGTACATACATACATACGTACGTACATACAGAACCGGCGGGCACATAAGCTCTCAGGCTTTGATAGCCTGTGAGCTAAAAACCACAGTGACATTTATTTTAAAATCTTACATGCCAGTTTGGTTTGAAATAAAATGCAGTAAGTACATTACAGGTGGGCCTATTCACCTGTACATAGCAATAGAAACAAGTTGAGACTTCCCTGACGACCTAAAGAAAGTGGTATTCCCTGTAATTGAACGAAATTTGTTCTTTGCCCACCTGGAAAACCTACTGATGGCAATGAACTTTGATAAGAGGAGGCACATAGAGAACTAGGGCTAAGAAGAGAGTTAAAAGTCAGATAGACTGTTTCAAAAGGTAAAGGCACCAGAAACTTTATCACTCCTGCTTTAAACTTCAGTGCGGCTGACTATACAGAATTAATTGATAGGAATGTAGCAAAATTAACACCTCCAACCCTTTTACGGAGAGTAACCAATGAAGAAATACATTCATTCGTTTAATCAGGTGATATTCCAGACTGGGATGCTAAAACATTTCTCTGCCACACGCAAACTGTAGAGCTGTGCTTCAAATTGGTAACGGAAGCATTGCTTAAGGTATGTGGTCCTCAATCAAGAGATGGATTCATCAGGGTCACACTAAAATCAAGGTCCATGATACCAAGCTTTACCGCCAAATCGCAGTACAAAGTTGCGTCTAAAAGTCAGACTTAAACAGATGAAATAACAAATTGTGTATTTAAGTAATGTAAGTAGCAAACAACCTTATTTCTTGGATGGAGGAAAGGGTGGGGGTAGAAAGTACAGCCATCTCCCCATGGTGAGTTCTGGGTTGTTTAAATATTATCAAATATCTAAATAAGCAAAGAGCTGTACAATTTATATACAACTGTTAACATTGGAATGCAAACTGACCTCATGAAATTATTTTCTTAATTCATCAAAATCACTCAAAATTGAAATTTTCCCGATTTTTATTGAGCTTGCGCGATCGTAAGATATTCTCTAAACGTAATTTATTATTATTATTATTATTAAGCAGCACAATCTGCAAATATTTTTCACTATAGCGATAAAAAATGTATATACGTAAAAAAAAAAATTTAAATGCTGAAAAAATCGGAAATTCTCAACTTTTTTGAATTTTTAGGAGGTTTGCGTGATTTGAAGATATTCTCTAAACGCAATTGTTTTAATTATTATTAATAAACAATACAGTCTGCAAATATTTTTCACTATAGTGATAAAATATATATATTTGTAAAACTTTTGTTTAATTCTGAAAAAATCGGAAATTTTTAATCTTTTTGAATTTTCAGGCGGTTTGCGGGATCGGAAGATAAAGTCCGATTTGAATATTTTTTTTTCTTGTATTTACCAATCGCAACTTTTCCGCACTATAGCGACTCGGAAATACCAACTTCACTTTTTTCGCACCACCCTAAGAATAGGTTCCAAGGATTACAGGTTTTGAATACCACTAGTAATCTTTGCACTATTTAATCTCATAATTCTGAGATTTAATAAACCAAATATTACTATTCGGAAATACGTGTGTTCAAAATCCGTAATATTTGGCACCTGTGCATTTAATTCCATTTCTTAACCTTTACTTACTTGCATTGACGTATTTTTGACACCACTGGATGTTAAAAATTTAAATTTGCATATTTCCAATTTACATTGTTCGAAAATACTGTCACGTATGCTTATGTTAAAATTTTTTTTTAGAATACTGTATTACATGATAATTTCATTTAATTTAAAATCAGTCTTATCAAACATTAATTTATTTGTCTTAAAATGTATAAATATACGGTGTACAAAATACACGGCGCTGGAAGTTTTGATGTGTGAATTTGAGCAAGTAAAGGTTAAAATGGAGGCGTAAACGATTTACGTCTGTTTTTTAAAATATCTAATAAAAATGTCATTAATATGTTTTTGTATCACTTCTAGAGCACAAAATCTCATTCGCTGCAAAAACAACATAAGTCGAAAAGTTTTACTAAAATTTGTTTTCTTTACTTTTAATTCTTATAAAATAAATAACCAATAACCCTCAT
The DNA here is from genome assembly GCA_963931845.1 of Maratus michaelseni. NCBI lineage: Eukaryota > Metazoa > Arthropoda > Arachnida > Araneae > Salticidae > Maratus > Maratus michaelseni. The sequence continues at coordinate 350,758,310 of OZ007588.1, read as the reverse complement.
GCATATTTAAAAGTTTAAGAAAAATAGTGAGCAGATAAAAGTTCTTAAAATGTCTAGCATTTGTCTGTATCACAGTTTTTATTGATTCCTAAAAATTATTAAACGTTGGACTTACGGCTTATTACGTAGTTTTTTAAAGAACTGACTGAATTTTATTAAAATATTTATATTCAGTAATGATAATATGAGATATATTTTTTAAATAATTTCTAAAATGTTTCAAATTTTGATTTTAAACAACAATGTTTTACATATATGTAATAATAAAAAAATTTCGCTATTTTACTTTAATTAATTTATTCCAAATTCTTACAATATCTACCCTTTTCCCTGTCTTTTAATCATATCTTAAATATAATTTATATTTTAATTCCATACTTTTATTCAACATATTATTTTAATTCTTATTCTAAAAACATTAATCTGTTAAAAGCGACACTTCTTTGTAAAACCCCCTAAATTATTCCTTCATATTTTGAGACATTAAAATTCTATTTTTTTAGTATGTTTCTTAATACCATTTTTATTTTTATTAAAATTATCATTCGATATCCCACGATTCATTTCAACTCCCGCGTCTATGTATTCATCTCTAAATTATGCCGAGTATAATAAAGAGTCCCACAGCTTTACAAGCCGCTCATTGGTTAAATTACCACTGCATTGGCGAAATAGTCCTACACCTCTCTGGATTTAAAATGCGTTACGCAGCCTTGGAGATTAGAATTTTTACGCTTTTTTACTTGCTAACTAAATCCCGTCACTTGGAGGAGAATTGTCTTTAAATTGGTGTAGCTTTAATAATATGTAACATCTTGAGTTTTAAAATGAACGATTAGTGCAATTGGCAATTCTTTGTGAAGTGTCGATAAATTCGTTGGCGAAAATGCAGCTTCCTTTATTTTGATGGGAAAATTCCAGTGTGTTCATAAACATCGCCTTCCACCTTGATGACTTCGACTGCAAAATAATTGAATTTACCATTGCATCGCTTGCCAAAATTAATATTTCAATGCTTTATCGACATAAATTACTATGAAATAGAAAGTATTTCATATATATGTGTGAGTGGTAGGTAGGTGTTCATTTTTTGCAGTTATTAAATATTAACGTTTTGAAGATATTTTATTCATGATCCCTTACATTTCTTTTTAAAACAACCATAATAATTATAATATGTATAAAATTATTAAGAGACGATGAATATTTTTCATTGTGATATCCGGGTTCAGTGGATTAATTTCATAACGAATTCACTTTGTTTCTGAAGACCAATAAAATTACTTCTGAAGTAATTTTATTGTTGTGTGTTTGTAGTGTTATTATTGTAGTATTTTTATTGTAGTAATTTATTGTAGTGTTATTATGAAATCGTTTGACATGTTTTTCGTTGACACTTTCATAATGGCGATCCTTTTAAATGAAACCTCTAATTTTCTTATACCGTGAACTTTTCATAAAACCTTGTGTATATCCCATATATTTGAACCTTCTAAATTTCTACACCTGAAAAATGTTTATTCCTTATAAATGATAAAGAAATCGGAATTTCTCTCTCGTTTATTAACTTAGAAAGTTTCGTGAAATTGAATCTTAAAGGAACTGATTTTGATTTTAAATGTTTTGAGTATGCAATAGATGTCGATCTGAGTTGTCAAGTAAAAATAATTGTGACATCGTGGCAGGCTCTGAAAGTTTTAAAATATATTTCCAAATAACTTGATAATAAATATAGTTCGAAAATTGAATAAATTCCGTTAAGAGGTCTTTCAGTCTTCCAGAAATTCTTATTCCAAAAGCTTATGAATTTATGCATAATTTATTGCTAGCGTCAGACCAAATGTCGATATTCATTGAAAATATTTTGTAACAGAAGTAACTATTCTGACACATAAATTTAAAATACAAGAAACACTATCACTACTGGCAAAAACAACATATGGATGATTTTAGAATAAATAAGAAAACTTAATATTTATAAAATCTTAAAATAGAAATAGATAAAATTAAAAAGTTCTCAAATTTTAAAAGCAATTAAGTAGAAATTCCTAAACAATTTTCAAAAGAAATAGGAAAAAAATCAAATGTTTTAAAACATTGTTGTTTTTTAACATAAAAAATATTAAATATTTCAAAAAACTTTAATTACTATTAATAAACACATCATTCCATAATTCGAATTTATTTTGAATATTCTGGCAGGTTTCATATTTCACTACCATCGTAATGGAAAACATTCATTTTTATTTTTTCCTGTTATATACGTTTCATAAGATCACTCCCTACCTTATAAAGGAGATGAGTATTATAAGAATCGGATCCCCCTCTCCCAATGTTTTTTTTTTTTTTTTTTTTTTTTTTTTTATGTCACAGTTTAACTTGTAATTTCCAGTTCAATTGTAGATACTATTGAAATTTTGCTTCCTTTCGATCCTTAGTACTGTCGCTGGAGACTACTGAATAGCTGAATTTTATTTATAGTAATCCTGTACATAAAATTTAAAACAGAAGCAATATTCCATGAGTTAGTCGACCATTTTTTCATATTTCAATCAAGTAGTCTCAGAGACCGCTGACAGTAGTTGTGCGACAATTTCTGCCTCAACAGTTTAAAGGTTAATATAAATTATGATCTATATATACCATGTCTCTGTTTGATTTTTGTTTAAATATTGTTTAAATGTGATATACAGGATGAGAAACAGATATTTATTTATCAAATTTTAATGCATTTCAATTGCATCAATTTGATTTCTTCTTTTCGATATGAATCGATTATAACACCGTCGTAGTTTTACAAATGTCTTACTTTATTATACACATATTAGCATATAAGAAAACTACGATGGGGTTATAAGTGATTCATATCGAAAAGAAGAAATCAAATTAATCTGATTGAAGTGCATTAAAATTTAATATAGATCCTAATTATAATATAGATCCTAAATCTATATTATAAGGCAAAAATATGTTCGATAGTAACGCTGACGTGGTAACGCCTGACCAATAAATTTCGCATTTACTACAATTTTTTTTAAGCTTTTAAACATCGCACAATTTCAATTTTTACACTATCGAACAGGGGATTTTTTTTCTTTTAAAGGCACTTTTTTAAATAACTGTAACCAAATTTACTGATTTTTTATTATTTAAAAGTACTTTTCAAGCATGATTTTTTTAAATGTATCTCTATCGCATGCAGCCCGATTATGAAAGATCAACTCGTTTGCACTTAAAACAATATAAATAGTTCAACATTTGTTTCTGGCTAACATTCCACAACAGAAATTAAAACTTCACAAATAATAATAAATATAATATAAAAAATATAATATAAATAAAACACAAATTTAACTAACGTGTAATCGAAACACGCGCTTAAATCTCTAAAATTGTCAGAATTAAAAAGGCTGCTGTAGGGAGCGAAATCTTTGGCGATTTATTCGGCTTTTAACCGCTGGCTTATGGCTAGTATAAAATAAACGATTTTAATGAATTTAAAAACTTTACTTAAATACGTAAAAAAATTGATATTTTTTAGATAAAAATGTTTTTTCGTAGTGTTAGTGCGCAATCTAAAAAAAAAAAGTATCAAATGTAAAAATATTCAATAAAGTTTTGATTTAAAAAAAAAATTGTTTTCACCTGCAGTCTGTAAGGTCTGTAACCTCTTGGGTATATTAAAACTATCGGAAAGTCTTATTAAGAGCAGAAAAAATCATATTGGGGTCCAAAAATCAATATTTATCTACCCACCTTCTATGAAGGTGGGTAGATAAATCTTTCCTTTCAGATTTTAACGCTTGTCAATTTATTCAACACTTGTTTAACGATGAAGAAATCGTATTTTTTCTCTAATTTATGAAGTTATAAACTTTTGTAAAGTAACTGATTTTATCTAAAATATAACGAGTATGAAATGGAAAATGTGTGTCACTTTGAATTGATAAGCTAGTGGGATGTGCCAATCCCAAAACTTTCTTCTACACTGCAAAAGAAAAGTGTTGATTTTACAGCATAATACTGACAGCGCGGCAGCGTATTACTGCTTATTTTACTATTTATTACTGTTAATTTTACAGTATAATACTAGGAGCTAAGGTGCCAGTATTATACTGTAAAATCAACAATTTTTTTGCAGTGTATCTCTCACATGTTAATACTTCAAAATTCGCTATCACAGTGCCATAAGTAAATGGCAATCTATGCTCATCATGGGGATTCTATATAGGTTCGTTGAATTGTGTGCATTTAAAATAGGATATAATCATCGCATTTTTCAAACAAATCATTTATTTTCGGCACCCACCATTTTCGATGTCTGCAATCAAAATTCCCAACCCAAAGAGCATAAAAGCGACACCTGTTGGGAAGAATATACATCCAGGACTTAATAAGGATCTATTTATGTGAAGATGCAACAGAATATGAAGTTTGATTAAATTCAGTGCAATAGTTTTTTGAGATATAGCTATCGAGAAAATCGTGAAAAATGCAGCATTGTAACGCCACCTGTTATATGATTTGCACGAAAACATAATCACTCTCAGAACCAATTTATTTCAAGATCTAACAGAATATGAAGTTTTATGAAATTCCGGTCACTAGTTCTTGAGATATGACTATCGCTAAAATCGTATAAATGCTGAAAAATGCAGCATAGCAGCGCCAGCTGTTGGGCGATTTACACCAAAACCTAATCAGTAACAACTTATGTCAACATCTAACTGAATCTGAAATTTGATGAAAATCCGTTCATTAGTTCTTGACATAGAGCTATTGCGGAAATCGTGAAAAATGCAGCATAGCAGCACCATCTGTTGGGCGATTTACACCAAAAACTAATCTCAGCACCAATTTATATCAAGGTCTAACTGAATCTAAAGTTTTCTCTTCTTTTTAATTATCGGCAATAGTTCTTGAGATAGAGCGCTCACAAAATTTGAACCACACACAGACAGACATTTTCTAAAAGTAGTCAAACCGTGTTCAGTATTTTCTAAAATCCTTCAAAAGGACTTCCCAATCCGTCAAATACCTGAATTCAAATGTTCTTACAAATCCAATACTTTCTTTTTGTAAAGATAGAAGAAAGTAAATAAATAAATAAATATATATATATATATATATATATATATATATAAGCCAGTCATTTTATTAAAGTTTTAGAATATAAATCCAGATACCTTGGTAATCAATGTTTTTCAAACTCTGAAACAGCTTCCTTGAAAGGTCGATCAAATTTTTAGACGCATTCTTATTCGGAAAATTTATGACTTTATGAATTATTTTTTTGATAGGGAGAGACCAAATTATTGTATTTCTTCAAAATATGGCATGAAATATTACATAAAAGGCTTGAAAATGTATGTGCTCTGGTGCATAATTTTATGTTAAACATAGAAGAACAGTACCAGTAACAATGAAATAATTCATACAATGTTAATACAAAAACAATTTTTTATATTTATTGAGATATAAAACGGAATGTCATTTTTCAGAAACTTTTTTTGAAAATTGAGAACTTAATCGATATTTTTATTGAGCTTTATCAGAATCTACAAACATTTTCTGAATGTCTGAAAATTATAGTACAAAGAAACTAATTATATTCAAATAGTAATTCACCTTTTTTCAAAAATTAATCAAGCTTAGTCTCTAAAATTAATTAAAAGCTTTAGAGTTTCCATTACTCATAATTAAAAAACATTTTGTACTTAAACAATGTCACTAGATTTATAATAAATGAATTTGTTAAAAATATTTTCATAAGCTTTCAATTGCCAAGATTTCTTAATTAACAATATTTAAAAATCAATTTACAAAAATGTTTCTTTTCTTTTTTTTTTTTTTTTTTTTTTTTTTCTTACTAATTTTTTACTAAATTTTTCATAGCAATAGATAAGTATTCAATAAATATTATTATTGCTATTATTTTAACATTTATGTTTCGGGAAATCCTTATCTCGCATACATAAAGAAGGAATCGTAAATTACCTCTTTTTATAAAGCTATATAGAAATTTTCAAGAAGTGTGATTCTTACAAAAATTTTAAATTACTGTCAACAAATTTCCATTTTCTTAGCTATTTTCTATATTTAATTAGCTTAGTAAAAAACCAAAGTTAAAAAGGTTCCAATGAAATGCAAATAAAATTTCTATAAACATTCTTACACATACACATACACATAATTTCGGAATATTTGATATGCACTAACAGACAGAGATCGAAATTAGGTTTTCCCTGATATGATATGAAATATAGTATTGGAAATAAGCATAAAGTCTCTGATAAATACTTATTATACTAAGAATACGCCAATAACAATAATTATAACTTTTGTATTAGATATTTTAACTATTAAGTTATAGAAAATAAACTACAGAAGATCACAAAAGTACAAAAAAAAAATTAATAATATTCTCTGATATTTGCGATAAACTATGAAAATTCTCATTTTTAAAACAAATACAATTTATAGATACAATAAGATAATGGTTTTCGTATTTATTTACTTTTTACAAAATCCCTTATAATCATGTGGATAATTTTAAATTACTGTGTAGCAAACCAATTTCAAAAGAATAAAATTTCGAAAAATATGGAAAAAAAAACGAAACATTTAGTTGTAATAGTCTTTTTTCTTAAAATAATTAACAATAGTTATATTTAATTATGATTATTAACGTTACCATTGTAATCAGCGTCAAACATTTAAAAAATCTTTTATGATTTTTAATTGATAAGATTTTGAATAAGACGTTTGACTTCATATTTTTCCCTTACGAGTCATTCACAAATGAATTATCTCTATCCCACAACTCTGAATTTTTCGATTTGAATTACTCTATTACAAAAATGTTTATTTTGGATAAATGACGAATAAATCGGCACTTCATTCTCGTTTATGAAGTTAAAAAGTTTCATGAAATCTCATTAATCAACTTAAAAGTTATCATATTTATACGGAAACTGAATGCCAGTTGGAGTTGACTTGTAAATGGGATTAGAAAAGCGCAACCTCTAGCAGGAAAATAATATTGTTTATATTTGAGACCCGATATTGCAGTCGTAAGAAATACAGTCGAACAATTCGGTTCTCGAACTAGCAATTCAAATTAAATTTAAATGTATTCTTGAACAGTGACAGCGCCATCGGTCGCCAAATCGACCGAATTAAAAAAATACAGCAAAAGCGAACAAATTGATCTTTTATATTTTTATGTAAAACACATGTGCTTGAGATACATTGACTGCGGGGTTAACGAAATTAATGCATTTTGAGATTTTTTTTTTTCTATGGCCACGAAACACAATTACATGCGACATCTCCTGGTGCTAATGAATTTCTTGCATTTTTAGATTTAAGAATAACGAGTTAATTTAATAGTCCTAATGATCTAAAACAAATAAGAATAAAATCCTTCTCTTCAATCGCAAGTCATCTAAAGTTTCATCAATAAAGGTATGGATATAGTTTTTGTCAAACATTTATTAAAATTTTATAAAATTGTCGTTATTCTCATATAATGTGATGTATTGTAATGCGTTTTTATATTTTACCATATTGTACTATAACGTGAATAATTTAAAACAGGTAAATAAAGCGACTTTGAGGAGGGGAACTGGTAACTAATTAATCGAATTTTCATTATTTCTTATAGTATAATTTGATTCGTTTCTCCGACAATTCTTTGGAACGAATTAGTTATAGAACCACTATATTTCCAATTTATACCATTCCAATAATACCATTACTATATAAATACTGGATTTACATTGAGAGTAATGGCAATCAAATGTCACATTTACAGAAAAATTAACAAAGAAATGGCGTAGTATTTCTCGTCAATATTAGTGCAATAATGACAAAATGAAAACACTTCAATAGTTTAGGCAATATTTCAGTCCTATATCGCCAATGTAGGGTATGGCATACCCAATACAAAAAAGTCCTCCTAGGCTGTACCGGGAGGAAAAGGTAGCATTCATAGTCCATGTGTTTAAAAATTCAACTCATTTTACTCAAACACCCAAAGCTAAAATGCTTAGAACACGATTATAGAAGATGCAATCCCGGTTTTCGTTAATATCGAATTTTAATGCGAATTTCAGCATGAGAGTTACAGCACAACAAAAATCAAATAGTTTCAAAATTTCAGCCACCCTAGAATTTCAAATTGCCATATCTCAGCCATTTTTTAAGATAAAGCCAAAACAAAAAATGTTCTGAAATCCTTGTATCACGATCTAACACTTAACGGAAACATTTTTCAATTTATAATTTTTATACAGCATTTTGAATGTTAAAAAAAATTTAAAAAATTTACCTCGCCGCCATTTTGATACAAGATGGTGCATGAAGCTGGACAACGAATTCAGTTGAGACCTTGGTATGTTCTGTACACATGATCAGTCACATTCATATAGGTTGATAAATACAAGAGTTATAGCATAACAAATATCAGATTGTTTCAAAATCTCAGCCACCCTAGACTTTCAATCTGCCATATCTCAGCCATTTTTTAAGATAGAGTCAAAACAAAAAATGTTCCGGAATTCTTGTATCACATTCTAACACGTAATGGAAACAACTTTTTCAATTTCTAAATTTTTTGTACAACTTTTTGAAATTTTCAAAATTTTTAAATTTTTAACTGGCCGCCATTTTGAAAAAAAATGGCAGACGAAGCTGGCCAACGAACTCGGTCGAGACCTTGGTATGCCCTATACACATACTCAGTGACATACAAATCGGTTCATAAATAAGAGAGTTAAAGCATGACAAATGTCAGATATATATACTATATATATTTATAAACATTTGAACGGAGGGTGGTTTTGGGGTCTGGGGGTCATGATCGGTGAAAATATACCAAATTTTTTTGGAATTGCTTTCCTCCGAACGGCTGTAATAGGTAGCTTTTTGCAATGAAAGCTACTTAATATTGTCCCAGTATTGCTACTAGGGGCTTTCTTAAAGTTTTGTAATGCAATTTTAAATGAATTGATAAATAATGATCTTTGAAAATCGGTGCAATTTATGTTCAAAGATTGATAAAATTTTCATATTTCTGCAATTACTTTTTTGGTAATAAGAGAGAAACTCCATATTCACTGAAAATGTATACAAAAGGAAATACACTGAAATTGCATACAATACTTGAAAATGTAATAAATTGATGAATAATTTTAAAATTTTGAAAAACAATAACCATAATAGTAATAATAAAAATATAATAACAATGTATGTCGAGTAAAAAAGTCCAATTTATACATTATTATGCATTGAAATATTAAGAAATTAACTAAAATGTTCCCACATTTAGAAAAAATTGTCAAAATTTAACTTTCTGTGCAAGCATAATTTGATAAATGACGAAAATGTCTTATTTCCTTAATTTATGTTTGACAATACATAGTTTTAATTTACTGTGCAATAAAAGAAAGCATAATCATATAAATCAGAAATATTTTTCAAAAGCAATAAAAAAGGAAGAATATTTGTTAAGATATAATACATTTTGGCCATTAAATCTTTTTAAGTGCTTTGCAAAAATGAATTTGAAATTATCATCAGTGATTCTAGGTTTAGAATCACTAAACGAATTGTAAATATTTTGACTGATTTGTATATCGCAATTCAGTAATGGACAATATTTGAAATGAAACCTTTAACTTTTACTTCTTCTTTCCAGTCACGAATATTTTATAAAAATACATCCGTATATTATTAGGCATATAAATAATTTTTAAAATGATTTTAATCGCACTGAAAAAAAAAAATCCCTGTACATATTGGGAAAAGGTTTAATAATTTACAATGATATTTTCCGGAAATTTCCAAACATTTTTGCAGTTCCTCGTCTGCAACATTCGGCTGTGCTCCACTTCGTTCCTGATCATTATCATCGAAATTGCCTGCATAAACTATTACTCCATCATATACTGCTTGTCCTCTGAGTTTTAGTCATATTCATCTTTGTGTAGCTATGCTAAAGTATTTTAACTTTATATGTGTTTACTTCAAGCCATCTTTTTTCTTTTCATTCCATCTTTTTCTCCATGTGGGAATTGAACTGTTTTCCTGCTTGAACTAAAACGACAGAGTCAAAGCCAATCCGCGACTTCATCTTGATATTGCGTCATATAATCTATGTTGAAGCATGCAAGCTCCAAACCACACTTCAAAAGGAAGTCAAAAGAGGTGTTTTGGATCGAAGGGAAGCTTTGGCAGAGTCGATGAAGTTGGTGAGTTAAGACTGTCGTTTTTTGAACTATACTGAAGACGTCGACACTCAGATGTTTTAGATTAAATAAGATGTAATGCAGATAATCCAGATGGTTCATTAATATTCATATTCTTACATGTATTTTTAACTTTCTTTGTAGTTAGTTTTATTAATATAGAGTTCGATTTTAACTTGATGTTTTCTAGTTTATTTGAAGTAAATTGAGTGAATTATTTATTGAGTTGGTGTCAGAGAAAACTAAACCCCATAATTCTTTTTTCCCTATCTTTTGAAAACTGTTTGAAACTAGTTTTGAAAACTAGTGCATCGTCTTCCAGTGCTGGAAACTGTCGAGTCGGCACTTGCCTTTGTGTTACGTCATGGTTACTATCATCCTCTGCCCAGTGTTTATCTATTGTTCACCACTCACCCCTATGTCGCGCATCACGTCGGGTTTTGTAATTTTTTTTTAATTATCTCAATAAATGGGACCTGGAGGGACATGTTCGCTCTACAGACTTGGTTCCTAGTTTGAGCAGTCTTTTTCGGGCAGTAAAGTAAAGTAAAGAACACAACACGTAGATTTGCAGTACTTTTTCCTAAATAAAATTCGTAACAAATGCAGTGTTGAATAAATGCTTTTTGCACGTGCCATCTTCTACATTGCACATTTCAGGAAACGTTCGCTAACCTTTTCTTTTTATTTCTTCCTCAGTATTTGTTACAGGCCTATCATAATCACACATAGCTGTTTCTTATGCAAATTCATGGTGTTGCTAATACAGTCAACGCTCGTTATAACGACCCCTCGCGTGCCAATGAAAAGGGTCGTTATAATGGAAGGTCGCTATAACGATAGTGAATGGGAAAAAATTGATCAGGTGCAGTAAATTTAAGGTTTCAAAGGAAATTCTATAATACATTCTTTTTACAAACTTTTGTTTACTTTTGTATCAAATAAACATTGACAATGAAAAATTATAAAAAATCAGTTTCAGAGAATAATTATATATTTCTAAAATAAAATTTTAAATTTAAGTTAAATCACAAAAATATAGTTACTGGCGTATTAACATTTATTTTCTACAAAAATAAATCAAAATTATTTGTTTATTGCGCATTTGATGTTTTCTTAAAACAAAATTTTCTATCTCAGTTAGAGATGTAACTTTCTGTGTTTTCGTCTTTCAAAAAAATGTTTTAAAGTGTCAATAGCATTTGAACCACTTTTTACATCAGGTATCGGTGGTGACGGCATACTTTCTTCATCCGATGTCTATTTCTTCTTGTATAGAATAGTGAGAAATTATGTAATTTTCCGTCAGATTTTTCCCACAGTCTACATCACAGTCAATCAAAACATAATCATATCTTGTAAAAAAAAAAATCGGGAGGAAAAGTCCATTCGGTCGCTGTATTGGGAAATAAGCAGCTGGTCGGTCGTTATATTGGATGTAAAAATAACATAGCATAAAGGGGATATATTTCGGGACATTTTGCATAGGTCGTTATAATGGAACTGTCGCTATAATGGACGGTCGTTATAACGAGCGTCAACTGTAGAACAAATGCATTAAAAGTCATTTTTGCTTCAAATATAATTTCGATTTTTCACTTCAAGTATCTACACTTAATGTGCTTTATTACAGATATATTAATAAGAAATTGTATATTATCTCTTGTTCATGTATAGTGCACTAGCAACTCTCTTATAAAATGAGTCTAGTTTTCGAATATGAACGTTCTGTATGCACGACAGCGAAATCTGGTTTTTTTTTTATTTTACTTTAATTTTCTGAAGTGTCCTTTTGGCTCTCGAAATCTGCTGTTGTTGTTTTTCACTGTGATTGTATCCAAATTACGCTAAGGTGGTCAGCCTACGGAGTATAAAAGCAGAGTCAAAAGTTCGTGTATGCGGATCTTGGGTCGAGTCTTTGCGAAGGCGTATTAAACCATTACTAGATGGAACCCGTCAAAACGTGACGGAAAAAAATACTATAACAATATCAGTAAAATAAGCTTCTTTATTATTTAAGTAGGGCTTCGTATGAAATACTTTATTCTTTGAAATATTTTATTTTAAAAAATCCCCCCCCCCAGTGAAATGCTATTTCCGATGCAAACTCCAAATGAACACTCCGTAAACAAATGTGTAATGCAAATCAGTTCGACATTACCACCATATTCCCCACGACAAAAAAAAAAAAAAAAAAAAAAAAAAAAAAAAAGGTCATGGACTTATAAAGTATCATACAAATAGTCCTATCATAAAGTATCATACACATTTCCTACTTTCATCTCATATTCAGTAAATAAAAGAACATAGTATAAGCACCACCCCCCCCCCCTGTGATAATGCAATCGAATGAGCTCCTATGCGCATATGTATTGCATCTGCCCAAAGGCACCGTTGAAATTCGACGTTAAAAAAAGTTTTAAAATGTCCTGTTTAATCATTGTTCGTTTCAAATCCATATCTTCTAAAACGCATCCATTGTTTTAAGCTAATCAATTTTTATGTAAAAATGAAGAATTTTTGTTAAAAATAATAAACTAATATGCAGATGAGGGAGAATTTTAATGTTTTCAATTGTAATTTATTTGTATGGTTTCTTCTATCCCTTTACATAATCAGGATGATTATTCCTTTTCCATCGCGGTCGGTCTCTTATACAGTTAAATATCCAATGGATCTTTAAAAAAATAATAAATAACAGTTCCTAGCATATTCTGATTCAACATATACATCAACGAATTCAACATATCAATTTTATGTTAATCATAAACTAAAAATAGTTTTTTTTTCTTTTGACAGATTTTATATTAGCGCCAAAATACTCTATCTTATGGATAATCTGATCTTATGATTTATCAGGTTTTTATTTTTTTTTTCACTTTTCATGAAGTTTGGGGATACCTATTTTCAATTGTTGCAACTTTCCAAGGGGCTATTTTACATTATTAAAACAAACGGATGGTCATTGTTGAGATAGAATTGAAAAATATTTCATGCTTGAAAATTATTTAAAAATTCGTTAAATTAAGCGGCAGATTTCAAATAAATTTCAATCGAAAGCTATTTTTTTTTCTAATTGAGGATGTAAGAATTGAAATTGTAAAATGTAGTAAAAAAATTAAATTTTTAGTATTTAGAAGTGATGTAAGCGCGATGAAAGCTAAAGCGATAGTGCCGTTTGTTGTCACAATCGTTATACATTTCTAAATATTGCCACTGTGTTTTGGTTGGCGTCCAAAAGTAGACTACCATTTTTTGACATCGAAAAAAAAATTCACAGTGAAAGAAATAAGACTTTGCCGCTAATAAGGAACTATTAAATGCACTTATAACAAACCTACCAAAATAATTCCTATAAAATATTAGCCTTCCATTGTTTATTCTAGCTAAAAATACAATCATTATTTCAAGTTTTTTTTTCCTGAAATTCTTTACTTTTGTGAATTTTTTTATTAAAAAAGAAAATCTTAATAATTTAAATCCTATAATTTAAAAAAAGTAATTGGTAACATGTAATCAAGGTATGCAATCAAGATGAAGCAACCAATAAAGGCTCCAGTTCTAATCTTCAAAATTAAAAATTGAAATATCAGTTAATATTACGCCATGTTTACACAATCATATAAATTTTTCTTTTTAGTTTTATCAATGTTAAAATGCATTTCAAGCTAAGCATAACGTCATTTTCACAGGTACAAACTTTTCACACGTACATTTATGCTTAAGCACCATGCATACAAATAAAAATATATTTTGCATTTAATTGTAATGAAAAAAATGGCATCAACAAAGTTATAATGCTTAATGATAAAATGAACCCAATGGACAATATTTCCGTGACGTCACAGTAAATATGAATTTTTATTTGCTTATAAAACACACGGATAAATATTTTTACCGAAATACTTAAACATTTTAACTATATTTTAACTTAAAAATTAAAAAATTCGGCCTAAAAGTCACGTGCTTTTAATATTTAATATTTATTTTTTATGCTCGCAATCATTGAGTTCAGAAAATAAACTCTGTACGTCGCAACAGTGGGCGTTAATCCGATTGCCGACTTTATGACGTCATAAGCAGAAGTAAAATTTTAATTTAAGATTACGACTAATTAATTAAATTTTCGAACAAACGAATGTACGATAACAAATCTGTGACCAAATATCTTTCATTTAAAAAAAGAATGATGTAATTTGATGTAGTAGTTTGTTCTCACGGATTGTCGAAACAAAACACTTAGCGTTTTAAATACATAGAAGATACTAGTGTTGGAGTTATCATTCACCACGTGCCTGTGAGAGTAAGAAATATAGAGTCTAGCTGAGTGAAACTTGCTAGTTTGGTAAGAGTGAATTAATTTATAGTTCAATACAATTGGTCGGCAACCACTGGTTGCTAATGTAGTGATATTTAGATAGTTATTTAAAATTGCGAGATCTTGTAGCCACAGCCTTGCTTGATCTCAAAGTTATTAGCGATTTGAGCCGCCAGTGTTTCATACGTAAGTGCGTTTTGAAATTTGGAATCTTGTGTTTATTGTGTTATTAAATATCGATCTAAAGACAAATTATTGTTAGTCACAATGTATCGTAGGAAAAAAATAAAAGACGTTCCATCACATTCCTTCACAATTGGTTACATATAAATCCAGTTATATGATTGCTCTTCAAATTCACGGCCTTGTCGGGTACGTCACACACCTGGTTCAGAACGTTTCGGAAATATCATTTTTAAAGGAACTATCGTTTTCCATCAGCATAAAACGAGAATATAATCATCCTGATATAACAAGTAAATATGATAATTAGATAATGGAATATAGAGTTGTTGACAAGTAGCAATTGAAAAGAAATCAAATTTTTGAAAGATTCAAAATATAATTATAATTACCTTAACACTGAACACTTTTCAAAAATTGGAACAATTCCTTTGAAATCGGAGTCAATCTTTCATAATCATTCGTATTTTGAAAATATACAAGATTCATGATTTACTAGTTGAAAGAAATCGAATTTCGGTGCTCCATGAAAATATTTTGTAAAATATTGCATACAAAATATACATAAAATCTCTGATATTTAAATATTAATTTAAGATTGCACTAATAATAATAATATTAATAATAATAATAATAATAATAATAATAATATCATCAGTACAATTATAACAGTAAATATAACAGTACAATTATAGAAAGTAAACATTTAAATATCATAAAAGTATATATATATATATATATATATCCTTTTATTACTGAAAAATATGCTATAAAATGTTTTGATATTTCAGAAGAAAAACTATAAAAATTTTACTTTGAAAGCAAACTCAATTTTAGGGTAAATTGAGCTAACGCATGATAATAGATTACACTTTTTATATACATTTTGAAGAATCTAGTAAATTCCATACTTGCCAACCTTTCGGGTTTATTTTAAAATCAAATGCACATACTTTGGACAGCGAAATTTGTTTAATTTCATGCGTTTTATTTCTATGTGGTAGTCATATCATTTCAAATTGATTTAATTTATTAAATAAAATTTCTGGCTCAAATGTGTTTATTCGAATTGAAGAAAAAGGAGAAATGTTAGCAGCGATGAAAATCATACATATTGTTTTAAAGTACTGTATAACTAGAAAGAAAAGAAAAAGGTCATTGAAAAAGTTCAATAGAATTCAGAGATAAAAAACGGTATTTTCAAATGGAATAATCTTAGTTCTTAAAAATTTTAAAGAAAGTAATATTTAATTATAATTAAAGTTAACTTTATTATCAGCTTGTGTTCATTATCAATGATAGCATTTTAATCTAGATACAATAAGAAGAAATCGAAAATTTTCTCTGTTTAAAAAGTTGAAAAATATTCGTGAAATCGGATTTTTGAAAGAACTCATTTAAAATGTTATCAAAAATATAAAATGTAGAATAGAACTATTTCAGATAACAAGTAAAACGAAATTGAAAACAAGCCATTTTTTGAAAGAAAATGGAGAATAGAATTATTTCAATTGACAAGTGAAAAGAATTCGAAACAAAGACATTTCTTGAAAGATTCAGAATGTAATTATAATAAGCTTAACAATGAACGCCTTTCAAAAGTTGGAAAAGTTCCTTTGAAATGTCAATCTTTCATAAACGCTCTTATTCCAAAAATGTGCAACATGCATAATTTACTAGTAGAAGGGATCGAAATTTGATGTTCCTCGAAAACATTTTGCAAAACATTGCATGAACAATACGGCATAAAATCTCTAATATAGAGACTAAAATTTCAACAATGACAGTGATAAATAATATAATACAATCACTTGTTAACTTTAAATTAAAGTCTAATAATGCTTAAAGTGATAAAAAAACATAACACGGAATATTTAAAATACCTTTTTAATGTAGATTACATATGTTTCGTTCACAACTATCGGTGACATCTTCAGATCAAAATGATAAATACAATATTCTCGAATTCGCTATTGAATATGAGTGCTATGCACATCATATTCAATAGCATGTATTTTGTAGTAAACCTCAGTAAAAGATATCAATTTCATTATATTTGAAATAGTCTAACATAATTAAAACACGCTGCAAACAGTTTTTCCTTGTAAACCATTATGTAACGGAAGTCTTTTGTGTTGCCCTGTAAATGATTAATAAATGCTTTGCACCCCATATTCTACAGAATGAACGGTTTAGTGCAGTTCACAAATGGGTATCAATTTTTTATCATGATTGAAATAGTGTAACGTCATTAAAATGCACTTGAAACGATTTTTTCGCCATTTACCATAATGTAACCGATTCTTTTGTCTGTCGTTGTAAACGAACTGTAAATGCTACACACTTTATTTTCATTAGCAATCATTCTATCGCAAAAGTCAATAACATAAAAATTACAGGGCAATGCGAGTATATTTACGAGAGTTAGAGCACGGATAGACAAACCGTAGTTATAAACACGTTTCAACTATGTTGGAAAGTTTTAAAAAGTTACAGTTATGTTAAAAGAAGAAATGCAAGAAATGGGAACTGAAATTTAGAGAATTATAGGGATAAAAAGTCCAGAATGGTATAATTTTCATAAAAATATATTTCTTACAAAATACACTTTTCACAGTTTTGGATAAAATTTTTCTGTATATGTTCAGTGTCATCTGAAATTTAAAAAATATAAGATTGGTCAAAATATTTACAAAATTTTACAAAATTTCAATTTTTTTATTTTTATTTTTTACAGAAACATATCCATATCCTGTAAATTTGAGTTTTAATGTTTGGAATTTCTACACTAAATGTTTAATCTGGATAAATAGTCAAGAAATCAGCATTTTCCTCTCGTTTATGATAAATACATTTGAGTTGACAAACGAATGTATTTCAAAAAGCATTTTTTGGAAGTTTTGGAATATAATAAGAGACATAAACTGCGTATTCATAGAAACTATGGTAAAAGTTATTGAATGCAAACTTGAAAATAAAAATACTCGAATATATAAATTAAAATTATCAAGACATCAGCAAAAGCAATTATAATAATAATAATAATAATCTATAGCATAAAGCAAAAACATATTCGTGACCAACGCTGACGTCATATTATTACGTCATTAAACCATGTTGGTATGATGTTAAAACGGAAAATATGGGAAAATGTAGCAATTATTTATGGTGTATAATTACGTACAATACTTACGCGTATATCGGCATACACACACACAAACAAACATTTGCGCTCTTGTATGCCCTGTCGGTAAGCTTACGATACTTTACGAAATACATTACCAAATTTACCGCTAAAAATAAGTCTCCAAAATTGAGGTGAATTTTTCGCTAATTGACCAATATGAGGAAATATGATTTCCAATTTGATAAATGTAAAATAACGGTTGCGCGATTTATCGCCTAAGTTTGCGAGCAAATCCTCTTCTTGAATAATATTAATGACATGTAAATAAATTTAAAAATTGATATTCATCAAAACAAAAAAAATAGTTTATGTTAAAGATTAAAAACTTCCTACAGTTAAAAAAGCCGTCAAAATCGCACTTTCTGTACAAACTTCACGTGATAAACGAAGAAAATGCCTCATATATTTAAGTTATCTGTGACAGAAATTGCAAAAGTCATCTGGATAGTTTTAAATTGTTTTGCGATGAAACAAAAGCATAATCAAATAAAAACTCATAAATCATAAATGATTTTTAAAAGCAATGAAGTAAATATAGAATTTTTTAAAGACAAAATGACTGTTTTGATATATTAAAACTTCTTAAAAGCTTTACAGAAATGAATTTCTAATTATGAGAAATGGCGCTGTCTGTATAACCAATTATTTAGTTTAAGTTTTTCTGGCATATGTTTCGTTTTTCACACATTCCCCGTGGACAATATTTGAGATGAAACATTCATAGTTTTTGCTTTTTTCTCTAGAGAACTTTTCATAAACGTTCATCCATATCTTATGAGTGTAAAATTTTCTTTCCAAGTTTCTGCGCTTCAAAATTTTAAATTACTCTCCCGTTTACAACATTAGAAAGTTTTCTAAATTTTCATTTTTAAAGCAACTGACATTGATTTAAAATGCTCTCAGCATAAAAGAAGACTGTATATCAATTTGCGTTGACAAGGTAAATAGCAAGAAAGAAAACAAGAAAGAAAAATCATGTGTATATTATGAAACACTAACCAACACCTTCAGAATACTGTAACAAAACTTCACCTTTTAATAAGGTAAAAGTGGATCTCTAAGTAAATAATTTGAAAAAGGCATAACACTTATAAAAACACAATTTCAGCAATCACCATCTACAGTTGGAAAAATATCCGAATTATTTTGTGCAGCCCTGTATATGATCAATATATTTGTGTACATTCAACACAATATGCCAAAATTTAGCTCAGTTAGGAAACGAATAACACAGTTGAAAATTCCTGTTCATCCATCTCCGTCAATGAGTAGAAATGAACTCGAATTTTTTTGTACAGCCCTCTGTATATGATCTATAGAATTTATACACAGCAAGTAATATGCAAAAAATTAGTTCAATTCAAAGACGCTTACCATAATTGGAAAAGCACTTCCAGCAATTATTGCTTATAGACAGTAGTGTAACTGAATTCTTTTCCGTGTCCCGGTAAATGAACGGTACACCATATTCGATAGTAAGTATCTTGTAGTACACCTCAGTAATGTGTGTCAATTTTAATGTGTTTGAGATAGTGTAACATCGTTAAAATATACTGCAAACGGTTTTTCAACATAGATCATAATGTAACGGCATTCTTTTGAGTGCCCTGTAAACGAACTATAAATGCTACACACTTCATTTTCAATACCGAACATGTCATGGTAGATCTCAATAACATAAATAAATTACATGACAATGCTATATATTTACGCGAATTAGAGCACAAACAGACAAACCGAATTTATTAACACTTTACAACTGTTTTGGAAAGTATTAAAAATACTGCCTTAGTGGCAGAATTTATATCGAGCCAAAGGGGATAATATTAAAAAATACGGTACTTTTCGATTAGCCGGGCGCCAGTGATATATATACATGTATATATAAACACACACACACACATATACACATATCTACGTATACATATATATACATACACATATATATACATATATATGTATATACATATGTATTTATACATGTACATATATCACTCGCGCCCGGCTAACCGAAAAGTACCAAAATTACTTTACAATTTTTTTACTTATCTTCATGCTTAATACATTACATCCTTACATTACTTTCATGTTTACATACATACATATATTAGTTTCATGTTTACATACATACATACATTTCACATACAGGGTGGTGCAAAATTTTAATTAGATTAACTATTGAAAACTAACGATTAAAAGTTTAATCATGACTAAAGATTGACGATTAAACTTTATCGTCAATCTTTAGTCATGATTAAACTTCTAATCGTTAATTTTCAATAGTTAATCAGTTATCTAATTAAAATTTTGCACCACCCTGCATACTTACATGCAGGAGTGCCACCAACGACTAATTTTATATTTTATTTCTATTCATATTTCCAAATTAATAATCTTCGTAGTAGTTTTTTACAACATGTTGAAAAAAAAATTAACCACAAAGATTTGGTGCAAGCGGTTGAAATAAAATATAAAAATAGTCGTCAGTGGCACACCTGTACACGAATTTTACATACATATTTTAATAATACACATATAAGGCAAGTGTACCAGTCATGGGTCATGTACCTATAAGGGGCTACCTGTTTTGACAAATGAAAAATAAGCTTATAATCATACTCGCAAGCTAATTAAAAGACAGTTAATATTTCCATTACGGGTTCGAGATGTATGTCATCCCAGCGACTATTTTTGAAGTGAAAACTTCTTTATACGCGTTGGGCATTTTTTGAGATGGGAAAAAAACATTAAATTCGCGACACTGTTACCGCTACTGTTACCGACACCTCTGTATATTTGAAGTGAAAACTTCTTTAGGCGCGTTGCGCATTATTTTGAGATGTGAAAAAAACATTGAATTCGCGACACTGTTACCGTCACTGTTACCGACACCTCTGTATATTTGAAGTGACAACTTCTTTAGGCGCGTTGGGCATTTTTTGAGATGGGAAAAAAACATTAAATTCGCGACACTGTTACCGTTACTGTTACCGACACCTTTGTATATTTGAAGTGAAAACTTCTTTAGGCGCGTTGGGCATTTTTTGAGATGGGAAAAAAACATTGAATTCGCGACACTGTTACCGTCACTGTTACCGACACCTCTGTATATTTGAAGTGAAAACTTCTTTAGGCGCGTTGGGCATTTTTTTGAGATGGGAAAAAAACATTGAATTCGCGACACTGTTACCGTTACTGTTACACCTCTGTATATTTGAAGTGAAAACTTCTTTAAGCGCGTTGGGCATTTTTTGAGATGGGAAAAAAACATTGAATTCGCGACACTGTTACCGTCACTGTTACCGACACCTCTGTATATTTGAAGTGAAAGCTTCTTTAGGCGCGTTGGGCATTTTTTGAGATTGGAAAAAACCATTGAATTCGCGACACTGTTACCGACACCTCTGTATATGTTGCCAATTCGTACAATGAAGCGAAAGTATCAAAAGGAAATATTTCACGTGCAGAAAACGAAATGATTGGTATTATGAATAGAAATAATTCAGAAAATAATTTCAAGATAAATTTAGCACGCGCGGTCAAAACAGATAAAAGTGACTCAACTCGCGAGACCAAATCAAAAGATGAAAATGAAATAACAAAACACGGAAAATATTATAATTTAACGAGCACGAGAAAAATAGACGGAAGTAATATAAAAAGAAAATGAAAATAATGAAATAGATCACGAAAGTTTTAAGAAACGTGGTTACCGATACGGAAATGAAGTGAAATCATTTTATAGAAAAGAAAAGTTTGTTGATAGAAATTATAGATACCGCAAACAATACGCGCAGTATGAAGATAGAAAAAAGCATAATGTTCACGAATACCGTAAACAAGACAGGCAGCATTTTCGGAGTATCAAGTCATTTTTGGAGTGATAGGAAGCGGGAACCCTATTTTGCAGATAAATGTTATCACAAAAGATATAAAACTAAATCTCATGGAAGAAATGATGAATGTATTGAGAGTTGTTTAAATTGTGGATGAAAATTCATAAGTTTCATTGGCATTCTTTTCAAAGAATACCAATTAATTAAATATTATATTTCATTTATTTGTAAATTTACGTTTTAAGCAATAGATTGCAATTTTTGTATGTAAAATAATATGCATTATTTTTCATGTACAATAGCGCATTAAATGAAAATTGTAATATAATTTTTGTAGTAGTAGTTTATAATAATGAATAAAAAAACACTTCATTTAAAAGTATTTCCTGCGCAATAAAACGTTTCCTGACGATTCAAAAAATACACACGTAATTGTTCAAGTTTTCACTTCTGTCGGCACTCCCGGAGTTCCATTGTTTTTTATTTTTTTTATTCGTACCGGTTTTTTAAAAAAAAAGGTTTAAACCAGTCACCTGCAACTTTAATTCATTGTGAGTGAGATAGATAAAAGCTTTAAAATTACAGACATTACGTTACACTTACATAATACATTAAAAACATATTAAAAATGGACGTTTCGGATTGACATGAAAATCCCTCTTCAACAAACATTTTTCTTAACGTAAGTCACTGTTCAAAAATATCAACAAATAGAAAATGCAACGTATCAAAAATCATGCATTTTCTATTTGTTGTTATTTTTTAACTGTGTCTTACGTTAAGAAAAATGTTTGTTGAAGAGGGATTTTCATGTCAATCCGAAACGTCCATTTTTAATATGTTTTTAATGTTTTATGTAAGTGTAACGTAATGTCTGTAATTTTAATGATTTTAATATAAATATAAATATGTTCAGACGTAATATTTTTGTCTACTTCAAATAAATAAAAGCTTTTTTACATTTTTCAAAGAAGGTGGTCCTTTAATGGTACATTTACATTAATAGATACAACAGCCATTTTTTTAATAAATAAAAATAACTGTGAATGATATAAAATTCTTCCATAATAGTGATTTAACTAAAACTTAATAAATATGTCATATAATTTGAAAAGTTGAAAGTGTTTAATTTTTTTTAAAATATGAATAGCAAACAAAGCTGAATCCGTAATAAATTTTCCTTCGGAATTCAACAATGGTTTCTTTATTTTATTCGGGTGCTTTATTATAAATGACAAGACGTTTTTCTAGTAGTTGAAAGCGATAAAAATCGCTGTCGTTCAATAATCTATATATTTAAAACGCTAAGCGATTTCTTTCGACAATCCGTGAGAACAAACTACTGCATCAAATTACATCATTCTTTTTTTAAATGAAAGATATTCGGACACAGATTTGTTATCGTGCATTCGTTTGTTCAAAAATTTAATTAATTAGCCGTAATTTTCAATTAAACTTTTTCATCTGCTTATGACGTCATGAAGTCGGCAATCGGATTAACGCCCACTGTTGCGAGGTACATAGTTTATTCTCTGAACTCTATGGTTGAGAGGGTAAAAGATAAATAATATTAAAAGCACGTGGCTTTTCGACCAAATTTTTTAATTTGCAAGTTAAATTTCGGTAAAAATATTTATCCGCGTGTTTTATAAGCGACTAAAAATTCATATTTATTGTGACGTCACGGGAATATTATTCATTGGGTTTATTTTATTATTATACATTACAACTTTGTTGATGCCATTTTTCATTACAATTAAATACAAATATATTTTTTATTTGTATACATGGTATTTACGCATAAAAGTAACATATACAAAGTAAGCGTGAAAAGTTTGCGCCGGTAAAAATGACGTTATGCTTAGATTGAAATGCATTGTAACACTGATAAAGCTAAAAAGAAAAATGTATATGATTGTGTCAACATGGCGTAATTTTAATTGATTTTTCAATTTTTAATTTTAAAGATTAGAACTGGAGCCTTTATAGGTTGCTTCATCGAGATTGCATTCCTTAATTACATGCTACCGATTACTTTTTTTAAATTATAGGTTAGAAGATTTGATTTTTTTAAGAAAAAAATTCACAAAAGTAAAGGATTTCAGGAAAATTAAAATGATTAAAAATAATGTTATGGTTAAAAAAAAATCAGTAAATAAAAAAATACCGTACTTTTGCTTTATAGTGGCCCTCACATTTATGATTATGTAGGTTGTAGTTGTGATTTCGCCAAGATCATCGCAAAGCTTATATATTCATTCTATATACGCATATATAACTCCTATATGTGCCATATACGTCATTATACACAGATATTTTGCGTCTTATATGTCGATTATACATCATATACACATGTCATATATATACATCATATATGCATCCTGTATGACTATAACTTGGCCACATACGTCAAGAAATGTTATATATATATATATATATATATATATATCATATATTAGTATAATGTTATACATGCTTTATAATTTGGCGATAAATCTTGGTCGCTTAGCGATTCATCCTTGGATGCCGCTATAACACAAAAGTACCAAATTTAAAATATATTAATGAAAACAGAAACAAAAATATTTGATCCTTGGGGGCCGCTATAAAACGAAAGTACCAAATTTCTACTTTATTTTTCATATCTGATAATTTGCATCTATTCTTTTTGTAACTTTAATATTTTTGTAACGCTTTTATGCATTTCTATTGCCTATTCAAAGATAAATTCTTTTACAGAATTTCGTTAAAAACGGTAGTAAAATGCGAACCTGTATTCTCGACCGAAAGCAACAACCACTTTACCAATGGTTAAATAATAATAATAATAATGTTTGTATTTTTATCTAGAATAAACAATGTAAGGCTAACATTCTATAGGAAATATTTTGGTAGGTTTATTATAAGTTCATTTAACAGTTCCTTATTAGCGGCAAAGTCCTATTTCACATCTCTTTCGATGTCAAAAAATGGTAGTCTACTTTTGAACGCCAGCCAAAACACAGTGGCAATTTTTAGAAATGTATAACGGTTGTGACAACAAACAAGCTTTAGATTTCGTCGCGCTTACATCACTTCTAAATACTACAAATCTCAATTTTTTTCCTACATTTTAGAATTTCAATTTTTACATCATCAATTAGAAAAAAAATTAGCTTTCCATTGAAATTTATTGGAAAACTGCCGCTTAATTTAACGACTTTATAAATAATTTTCAAGCATGAAACATTTTTCAATTCTATCTGAACAATGACCATCAGTTTGATTTAATAATGTTAGCTCCTGGGAAAGTTGCCACAATTGAAAATAGATTTCCCTAACCATCATGAAAAGTGAAAAAAAAATATTAATTAAAAACCTGATAAATCATAAGATCAGATTATCCATAAGATAGACCATTTTGGCGCTAAACTAAAATCTGTCAAATATATATATATATATATATATATTCAGCTTATAATTAACATAAAATTGATATGTTGAATTCGTTGATGTATATACTTCATCAGAACATGCTAGGAACTGTATTTTATTATTTTTTTAAAGATCCATTGGATATTTAACTGCATAAGAGGGAAAAGATCCCCGACTGTTATGGAAAAGGAATAATCATCCTGATTATGTAAAGGAACCGAAGAAACCATACAAATAAATTTCACTTGAAAACATTAAAAATCTCCGTCATCTGCAGATTGATTTATTATTGTAAAAAAATTCTTCATTTTTACATAAAAATTAATTAGCTTTAAAAAAAATGGATGCGTTTTAGAAGATATGGATTTGAAACGAACAATGATTAAAGAGGACATTTTAAAACTTTTAATTTAAACATTTTAAAACTTTTTTAACGTCGAATTTCAACGCAATGCACATGCGCATAGGAGCTCATTCGGTTAAATTATTACAGAGGGAGGGGGGATGTGTGCTTTATTTACTATGTTCTTTTATTTACTGAATATGAGATGAAAGTAGGGATATACTATTTGTATGATACATCTTAGATACATGAAATTTTCTTTCTTGCCGTGGGGAATATGGCAGTATAATGTCAAACTGATTTGCTTTACACAGTTGTTTATAGATTGTTTCTTTGGAGTTTGCATCGGAAATAGTACTGTATTTCACTGGGGGGAAAACTTTTAAAATAAAATATTTGAAAGACTGTTTCATACATCTTTTATTATAAAGAAGCTTATTTTACTGATATTGTTATAGTAATTTTTTTCCGTCAAGTTTTGACGGGTTTCATCTAGTAGTAATAATAATAATAATTTATATAATTTTAAAAAATAAATTTAAAGATCTGCATGTGCAAAGATAATAAAAAATAATTTAAAAAGAAAACTGCCCAGTTAAACTGACGGCATTGAGCTCACAGGCTATTCACACTAACTGTAAATTATATTCTTATTTCAAAGAAGTAGTAGGATAGTGGGGCTTCAACGACCACAGGCGCAGCCGCAGCATGTGCAGCTGCACATCTGATGTGCAGATCTCCTATTTCACAGAAACTTTCTAATTATCAAACTCTCTTTATCTCACCAGTCTTTCGATCTCATTTTTTTGATTCATTTGATATTTTATTAACAAACGATTAAACTGTATATCTATGTTTGCATATATGTATGTGTGTGTCTGTCTGTATATGTATATATATATACATATATATGTGTGTGTGTGTGTTTGTGTGTATGTGCGTGTGTGTGTATGTGTGTGTGTTTATATGTGTATGTATTTGTATGTGTATTTATATCTATATATTTATATGTTAGTGTACATGATTACGTATATATATAGGTAATACACTTATAAGTTTTACAAATTTAATCAGTTTTAAAAAATAAAAATTACTTAACAAAAAAAAAAAAAAAAAAAAAAAAAAGATTTATAAAAATTTAAAATGTTTAAAAAATTTTGCAAGTTAAAAAGAAAAAAAAGTTTTTGAAAAAATATTACTTAATAAAAAAAAAAAAAGTTTTACAATAACTTTAAAAAAATTTACATATTATTGAAAAGAGTTAATCCAAGTTAAAATTATTTATATGTTACCAAAATCATTTACAAATTTATAAAAATTTTATAAATCTTTCAAAAATATTTTACAAATTTATTACTTTAATATATTTTTCTAATGTTTTTGAGTATGATAAACCTCATAGGTTGCTTTTATGCATGGTAAAAAAGTTTTTAATCTTGATAAACCGTTTTTGAGCACTGTAAACCTTATAAGACAGGATATGTGTGCGTGCGCGCGCATATAATTAACGTTTTGCTAGAAAGGTTTATGTATAAATTTAAATAAGTACACGTATTTAAAATAAACATTTTTTTATTAAAACAAAATAATTTACAGAAAAGGTTTATATACAGAAAGATATTTACAAATCAACATTTTTCTTCTTCATTACAAGCTTGGTTAATTTCATAGTGTCCATACGCTAAGCTAGATATTCCATTTTCTAAAATGTATCTCTTGTCATCAAAAGGACTTAGACTAATTTTATTTTGGGTTAATGTATATAAATTATGAGAATCCTGAGCTATCCTTATCTGTTTCTCCATGCTTGTTTTTTGCTGCTGGAGGCACTCCAAGTAGTCCTCATGCTTTATTTTCTGTCGAACAATCTGCGTAGACACGCCTTTTGCGCGCTTTTTCTCGTCTTTAAAGGATTTCAGTGAGTACATTTTTGATTTCAGTCCGACAAACTCAAGGGCTAATTCACCATTAAGTTCATCCTTGAACTTGCCGAGAACTTTCTTATCATCCTCAGAGTATAAATCATGTGATTTCGGGTACTCAGAGAAGTCAAACAAATTACGGTATTGTTCCATATCCTTATAAATATTGTTTGTTTGAATATGATAAGTTAAGGAATCTGTATCAGTGAATAATAGGATTGCCCGATCTTTATATGTTTTCTTTATGAAGTTATAATGAAAATCATACATAACTAATTTAGAGAGTTCTAAAATAGCGAACCCAACATAGATAGGCCGATTCATTAAAATACTAGTTTTCAGTCGTTCTACCGCGGTCAAGTCTTCATCAAAGGTTTTAAATGATTTAAAAGTAGGTGAAGCTACTAATTTTTTTGCTCTTTTTTCACCATTACAAAGCACAATGTTTCTTCTTTTTCGAAGATTCTCCATTGTCTTCCCAAAAACAGAATTATTCAATAATTTAAAAAAGTCCTTTTCAAAAGAGGACTTAGCCTCTTTCCGTTTCTCAGTATTAAAATTAATATATTTCCGAAGCCAAGGGTTCTGTTTAAATTTTAAGGCTTTATGCACAGCTGTAATTTTTAAACCAAGTTCTAAATAAAATTTAAGATTACGATAATGAGTTATATAATTTCGTTTATTATTTAAATTAGGTATAAGTTTAGGGGTTCCCACGAATTTTCTATTGTTAAGTAAGTTTCTTGCATGAGAAGACAACATGGATTCTTCTACAGTGATCCTCTCGGGAGCAACAGGGTATTCATTGTGCAGAGGGTGTAAATGTTTTGGGTATTCCAAGTCTACCTCGAAAAGGTACCCAATTTCAGAGCTATCAGATAGAGATTGAACCCACTCTTCTGTGATATGACTTGTTTCACTCCATTCAAAACCGCCACAAGGTAAAAATTGACTCATAGCCCACCCATATAGATTGTTAGCATCCCAGTACATGATGTAGCTGGGTGCCTCATTTTTCCTATAATCGGGCGTATCGGGTATGTTTGCTCGAGCGTATCTTTGACTAATCATACTAATACCGCCTCGTATACCATTTTCAACCATAAGCAGCATATCTATATCACTAAGTAATTCTAAAGATGTTTCAGACATCTTCAAGCAACCTTGCCATGCAAGTGAAGGTGCAGTGAACAGGTGAGCAGGACCAATTTCATAATACTGCTGACATAATTTCCTAAAGTTTTGAAATACGTCAGCAAGTAGTAGAACATCTGTTTTAACATAAAGGTTATGGTAATCACCAAGAGTCTTGATGTCAAATGTTTCCCATACATTCTGGGCGTGTTGATACTCTTTTTCATCTATTGGGTTATTGGTTAAACTATTAAAAAATGCAGAAGGCGGGGGAAGCTGCTTCTCATTAAATTTATCGAAAGAAGTAAAATAATCATAGGGGTAAACCCCTTTACGTATGAGTAAAGATAAATTATTATTTTGCGGGAAATTTTCTTCAAGTATAGTGAATTGATCAGGTTGAAGGTTTTTAACAAGTTTCTCCAATGACGTAGGCAAAAATTGAAAAGAATCGATAAAGACCATCTGAATAGAAGATGGAGGTTTTCTGATTTTAAAGGTGATATAGTTTTCCATAGAAGTAGCAATCACATCGATTTCATGATCTTTAAATTTTCCGAGCTTTGTCATAATATGATGACCATCATAGTTTTTCAAGTTATGGAATATAACAGGAATTGTTTTACACTGCTTATAGTTCAAGTTACATTCCACATGTGCAGCTCCTCTGTACGCACCTGACAGGTGATCATGGTCACGTGTGAGTTTCTCATCTAAAGTTTTCTTGCAAATATGACAAAACTCTGCTTCTCGAAATACCTTTTCTTCCTTGGTAGAAAGCTTCATAGGTTTAATATTTAATAACTTTTGCCCAAGTAATTCTTTTTCTTCCATCATTCGGTTTAAAAATGTTCAACACAGTTTCTACCACGATATACCTGTGCTTTCTTCACACATGTTCCATCGGTCCGATAACCACATAAGCGTACCCACACGGTAAGTGGTAGGTTGTTTTCTCAGTATAGGATGCTTTAGAAGAGGGTGGGGCTGATGAAATAGGTATAAGTAGACTCTCAAAGTCTGCATAAATCGTATAAGAAACAGGATGTTGCAGATGAATGCCAGAAAATTTTAATACATTATCATTTTCATTAGGCATTTTTATAGCTTGCGCAACATGTCGAGAACAATATTCACTATGCTTATCCAATAGATCTTGTCTTGAAAATCGATGCAAACATCGATAACAATAATAGGTGGTGGCTTTATGATTAGTCAAGTCTCCTAAAAGTCTTGAAAAGCTTCTAATTAGACAATAGTGTTGTTTTTCACCATCACCAACCAATAACAAATTAATCACATCCTGATTCTGCTTTTCAGATATATACAAAGGGCAAACTTCATCCACTTCATATCCAAACACATTAATCCGTAAATTGTTGAGTTGTTCAATAATAGATATCTTCTGAAGGGGTACAGGGCATTCCACATTACCTAATTTAATATCTTGCTCATAGTGTCGATAATGACTGACTCGTTCGGGATGTTTTGTAAAATCTAAGTTTAGTTTAAAGGCCAAAAGGCACCAAACCAAACATTTATTGTCTTCATTTTTTATATTCAACACTGCTTTTTTATCATCCAGTTTTTTTGACAGAGGAATGTAGGAACTTGCAGCGAGGGGGTGGTATTTAGCAATCTTGAGTTCTAAATGATGAATTTTTCTAAGTTTCCATCCAGAGCCTCTTTGTACAAATTCTTCAAAGGATTTAATAATCTTCGAAAATCCTTCTTCAATATGTTGCGAGATAGTATCTTCGGTAAGTTCGATGAAACATGAGCATCGAAAATAAGATTCAATATCTTCTATCTCCTCATTATTACTCATACGTTCAAGTGTTATTTTTTCTACCATATACCATTTAATTGAACCTTTTTCACGAATTTCAATTATTAATCGTTCCTGTATGTCAGATTGCAAGTGAGTATGAAATACCTCTAAATCACTTTCCTCATGTTCATCTGGATACAACACGACTGTCTTAAATACATTAAGTGCATCAGAATGCTTTATGTTTTTCGACTTTACATTAGATAAAGTCATTTTTCGTTTTACACTCTCAAGAGGTGCACGAGAGTGCTGAGTGCGTACGTGTTGTCTCAGTTCAAATTTTCTTCCGAATACTTTATCACAATCATAACAAGGGAATGTTAAATTTTGATGCGACCTTAGATGATGATCTAAATTATCCTTTCGTGTGAAAACTTGATCACATACCCCACATTTTAATGCAGACTGTCCGTCAGTATTATGGGTTGTCAAGTGTCTTAACAAATCTGATTTCCTTCCAAAAGACTTTTTACAGCTGTCACAAGTATATAATTTCTCATCTAAATGAGTCTTCATATGTTGTTTCAAATTGAAAAAAATTAAGTCAAAATACTAACTAACACTAAGTAGATGGAAAAAGCCGGTTTTGCCCCATGAGGCGGCGTTGCGGCGGATCATGAGGCGGTGCTGTGGTGCGGCGGCGGTGCTAAATTGTTGTAAAAGACTACGATGATAAAATTCAAACTTAAAATCGAGGGTGGGGCGAAAGGGTGTGCTATAGGAGAGGGGGTTTTAGGAGGGGGCAGCATGTTATAGTAGGGGGGTGGGGGTTACTGCCGGAAGTAAACACCGGAAGTGCCCCACCTGGGGCAAAACCCGCCTTTTCCATCTACTTAGTGTTAGTTAGTATTTTGACTTATTTTTTTAGTAAAAGTGATTTAAAGAAGTTTTGAATAAACTTTTCGCCAACAGCGCCCTCTATGAGCTGTTTTGGAAGTAATTAATATATTAAAATAAGTATCTTCATCTCTGTGATCAGTGACTGAGATTGAGCTCAGATTTAAAATTTATAACTGAGTACCTTAGCACTATGTTAGAAGAGTCTTGCTTATATGGTATTTTCAGATTTGATACAGGAAATACTCATAGATAAGGATTGTTTTATGTGTATTATAGTATTAAGACGTCAATATTGCCGATTTTTGAATGTATAAGTATAGAGTTTCTTGGAATTTCTCTAGGATTATTTTTGTCATGTAATGTTTGTTATAATAAAAATATGAATTAGCTATATTCATTGATACCGGAAATACTTTCAGATAAGGATTGTTTGTATGCATTATAGTATTAAGACATGAATATTACCGATTTTTAAATGTTATAAGTATAGAATTTCTTGGAATTTCTGTAAGATTCTCTTATTATACAATGTTTGGTAGAATAATAATATGATTGCTAAATATAAACATGTTTCTTAGAGTAATAAATGTGTATTATATTTCACAATGCGTGTATGGATTTTAATTTTTATAACTGGTTTTATACTATTTTTAATGAGAATATTATTAAGAATGTGTTTTTTAATTTTCATGTTATAATATAACAGATTGTTTCACAAGTGGTAATATGTAAATGTTATTAAATATATAGTTGTTAGATGTTATTCTTTCTCAAAGTATAGATTTAAAATAAGTATATTATTAGTGTGTTATAAATAGCAAATCGATTAATTTTAAAATGGGCTACGTCTAAGTAATATATATGTACATGTATGGTAATCTTCGAGATTTAATAATATTATATATTTTTAAAAGAAGCATGTAAAGAATATTACCGATTTTTAAATGTTATAAGTATAGAATTTCTTGGAATTTCTGTAAGGTTCTCTTATTATACAATGTTTGGTAGAATAATAATATGATTGCTAAATATAAACATGTTTTTTAGAGTAATAAATGTGTATTATATTTCACAATGCGTGTATGGATTTTAATTTTTATAACTGGTTTTATACAATATATTTCACAAATGAATGCTATAGATGGTGTTATTTTTTAAATACAAGTATGGATTTTAGTTATTTTTAATGAGAATATTATTAAGAATATGTTTTTTTAATTTTCATGTTAATATATAAGAGATTGTTTCACAAGTGGTAATATGTAAATGTTATTAAATATATAGTTGTTAGATGTTATTCTTTCTCAAAGTATAGATTTAAAATAAGTATATTATTAGTGTGTTATAAATAACAAATCGATTAATTTTAAAATGGGCTACGTCTAAGTAATATATATATATACATGTATGGTAATCTTCGAGATTTAATAATATTATATATTTTTAAAAGAAGCATGTAAATTTATTAAATATGCTATACACATGGTTGATTGATATTAATATTTCTAGAATATAAGTATGAATTTTACATGTTTTAATATAATAGACTGTTTTACAAGTATTAATATGTAAATGCTATTAAATTAATTTACTATATGGTTATTAGTCATTCTTTCTCGAAGTATAGATTTTATATAATTTTTTCAGTATCTCATATAAGTAACAGATTGATTTTAAAACGTTTTTGGAATTTTATTATAAAATATTAATTGAATAATTTTAATAACATTAGCGTTTAACATGAACTTTTGATTATACATATGATCTAGCAGTGTAAGATTATTTAACAATTTCATATGAATACTGCAGACATGCATAAATTTTTTAAAGAGTTTTGCTTAAATTTGAGGTGTGTAATAAAATATTTAATTAATATTTAAGATAATCATGCCTCTGTGCATAAAATTTTCAAGAATTCACTGAAAACTAGTTTTAAAGTAAAATGAATTTCTTTGGAAATCAAACATTTTTAACTATTAATTTATAAAATTATGTGTAAGTCTGTATTATTAGTGTTTAGTAAAGACTTTTTTAATAATATCACTTGCATATGGGTAGTAATTAAGAAAATTATAGAATATTTTTTGAGTCTATGTGTATTAATATCGCTTATTTTCACTAGCAATACTTTAACTTTCATAAATGATTTAGAAATTTCTCTGTGTGAATTTGAAATACATAAAAGAATGTTCGATTTGTATTTCAGAAAATCATATCTCTGTGCATGAAATTTCAAGAATTCTATGAGTAGTTTTAGTGTAAATTGAATGTCATTGGAAATTAAACATTTTTAACTGCTAATTTATAAACTCGTGCCTAAGAATCTGTAATCATATATAAAAGTCAGGCTTTGGTTAACAGTTTTAAATAAAATTATAAGATTTCTTAGTAGTCTTTGGGTTTTAATAGCGTTCATTTTAAATACCACTTTTAACTTGAGAATTTTTTTTAAGTATGTGTATATCAGGGTGGTTGGTTTCCCGAGATTTTTTAATAACAACCATTTAAACTACTACTACAACTTCAACTTTGAGAAATTACTTTAAATTCTAGGAATTTTACCTGTATGTGTAACTAAGACGATAAGTATAAATAGCAACGGGAATTGCAATTTGCATCATTTCATGATTTGTTCTGATAGCGATTAGATGTGTTTTTAACTGCTTCCGCCTTTTTATCGAAGTTATTATTTCCGCTATTTATCTAAATTAGTAATTTAATTTGATAAATCTGTTGTTTGCTTTTAAAGAGTTAAAGTATTTTGTTACTAATCTAGTATGGATGTCATTATGCCTATTGATGAAGCCATGGCTTTGGGAGATTCTGCACCCGTTAAGAAAATTTTTACCTGTCTTACCTGTAATAAGACATTCTCAACTCCTTTTAATTTGAGTCAACATATGCAAACTCATTCTGATTAAAAACTATATACTTGTGCAAAATGTCAGAAGTCTTTTGGGCGGAAATCAAGTCTGCAGAGACATTTAAAGACACATGATAGTGTCGGATCGTTACAGAATGATGGATTCCCTGAAGTTTCTACAGAAATGGATAGTATATCTCAAAGTTTT
This sequence comes from Maratus michaelseni, assembly GCA_963931845.1. Lineage (NCBI taxonomy): Eukaryota > Metazoa > Arthropoda > Arachnida > Araneae > Salticidae > Maratus > Maratus michaelseni. Next base: position 350,723,981 of record OZ007588.1, on the reverse strand, counting down.
TCGGATTTTAACCAACTAGCTGAAGAAGATTTTTCTCTAAAGACTGTGACCTCTAAAAATACCGAAAAGAAGACCTATTCATGTCCCACTTGTAGTAAAATGTTAACAACGTCTTTCAATTTGAAACAACATATGAAGACTCATTTAGATGAGAAATTATATACTTGTGACAGCTGTAAAAAGTCTTTTGGAAGGAAATCAGATTTGTTAAGACACTTGACAACCCATAATACTGACGGACAGTCTGCATTAAAATGTGGGGTATGTGATCAAGTTTTCACACGAAAGGATAATTTAGATCATCATCTAAGGTCGCATCAAAATTTAACATTCCCTTGTCATGATTGTGATAAAGTATTCGGAAGAAAATTTGAACTGAGACAACACGTACGCACTCAGCACTCTCGTGCACCTCTTGTGAGTGTAAAACGAAAAATGACTTTATCTAATGTAAAGTCGAAAAACATAAAGCATTCTGATGCACTTAATGTATTTAAGACAGTCGTGTTGTATCCAGATGAACATGAGGAAAGTGATTTAGAGGTATTTCATACTCACTTGCAATCTGAAATACAGGAACGATTAATAATTGAAATTCGTGAAAAAGGTTCAATTAAATGGTATATGGTAGAAAAAATAGCACTTGAACGTATGAGTAATAATGAGGAGATAAAAGATATTGAATCTTATTTTCGATGCTCATGTTTCATCGAACTTACCGAAGATACTATCTCGCAACATATTGAAGAAGGATTTTCGAAAATTATTAAATCCTTTGAAGAATTTGTACAAAGAGGCTCTGGATGGAAACTTAGAAAAATTCATCATTTAGAACTCAAGATTGCTAAATACCACCCCCTCGCTGCAAGTTCCTACATTCCTCTGTCAAAAAAACTGGATGATAAAAAAGCAGTGTTGAATATAAAAAATGAAGACAATAAATGTTTGGTTTGGTGCCTTTTGGCCTTTAAACTAAACTTAGATTTTACAAAACATCCCGAACGAGTCAGTCATTATCGACCCTATGAGCAAGATATTAAATTAGGTAATGTGGAATGCCCTGTACCCCTTCAGAAGATATCTATTATTGAACAACTCAACAATTTACGGATTAATGTGTTTGGATATGAAGAGGATGAAGTTTGCCCTTTGTATATATCTGAAAAGCAGAATCAGGATGTGATTAATTTGTTATTGGTTGGTGATGGTGAAAAACAACACTATTGTCTAATTAGAAGCTTTTCAAGACTTTTAGGAGACTTGACTAATCATAAAGCCACCACCTATTATTGTTATCGATGTTTGCATCGATTTTCAAGACAAGATCTATTGGATAAGCATAGTGAATATTGTTCTCGACATGTTGCGCAAGCTATAAAAATGCCTAATGAAAATGATAATGTATTAAAATTTTCTGGCATTCATCTGCAACATCCTGTTTCTTATACGATTTATGCAGACTTTGAGAGTCTACTTATACCTATTTCATCAGCCCCACCCTCTTCTAAAGCATCCTATACTGAGAAAACAACCTACCACTTACCGTGTGGGTACGCTTATGTGGTTATCGGACCGATGGAACATGTGTGAAGAAAGCACAGGTATATCGTGGTAGAAACTGTGTTGAACATTTTTAAACCGAATGATGGAAGAAAAAGAATTACTTGGGCAAAAGTTATTAAATATTAAACCTATGAAGCTTTCTACCAAGGAAGAAAAGGTATTTCGAGAAGCAGAGTTTTGTCATATTTGCAAGAAAACTTTAGATGAGAAACTCACACGTGACCATGATCACCTGTCAGGTGCGTACAGAGGAGCTGCACATGTGGAATGTAACTTGAACTATAAGCAGTGTAAAACAATTCCTGTTATATTCCATAACTTGAAAAACTATGATGGTCATCATATTATGACAAAGCTCGGAAAATTTAAAGATCATGAAATCGATGTGATTGCTACTTCTATGGAAAACTATATCACCTTTAAAATCAGAAAACCTCCATCTTCTATTCAGATGGTCTTTATCGATTCTTTTCAATTTTTGCCTACGTCATTGGAGAAACTTGTTAAAAACCTTCAACCTGATCAATTCACTATACTTGAAGAAAATTTCCCGCAAAATAATAATTTATCTTTACTCATACGTAAAGGGGTTTACCCCTATGATTATTTTACTTCTTTCGATAAATTTAATGAGAAGCAGCTTCCCCCGCCTTCTGCATTTTTTAATAGTTTAACCAATAACCCAATAGATGAAAAAGAGTATCAACACGCCCAGAATGTATGGGAAACATTTGACATCAAGACTCTTGGTGATTACCATAACCTTTATGTTAAAACAGATGTTCTACTACTTGCTGACGTATTTCAAAACTTTAGGAAATTATGTCAGCAGTATTATGAAATTGGTCCTGCTCACCTGTTCACTGCACCTTCACTTGCATGGCAAGGTTGCTTGAAGATGTCTGAAACATCTTTAGAATTACTTAGTGATATAGATATGCTGCTTATGGTTGAAAATGGTATACGTGGCGGTATTAGTATGATTAGTCAAAGATACGCTCGAGCAAACATACCCGATACGCCCGATTATAGGAAAAATGAGGCACCCAGCTACATCATGTACTGGGATGCTAACAATCTATATGGGTGGGCTATGAGTCAATTTTTACCTTGTGGCGGTTTTGAATGGAGTGAAACAAGTCATATCACAGAAGAGTGGGTTCAATCTCTATCTGATAGCTCTGAAATTGGGTACCTTTTCGAGGTAGACTTGGAATACCCAAAACATTTACACCCTCTGCACAATGAATACCCTGTTGCTCCCGAGAGGATCACTGTAGAAGAATCCATGTTGTCTTCTCATGCAAGAAACTTACTTAACAATAGAAAATTCGTGGGAACCCCTAAACTTATACCTAATTTAAATAATAAACGAAATTATATAACTCATTATCGTAATCTTAAATTTTATTTAGAACTTGGTTTAAAAATTACAGCTGTGCATAAAGCCTTAAAATTTAAACAGAACCCTTGGCTTCGGAAATATATTAATTTTAATACTGAGAAACGGAAAGAGGCTAAGTCCTCTTTTGAAAAGGACTTTTTTAAATTATTGAATAATTCTGTTTTTGGGAAGACAATGGAGAATCTTCGAAAAAGAAGAAACATTGTGCTTTGTAATGGTGAAAAAAGAGCAAAAAAATTAGTAGCTTCACCTACTTTTAAATCATTTAAAACCTTTGATGAAGACTTGACCGCGGTAGAACGACTGAAAACTAGTATTTTAATGAATCGGCCTATCTATGTTGGGTTCGCTATTTTAGAACTCTCTAAATTAGTTATGTATGATTTTCATTATAACTTCATAAAGAAAACATATAAAGATCGGGCAATCCTATTATTCACTGATACAGATTCCTTAACTTATCATATTCAAACAAACAATATTTATAAGGATATGGAACAATACCGTAATTTGTTTGACTTCTCTGAGTACCCGAAATCACATGATTTATACTCTGAGGATGATAAGAAAGTTCTCGGCAAGTTCAAGGATGAACTTAATGGTGAATTAGCCCTTGAGTTTGTCGGACTGAAATCAAAAATGTACTCACTGAAATCCTTTAAAGACGAGAAAAAGCGCGCAAAAGGCGTGTCTACGCAGATTGTTCGACAGAAAATAAAGCATGAGGACTACTTGGAGTGCCTCCAGCAGCAAAAAACAAGCATGGAGAAACAGATAAGGATAGCTCAGGATTCTCATAATTTATATACATTAACCCAAAATAAAATTAGTCTAAGTCCTTTTGATGACAAGAGATACATTTTAGAAAATGGAATATCTAGCTTAGCGTATGGACACTATGAAATTAACCAAGCTTGTAATGAAGAAGAAAAATGTTGATTTGTAAATATCTTTCTGTATATAAACCTTTTCTGTAAATTATTTTGTTTTAATAAAAAAATGTTTATTTTAAATACGTGTACTTATTTAAATTTATACATAAACCTTTCTAGCAAAACGTTAATTATATGCGCGCGCACGCACACATATCCTGTCTTATAAGGTTTACAGTGCTCAAAAACGGTTTATCAAGATTAAAAACTTTTTTACCATGCATAAAAGCAACCTATGAGGTTTATCATACTCAAAAACATTAGAAAAATATATTAAAGTAATAAATTTGTAAAATATTTTTGAAAGATTTATAAAGTTTTTATAAATTTGTAAATGATTTTGGTAACATATACATAATTTTAACTTGGATTAACTCTTTTCAATAATATGTAAATTTTTTTAAAGTTATTGTAAAACTTTTTTTTTTTTAATTAAGTAATATTTTTTCAAAAACTTTTTTTTCTTTTTAACTTGCAAAATTTTTTAAACATTTTAAATTTTTATAAATCTTTTTTTTTTTTTTTTTTTTTGTTAAGTAATTTTTATTTTTTAAAACTGATTAAATTTGTAAAACTTATAAGTGTATTACCTATATATATACGTAATCATGTACACTAACATATAAATATATAGATATAAATACACATACAAATACATACACATATAAACACACACACATACACACACACGCACATACACACAAACACACACACACACATATATATGTATATATATATACATATACAGACAGACACACACATACATATATGCAAACATAGATATACAGTTTAATCGTTTGTTAATAAAATATCAAATGAATCAAAAAAATGAGATCGAAAGACTGGTGAGATAAAGAGAGTTTGATAATTAGAAAGTTTCTGTGAAATAGGAGATCTGCACATCAGATGTGCAGCTGCACATGCTGCGGCTGCGCCTGTGGTCGTTGAAGCCCCACTATCCTACTACTCAAAGAATTTGAAATAAGCCCTCGAAAAAGGAAGAAATCGACAGTATATTAAGGGGGGGGCATCCCCCGTTTCTCCCCCTTATAATTAACCAATGAACCCCTAAAAGGGGCCGTTCAAGTATTACGTAAGCACCTAGGGGGGGAGGGGGGTTTGCGATTTGCTTATTTTTGCTGACAAGGGGGAGGGGGGTGTGTTTCAATGATGCTTACATAAGACATTTTATAAATCTCTTAAATTGTAAAAAAAAAAAAAAAAAAAAAAAAAAACTATTAAAAATTTCAAATTGAAAAAAAGAAATAGCAAAAGAATATTAAACTTGAAGTTCTGATGTCAGCTATTTTGACCGCACAAGGAAAATATAAACGATCTCTTTTATCTAGAGGTGACTGTTCATGTCTGATGGATGAGGGCTTATTATCTCTGAGAACTTACTACTATTTCCAATTGTGAGAATAGAATAGAATTGAATTGAATGAACCGATGTGATATGTTGTATTGTGACAGTACGAGTTTTCCGGGAAAGTTTCCAAAACGTACGTAAAATTCCATCTACTTTGTTTCCACCCCTCCTCTGTCAAGTGGTTGAAACCCCATAACCTTAGTGACCGACTACTGTACTGTCTGGTGTCGTGTGAGTTTTGAAAACCTCTCGGTACTATAGTGTAGGGGTGTTTAAAATAAATGAAATCGGAAATATGTCTTCATTTCGAGAAATCTTGTATAAAAAACGTTTGAAAGTTTCAAAAAGTCTGCTTCAGATAAATCTTTGATGGATATCCAATGTAAAACGAATGATGTGTGGCGGCAGTACAAAAAGTCTTCTAAAACTGACAAAGAGTTAGAGGTATTGGTGCTAAAAAGAATTGAGGACGAACTGCGTAAGGAAACCAAAGAAATCAGTCGTTCTTGATTATTTTATAAAGGTAATTATAATCAATTTATTCTTAAAAGTTTAAATATATTTTATCACAACTTTAAGTTTACATAATTACTTGTAAAAATTGGAAAAAGATAGATAAGATAAAATGACCGTGTAGCCTTGGCAAAACATGGTCAGTATGGCAATAAATAAAGACCAAGGAAATGTCAAAATACGAGTTATTACATTTTAAATATGGCGTAGCCAAGCTAAACCTTATTTTTTCTTTTCAAATAACTGGAAAATTAAAGCATCCATGGGGGAAAAAATTAAAAAGTATGCAAGTTTTGTAGCAGATAATCTTCTAACTGTTTTCAAATTTTGTACCTTACTAAAAATGGAATGTAATCCAATTGAATTGAAAATAATGTATCTTATACTTCTATGAATGTCAAGTCTCATTTTTAAGTACTTTTCCGTTATATGGACTCAATTGTCGCCAATCGTGTTAGTTGGCGGGAAGTTAAATTCACGTAAACGTGAAATATTTGAATGAAAATTAAGGATTAAGGAAAAGTGAGCATTTAAAAATATAATATTTGAAAATACACATTTTTATGAACTCTTTTATTACAAATATTTATTTTTAAATCATAATTTTGTAATAAATAAATTCAATTAGAAAATGATAAATTAAGTTGTATTATGAGATTACGATTAAATAACCATTAAACAATCCTTAAAAAGGAAACGACAAAAGGCTGAATACCAAAGAAAACATCGAACCCCCAAACGAAAAAGCTTGAAGAAATCTGCCATGATAATCCAGACATAAAAAAATAGCTTTGAGGGAATCAGTAGGAAGACCAAGCTTAAATGTAGATCAACCATTATTGCTTAAGGCAATAGCAGACATTGCTATTATTGGAAGCGCTGCAGATGCAAAAAAAAAAAGAAGCGAGTCAATACGAAGTGTCAAAATTCATGATGACTTGACTGTAGAACTGAAAAAGGTTGGTTTTGCAATAAGCAGGAGTGGAACATATCTTCTTTTACTTCCAAAAAATTCCTCAAACATCGAGGGTCGAAAACATGTCACCACAGTGCCGGTAAAACTTTCTCGGGCTCAGGCGGACTATCACCAATTTCACATTGATACCCAATTTGCAGTAACATCCATCCACTATTTAGAAACTTTAGCTTCAATTCTTGGACACATGCAAGTGTTTTTTCTTTCACAGGATGACAAAGCACGTGTACCTTTGGAAATTGGAAATTACAGCAGCCAATAAACAGGCTCCGATGCTGATGCATATGGAGTATCGTGTATCCTTACCTGACCACAGCTGGGTCATCGCTGAACGCCACAAACTCTATTAACACTCAAAGACTTTGAAAAATTAGTGAAAACAGAAGAGGGTTTCATCAAACCTGTAATCATAGTTACGGTTGATGGAGGTCCAGACGAGAATCCCCGCTATCAGAAAGTCATATCGTTTGCTATTAACCATTTCAAAAAGCATGATTTAGATGGAATTTTCATAGCGTGCAATGCTCCTGGAAGAAGTGCATATAATCGAGGAGAAAGGTGAATGGCACCACACTGTCGAGAACTGTCTGATCTTATACTCCCTCATGACCATCATGGTTCCCATCTCGATGAGAACGGTCGCACTATTGATGAAGAAATGGAGCAAAATAACTTTGCATATGCTGGTAAAACTCTCGCAGAAATCTGGAACTCATTAAACATTGACGGTTATCCTGTTACTGCCACATATGTTGATTCAGGCGAACCAGACACTCTTGGTTCTGACTTGGATTGGTACTCGAAGCACGTACAAGAAAGTCAATACTTGCTGCAAATTGTAAAATGCGAAGAAAAGAATTGTTGCTCTTCTGCACGTAGTGGATTATTTCGTATATTAAAAGGACAATTCATTCCTTCTCCAATTAAAATTATACAATCGTCAAATGACATCATTACAAGTGAGGAGGAGGAATTTACAGATTAAAGTCTTCGTCTGGCCTTAAATCTGAATATTACAGCAAAGGGATTTTTAAAGATGGCATATGAATATTTTTACCCTTCCATAAAGTCGCAATTATGCGCAAAAGCTTGTGGCCAATATCATGCATCTCAGAAGTCAGCAAACAGACACAAAAAAATTCAACACAGTGAAAAAAGCGAGAAGGCCTGCCTTATACGACCATTGAGAATTGATACTCGTCGAGCAAATGAACTTATGTGCGTCGTAAAATTCGTGGAAGATATGGAAGATGTTGAGTGGATCAATGAAGAGGAAGTTGGTGAAGATTGCATCCGAAAAGAAAGCGATAAAGATAATCAAGTAAAACTGTAAACCAATATCATAACAGATATGGAAAAATGGCTTGAGCAGCCATGGTCAGTATCAGAATAGGTATGGGCATTTTCAAATTTAAATTTTACAAATGGCTAAGTTCTTCTAAAATTGTGATCTAAGAAAATTTCTTAAATAGAATTGAAAGGTAATAAAACAAGCATTTTTTTATTATTATTTTTAAGTCGAGTAAAGTTTTTTTTTAATTTGAATTAAGTCCTAATGTTTTTAAATTAAATTATTACTGTTAAAAAAAAGTTGGGGGGGTTGCAATTTGCTTACGTAATTATTAAGGGGAGGGGGGTTGCGATTTGCTTATTTTTGCTGACAAGGGGGGGGTCAAAAATTGCCAAAAAACATGCTTACGTCATACTTGAACAGCCCCAAACTAATCAGAGAAGCGCCTTACCACAATGAACCTATATACAAAATTTGAAGAAAATCGGATAATTCTGCATGAAAAATCCATTTATCTAAATTAAGGGGGAGGATTACCCCCCCCCGTCCCCCCCCTTTATACTTAACCAATGAACCCCCAAAACAAATCAAGGAAGCGCCTTATCACAATGAAAATATATATAAAATTTGAAGAAAATCGGATAATTCTGCTTGAAAAATTCATTTATCTAAATTCAGGGGGGAGGATTACCCCCCCCCCCGTTAGCCCCTTTATACTTAACCTATGAACCCCCAAAACTTATCAGGAAACAACCTTATCACAATGAACCTATATACAGAATTTGAAGAAAATTGGACAATTCTGAATGAAAAACCATTTATCTAAATGAAGGGGTGTTAGCCCCCCGTTCCCCCACTTTATAGTGCACCAATCAACCGCCAAAACTAATCAGGGAAGCCCCTTATCACAAGGAATCTATAAACAAAATTGGAAGCAAAACGGATATTTCTATCAAGAGTTATCGCGTTACGTACATACGTACATACATACATACATACATACAGAACGGGCGGGCACATTAGCTCTCAGGCTTTGATAGCCTGTGAGCTAAAACCGTTTTTACATTTAAAAAATGCCTCTTTTAAAATCTCACTCTCTATGTAAACTTCATTTGGCAAATCAAGAAGATGGCTCATACATTTAAGTTATCTTTTGGCAGAAATTGCAAAAGTCATCTTATAAGTTTTAAATTATTGTGCAAGAATCAAACGAAAACTCATAAATCACAAAAGATTTTAAGAAGAAATAAAAGTAGGAAAGAAACTTTATAAGATAAAACAAATTTTGGCAATTAAAACTTCATAAAAGCTTTATATAAATGAAGTTGTAATTATGAGTAATGGCTTTGTCTGTATATATTAATTAGCTTAACATCTTCCGGCACATTTTTCGTTTTTCGTACATTCCCCGTAGACAATAATTGAGATGAAACTTTTATATTTTTGTCTTTTTCCGCTCCGAATTATTCATAAAGACATATCCACATTATTATAAGAAGCTAAACTTCCCTTAAAAGACCCCACGCTGCAAAATGTTTATTATAAATTGCTCTGTCTTTCATGACATTAGAAACTTTCGAGAAGTTTCATCATAAAGTAGTTGACATTTCATTAAAATTTATCTCGATAAAAGAGGAACGGAAATAAATTTCAGTTGACAAGCAAAAAATAAAATAGCAAGACACCATTTGAAACTTCTGGAATATAAAGAGGGACTGCTTGCAGCAGGAATTAAGTGGGTCGTGGTTCAGGGTCTTCTAATTTTGGGGACCCCCAAAACATATTCCCAATCACTTCAATTACCCTAGTTTGGGGTACCCTAAATTTGGTATGCAATTTTAGTAAAAACGATATTTTAAATCTATTTTGACCTTAAACTGATTATAATCAATATTTTGTACTTTTAGAGTAAAATAAATTAAAGATTGGGTCCATTCCAAAAGTGATGAGAACATTTGTTTGCCACTCATCTGACGCCGAGCCAAGTAACTTCAACTGGTGGGAAACGTCCGGACGGAGTAAGTTTTGAGAAGAAACGATTCCGAGTCAAGCCATTGGTGGAGACGTGGCCGAGGTGAAATACTGATGCTCTGTGTGTATCATCACGGAAGAAGTGTTCACACAGAGTTTGAGCCATCAAGGCGAATAGTAAATGTAGCTTTCTATGTGAAAGTACTGGAACGATTCGGGAAAAGTATCATCAGAGTCCAAAGGGAGACTGCCAGCAGCTGGATCCTTTACAATGCGATAGCTCACACCGCTTTGTTGGTGAGGGAGTATCTCGTTCAAAAATATATCTTTTCGTTACTCTATCCGCCGTACAGCCCTGACTTGGCAATTTGTGTCTTCATTCTGTTTCCAAAAGTCATCAAGCACCTTCAATTTTGGTATCGTAGCAAACACCCAAAAAACAACCAGAGATCTGCTCGGCATGACGAAAGAAAAATTCGAGTAATGTTTTGAACAGTGGAAACAACGCTGAATTCGCTGAATTCTTGGACCCTAATTCCAGAAAAATTTAATATCGTTGCATATTACTTTGGTCGTTTTTTTTTTTACGAATTTGTTTTCATTACTTTTGGAACGGAAAATGTATATATATATACATATGTTTGTATAAATATGTCTAAATATGTATTCATATCTGTCTTCTAAGGCATTGGAAATGTTTAATTTTTTGTGAGGGTATAGGAAGTTTGGCTCGCAAATGCCTGTGCCTCTCTTAGTCTTGATCAGTCCTTGAATATAAATTTAGATATCTTGGTAAACAATGCCTCTCAAAAACTGAATTTTCTTTTTTAATAACTGATATTTTCGGGCGTTTCTCCTTATTATTTTTTATTGAATTTGAGATTATTTAAAGGCATCGAGAAATAAATATAGCGCGATTAAAAACTGCTTGTACTAAAGCTGTAAGAAAAGTAGCAGCACGACGAGAAGAAATAATCGCATAGGAATATCGGTCCTTTAACGTAAACCCGAGAAACAGAGGACGATGTGTACCACCAGGTTAAGTAAACATATGAAATCAGTAGGCAGCGTCAACTGAGTCTGGGAGTGTGAGAAATGATATGTCGCTACCGAACTGCAGTGGTCTAATTCTAAGCAATTGTGTCGGGAATACTTTTTCCAGCAAACGCATTCCCATTCTTCGACGATCGAAGGCTTATATGTTCTATTGTGAGAAAATGCAAATTTCGGCATACGAAAACAAGATATATGTGCAGAAGTAAATATTAATTTTTCTCCATATAACGATTGAAGTACATTACTTTAGTTTTCGATAGCATGTAATTATCAATTTTCAATTAGGAGATAGATCTGAAGTTTAGTTATCCCGTCAAGGATAAAAACTTAATCTGATCTTCTTGTGTATTAGATTACTTCATGTAAACAAGAAATCGAAAATGGGAGGAAGAACTACACCCAAACTATATAAATTTCAATACGACGGAGGTTGAAAGACACGCCTGAAAACGACATACATCGCCAGAAAGATTTACCTACGTAAATTTTACATCTGAAAATAAATAATATCCTAAGATACTCGTGTTGACAGAAATATGGGGACATCTGGCTGGAAGAAACTGTCCTATAGCCAAAGTCCTAACTCTGATGTTTCCTCTGATGCCGCGAATTGTTTCTGTAGCACAACTAAATTGCTTTCTTAAATCTATGTTCATATATGATTACTTCATTTCATACTTCTAATCTGCTTGAAAATTTTGTACAATAAGTTCCAAATCAGTCTGTATGTGGTATTTCATGAAAATATTATAAAACAAGTTGGAAATTGTACGTTAAACGTGAAAAATGAGGTGCGTTCGTACTATAACTAGTTTTACAATGTAAAATATTATCTATATATTTAAAACAGAAGACTGTTTTTTTAGTCATCTGCCCTGAACTTTCTACTGAACTAATTTTGATAATTATTTTTTAAATGAAAGCTGTTCATTTGCAGATGTGCCCGCACTAACTATTTATTTAAATATTCCCATTTTTATATTTTAATTTTAAAAGTTTTTTATAAAATTTCTTTAAAATTGTGGCAATTGGGTTAAGATTTTATCTCGACAACATAGGATTAAATTGCCTTATCACATTCCACCAATCAGAAGAGGGATTCTATCAGTGTAAATATCGTCATATTTAAAAGAAGAATCTCAATGGTTTTTCATAAAATTTAAGCATTAGTAAAATTATTGCGTTGAATTATGCAGTAATCACAGAAGAGCAGAATACAGATTTTATTTGTTGAGAAATAATATTAAGTAATCTATGTAAATAAAATAACTGTAAATAATCTATCATCAGAAGTAATATGAAAAATGAAATGTTTCCGATGAAGAAAATGATGTCATTCGGAAAACAAAAGATGAATTTTCCTCTATGAATATAAAATATTTTACTAACCTTGTGTCAGTATGACGTCATATTCACCGACCCTTATTCTCGCATCTAAATAGACAGAACTTCTTCTATTTATTTACTTCCTTGGTATGCACAAAATAAAATATTTCTGAAAATTACATCATTTCCATTTAATTATAATAAATATTTAATGAAAATTTTAAAACAATTGATTAAACGACTCTTACGGTAATATTTCCTATATATTTTCGTGAAACTGATTTTATTTTTCAAGTTTTTTTATTCCACGTACTCTGAAATAAAAAGCTAAATCGTCTGTTTTGGAAAATGATACCATTTTTAAAACGTGCATTTTCAAACACAAAATTTTAATTTTTACAAAGATAAATGACGTAATTGTCTAGAGTTTTACTGAAATCAGGACTTCAATGGAATGTGGTGTTCATGTGCAAAGTTTTGAGTATGTTTGTGTAAATATCATGCTTTAAATTTGCAGAGTCACTTTCTTTTTTCATTATATTATTCTTTAATTCAAAAGCTTAAATTGTAACATGGGTACAACTAGTTGTTATTATTTCAGTGAAATGAATTATATTGTCTATTATGAGCGAAATGAGCATACCTTATGCCACGTTTTCAGATGCGAATGTTTCTTTCGACACCACACAGCACTGCAAAATTCACCATAGAGATCTTGCTTTGCGAATGATTACCGCCATAGTTTAATATTTCTAAGACTCACCATGAATGAATCTCTTTTGTTTATTTACTGTAATGGATTGATATATTAGACTGTTAATCTAATTTCCACTGAAGTTTTCTCAGAATCTATGCATTTTTTAATGTAACTCATATCTCAAACAAACAATTTTTTTAACGATCTTTCTAAAAATGTAACTTTTATGCAATTTTATTTGAAAAAATAATTTTGAATAAAAATGTGCGCTTGGCATATGAAAAAAGATGTGGTTAGCCCATATTTGTTTTCCTCAGTCACATGACTTGCGTTTTTATTATATAGATTACGTATGATACTATTTAACAGAATAAAGAAAACTTTTATTAATATCTTTTTAAGTTTTGGTTCGATTTTCATACAATTTGAAATGATTCGACAAAATTCTGCAAGGATTATACATATTAAATTTCAAACCATTCAGTTGGGTAGTTTTTGCGCTGTTATATGCGGACAGACGGACAGACGGACCAGACGATGACTATAGGTGATACGTATTTATATAATTACGAACGCACCTAAAAGGTCTTAAAATATTTGAAAACATAAATAAAAGATACTTTTCAAAATGATAAGAAATGAGACAAATTAAATGTAATTTAAAACAGAAACAAAAAACATACTTTCATTAAAATTTACAAAAAAGTCAACTTATACTATAAAGCATAAATGTGTGCGTCGCTCAATGCTTACGTCAAAATGATGCGGACAACAATGTGGTGAAAATGGATGAACGTTGCAACAATGGAGCTATTTTTTTTCAATTAAACAATCGTGACGTTATTTCTATGGGGGAAATCCAAGTTTTGGGGACGTTGACCGGTACCACCGAGATACGCTGTTTGCTCTTTTCACCGGGCCTGTCGCAAGTATTAATGACGTCACAAACGAGATCCAGTCCGATCAATGCATCTCAGCAGAAAGATGTAATGAAGAGAGCATTTGCGATATTATAATTTGTGATTACATAAATAATATTAAATTTCATAATCGTAAATTAAAAGGAAATTAATAAACTTGTTTTATAAAAGAAAATTAAAGGCTTTAAATAAAACAAATTGCGAACAGTAATAGATCTGATTTTACTCATTGACTTATCTTTTACTAAAAACATTATTTTACAATAAATATACGTACCAAAAATATAATACATCTGACAAAAACTTTTCAAAATTAATCTCATCCCCCCCCCTTTTTACCACTACATACCGTAATTGAACCAAAAGACAATAAATATCAATTTAAATAGGAAAATCGGTATTTTTCAACTGCTGAGACCTAGGCGTTTTTTTTTAAGCTTGGCACAATTCAGGCTTCAGAAAGTGAGACCTGTTGCCTAATGATACAAACAGCTATGTAATCAAACCTAACGAACTTTTATATTTGTTTATACATGAATTTATATATATAAACATTATATATATATATATATATATATATATATATATATATATATATATATATATATATATATATATATATATATATATATATATAATAATGTATATGTAATATCATGACAGCCGAATGACGCACAAATTCTTCTTTTTAAATTTTAAATACACAGTTTATTGAAAATGAGAGCTGGTATTTACAATATTATTTACATTATGTACACTTTCACTAATATTCATAAAAATTCACCAAACCACATCACTTCTTAAAACAACCAAAATATACTCGGATGCATTTCCGCATCCTGCTTACTCCGAACAAAAAACCATTTCTTCTCTCTTCTCTTCACTTCTGTTTACTTTAAAAACAAAAAAAGGTTGGAAGGATGTTGGTTGCATGACACCCCCCCCCCGATAAGATTGTGCTACGCAAAGCGAAGCAAAATCTGACCAGTAGCAACCATACAACTATACAGCATAAAATATATATAAAAGCACAATTCAAAACAGATGTATAGAAGCCTTGTTATAATAGTTATAATGAATATATAAGAAACATATAAAAAAACACTAACAATTCAAAACAGATGTATAGAAGCCTTGTTGTAATGAATATATAATAAACATATAAAAAAAACACTAACAATTCACAACAGATGGAAAGACGACTTGATATAATAGTGCATACCAAAATTAAACACAAAAGAAAGTATCATTTAAATAATCCTTATACAGTAACTAGTCGTGACAGACTATTTGCATTTTTTAATATTGCACCTGGGCAATGAGAAATATTTATCTTTGTAGAGATAAGGCCCATCTTTGTAATTTTGCAGACTGAGGTGCAGATTTCTGAAGATATATTAAGGGATTGTGATCAGTTATTAGTTCACTTTCCGCACCAAACACATAAACTTCAAATTTTTTTAATGCCCACACTACCGCATAAGCTTCACGCTCAATAGTCGACCAGTTTTGTTGCACCTTAGTGAGCTTTTGGCTAGCAAAACTAATAGGACACAAATTTTCTTTCTCATCTCTTTGCGATAGACAAGCACCAACTCCATAAGAACAACTGGCATCACTCTGAATAGTGTAAGGCTTTTTAAGATCTGGTGTATGCAGCTTAGGAGCTTCACACAATAAATGTTTTAAAGTTTGGAAAGCCTCTTCTTCAATCTCAGACCACGGAATGATTTCTGGGATTTTCTTTTTTGTCAAGTCGGTTAAAGGCTTGGCGATTTCAGCATAATTTCGTATGTAGTCACGATAATAATTAAATAAACCCAATGCACTTCTGAGAGCTGTTTTGGTTTTAGGCGATTCTATTATCTCAATGGCACGTAACTTCTCCGGATCGGACTCATGTCTACCTCCTCCTATGACATGACCTAGAT
Organism: Maratus michaelseni; assembly: GCA_963931845.1. NCBI lineage: Eukaryota > Metazoa > Arthropoda > Arachnida > Araneae > Salticidae > Maratus > Maratus michaelseni. The sequence goes on along the minus strand of OZ007588.1, from coordinate 350,708,031 downwards.
ACTTGATCTGTGCCTTTGCAAAAACATATTTTTTAACGTTCACCGTGAATTTCAGTTCAGTTAATTTGGATAAAACAGCGTCAAGATGTTTCAGATGATTTTCCCAGTCATTTGAAAAAATAGCAATATCATCCAGATATGCTCGACTGTACTTACGATGATCATCCAGAGCATTGTTGATCGATTTCTGGAATGTGGCAGCCGCATTGCGCAATCCAAAAGGCATGACTTTCCATAGGTATTGAGCACGATGGGTTTTAAAAGAAGTAAGATCTCGACTCTGTTCTTCTAGAGGAATTTCCCAATACCCTTTTAATACATCTAAACATGTAATTATGTTAGCACTTCCTATTTGATTAACTAATTCAGTTGCATTTTCTATAGGGTAATCAAAAGGTTTTGTCACTGTGTTCAATTGACGAAAATCTATACATAAGCGCATGCTACCGTCCTTCTTTGCGACACACACGACCGGATAAGCTATTTCAGCTTCACTTGTTTCTATTAGTCCTAGATGCTCCAACTCTTCTATTTATTTGTCCACTTCATTTTTTAGTGATTCCGGAATTTTATAAATATATGGTTTCTTTCTTTCCGCACCTGGTAATAAACGAATTTTGTGTGCTCCAACGTTGGCAACTTTAATTTTACCTGAGAATAATGGTGCATGTTTTTGTAAAAGTTTACTTAACTCGAATTGTTTATCAACCTCCAGATGACTAAGGTCTACTTCTATGTTATTTTCATTCAAAGTATTAGCTTTAATTGGTGTTGGGTGAATTTCACCAAATTCTACATCGTCTTCAAAAATGACCCCAACAGTCTGTACTCTTACGTTAAATTTCCTTATTTTATTCGCATGAACATGTCTGACACCCCCATCAGGTAATTTCACTTTATACGAATGTGGTTTTATTCTTTCAAGTATTTCTCCGGGTCCTGTCCACCTAGCATACAATTTATTGGTAGAATCAGGGATAAGTAAATATACTAAATCACCTTTTTCAAATTCCTTCATTCTACTTCGACGATTGAAATAGCGAGTGTAATTTTCTTGTTTTTCTGCAGCAGTTAGAGAAGCAATGTCAGCGGCTCTTTCCAAATTTATTTTTAATTCTTGTAAATAGTCTACTGCTGAATTACTAAGATTCAATGGTAAGGGGATTTCACCTGACCATGATGACTTTAGTACTGCCAAGGGACCTCTAGCTTCCCGACCATACATGAGCTTAAACGGTGATACTCCAGTTGTGCAATTTGGCACTTCACGGTAGGCAAAAAGCAGAAAAGGAATATGTTTATCCCAATTAATAGGATCCGTACGAATTACATGATGTAGCATTTGTTTAAACAAACGATTAAATTTTTCAATTAATCCATTCGAAGCGGGGTATCATGGAGTTGAAAAGCGAGGACATGCCCCTAACCGGTTCTCAAATTCTTTAGTCAGTTCAGATTTAAAATTAGTGGCCTGGTCTGAACAGATAACTTCAGGAATTCCGGTGCGCATAAAAATATCTAATAAAGCACCACACGCCGTTTTCGCAGAGAGACTCCGTAATGGTACTACTTCCGGCCATTTTGAATTTTGATCAATTAAGGTAAGACAATATTTATGCTTCCTCCCTGACGCGGAATAATTTCACCTATACAATCAATATTTACAGTATGAAATGGATATGGTGCGCGGACAACAGGTGTTATCGGAATTTTATCTGTTTGTTTCTCAGGGCTTTTTAACTGACAGTTCTTACATGTTCTATAATAATTTTCTACATCTCTTGAAATATTCGGCCAATAAAAAGATAATTTAATTCTTTCTTTAGTTTTTCGCATCCCTAAGTGGTTTCCAAAAATTGAATCATGAGCTAATTCTAACACTTTATTTCTATAACTTTCCGGAGCACGAGCTGATATATTTTATCACCGCAAATAGTTTCTTTATGATACAACAAATTATCCCGTATCAAAAAATTATTTTTTCCTAATCTAGCGTCCTTAAATGCATTCTTTAAAGTTGCTCAATCTTTTTGTTCTTTACAAAACTTGTTAAACTCTGAAAATTCATCATTTCGATCATTTTCTTTATTCTCTGAAGAAATAAAACAAACATTTAATTCCTCTTTCGCCAGTGGGGCGTCTGAACTATTTTTAGCTTCGTGACCTTCGAACTCCTGCAATTGACTATTACACAACTCTTCATTTTGAAGTTCAATCAAAGCATTATACACGTTTGGAGTTATTAAACAGGGGACATTTAAGTTTTCAGTGAAAGCAAAAAGCGTATTTAAAGTGACATAAATTCCACTGTTAGGTAATTTATAATGGATGGGTATAGTAGCCAAATTTGCTTGTACTTTTTCTTTGAAAGCAGATTGTAACAAAATACTACCTTTAGCTTCGATTTTCAGATTAGGAATTAATGACGTATTTAAAATACTTATTTGGGTACCGGAATCCAGAGTCGCTTCTACTTCTTTTCCTTCTACATAAATAATGATTTTTTTTAAAGGAAAAAGAGTAACTTCGTTTAATTGATCATTCATGTGTAAATGCATGGAACTAACATTAGTGACTACTGCATTATTATTTTTATTTGGATTCAATTTATTTGTATCTTGTTGCATTTTCGGTTTTCTCTGACCCTGATCATCATTTTGAGTATAAGATTTATCATACTTATTTCTTCTGTTTGGGCAAAATTTTGCTAGGTGTAATGGGGAATTACAAATGTAACAATCACGCGATTTTGAGAAGTGTCTGTTCTCATACGTAACTTGATTTTTTCTTAGTTGTGGGGGAACATATTTAGTATTTTCGTTATTCACTTCACGATAAATAGGTCGTTTCTCAAATTTTGTTTCCTCAAAAGACCTGCCTTTTGCGGTAAAATAAATGTCACAGTCTTTCGATAACTGATCGGCAAAAGCCAGCTTTCTCCTTGTTTGACTGCAATGTGAGTTGCTAGCTCATTATCCAAAGTTTCAAAAATTTCATCAGATATTATTAAATTAATAAGTGAGTCGAAATCTTTAACATTTCGAATTCTTCAATAATTTAACAAACAGGATCTGAATCGGGAACTGAACTGTTGATGGGTTTCACCAGGTAATCTTTTAGCGTTTCTAAAATTTTGTAAACAGGTAAATGGGGACGGTTCATATTCTTTCAAAATTAAAGATTTAATTTTATCATAATCGGCTAATTCTTCATCATCAATATAAACAAGAACATTTCCTGCTTTCTCACCTACTAATTTTAGTAAAATTTCCGATTTATATTCCTTAGGAACATTTTTGTGCTTAAACGCTCTTTCTAAAGAATCAAAAAAGAGATTCCATGTTTCATTTTTCTTGGGCACTGGAATTACTAAAACTTGAACTGCTTTAATTAATTTATCTAGTGATAATGACGTACTATTTCCCCCTTCGTTATGCGATAAATTCTCGCTTCTCATTTGCTGTTGTAAACGCAACCTATTAACTTCCTCGCCATTTTTTCTTTCTGAAACCGTAGTCGATAAAAATTCAGTTACGAAATCTTTATCCTTTAAGTATTCTTTAGATTTCAATAACAAATCTTTTAATTCGGGTACTCTCTTACTCGCATCAGCTTCTTCGCCTATTTCTTCCAGAACAATAAGTAAATCCGCTTTAGTTACATTTTTAAACATCTTCGAATAAAGTTAACAGTTATCTTACTACACAATTAAATGATAAATAAATAGCTCACCTCTATTTTGTAATCCAAACACTGCGATTCAAAGAACATACTTTATTATTTTAAATCGTAGAAATAACTCTTGTTCTCGTTATGAGAGCAGGCTGTAATATCATGACAGCCGAATGACGCACAAATTCTTCTTTTTTAATTTTAAATACACAGTTTATTGAAAATGAGAGCTGGTATTTACAATATTATTTACATTATGTACACTTTCACTAATATTCATAAAAATTCACCAAACCACATCACTTCTTAAAACAACCAAAATATACTCGGATGCATTTCCGCATCCTACTTACTCCGAACAAAAAACCATTTCTTCTCTCTTCTCTTCACTTCTGTTTACTTTAAAAACAAAAAAAAGGTTGGAAGGATGTTGGTTTCATGACAGTATATAAAACTTTTATATAACTATTAACTATTAACTATAAACACAGCATTATAACATAAAAACTACACCAGCGAAAGACAGTCTGTTTCTCATCAATGGACGGACAGACAGAATTAACTATCCCCCCCCCGCCTCACTATAACTTGTAGGGGGGCTCCAGCCCTATGTAAAAATAAACAAAATCGTTTTCTTCTCTCAAATTTTTTGTGACGCATTGTCCGAAGGAATAGGAGATCAAAATACAATTTTGTAGTCCATAACATATTTAACCATATTCATTAAAATATTTAGAAATCTTCGAAAATGGAAACTGTAAATTAAAATTTTAGCTTTAAGTTCAATGATTTAGTTAAAATATTATGTTTGAAATATTTATTCGCTTGGACCTTCATAATACTTGAATACGTTAAGTAAAACGTTTATGGGACTTATCTCCACACAAAAATTTTATAGCATCGTATCAATAGCCTATAAATTTGAACATTCCGTTCCAAGTTTCTACGCTTGAAAAATATTTGTACCAAATAAATAACGAACAAATCGAAATTTCTCTCTCGTTTAAGAGGTTAGAAAGTTTCTTGATGTCCGATTCTTTTAGGAATCGACTTCAATTTAAAATGTTATCACAATAAACGGATGATGAATGTCGATCTGAGTTGACAAGTAAAAATTATTCGAAAAGCAGGACGTCTTGGAAAATTTTAGAGAATACAATGTAAATTCTTTGTCAATGCTTTAAAAAAGCTTAAACAAGTCCAGTAAAAAATAAGAGAAAGTCTCGTTCATATTCTAATTCGAAAATGCATACATGAGTGCAGAAGCATAAATATAATAATAATAGCTAAAGAGGTTCGGGTATTATTGAATAGTCGGGTAATGTGGAATACCAAGGTCACCGTTTGGTAAAGTGCTGTCACCAAGCGGTAATATCATAAACTACTTAAGAACACTTCCAGAATGCCTACCATAATGCACCGGCGTCAGGACGCGTTGTGTGAATAAATATCTGGTTTTCGTCCTTGGAAAGTTTCAGGAGATATTTTTTGAATATTTTTTATTCATTATTAGAAGTCATAGTTCTACATTGAAATTAAGCGTAATATACACCGAAATACTAATAGTTTATGATGTAATACTCATTGTTAACTCATGATTCGCACAAATAAACAACGTTTTTTTTTTCAAACCGGCGGTCTCTGGTTATATGGAACACTGTAAAAAAAATCAGAAACGTTTCTGAAATTATCGGAGACATCTGCTACACGATACTAAAGGAAAGGTTTCTGTTTCAAGCTGAAAAATGTATCAGCTAAAACACGGAACTTTTCCGATTTGTAATGAAATATTAGTATTCGTAATGAATTCTTTACGAATCGGAAAGGTTCCGTGTTTTATCTGAAACCTTTTTCGGCTCGAATCCCTACGACCCCTTCGTGAAGCAGATGTCTCCGATACTTTCAGAAACGTTTCTGATTTTTTTTATATATACAGTGAATAGCAATATCTCATAATACTCCATGATTATGGCAACGCAAAGACAGATCCTTTTATTTGTGATTTGTGCAAATCTGAAGTATATTGGCTGACTATCTAGACACTATGTTTTGATCCTGTTCTCTTGATGCCATTATACGTCTGTTTTTTGCCTCGTTATTTTTTATTATTGTTAATTGTTTGCAAGAGATAAAATTTCGTAAAATTATTTTTGTCTATAAAAACTGTTTTCAGAAAGTTGAAGTTTGTAATTGTTTTCGGGTTTTAACCCTTTATCTACTGACGGTACTTATAAGTAAAATAACTAGTAAACCAGTAAAAGAATTACCAGTAAAATAACTTGTTATAAAATTCATTTAACGCATCAATTAGTAGTAATACAGTTTAAAATGAGTTATAGATGCATTAATTTATCTTGTTCCAAAAGCGTTATTGGATACACAAAACAAAAATATTTTTAAAAGGATGATTTCTTTTGCCTTTGCATCTTTTCAGTTTTCTTGGCGTTGGGGGGGAGAGATTTTCAATTCGGAAATATTTCTATATTTCTGTTGTAAGAACATTATATTTGTACATTTACTAAATCTAAAAAATACTAAGAAAAATTATTAAAATAAAATATTTGCATGGGGTTATAAATATTGCACAAAATAACTATAAATTCAAATTTAATTAATCCTCCTAACCCTTCAATCATTCTAAAATCCCTCTAAAATTTATTAAATGATTATGGAAATCTTCTAATGTAGTTTCAATTATTCACGAAAAATGCTTTAGAAGATAAAATTTTCATGAATTCATAATTCAGTATATAAAGGGTTAAACAATATCGGAATGTTCTACTGCCCCAAATGTAAATAGCATTCCATAATACCAGAAGTTCCTCTATTATTTGAAATTATAACATAAAAAAAATGTATAAAATATTTTTAAACATACAATCAAAAATGATCTTCAAACTTTTGCAATATAAACTGGGGTGCTTTTCTCCTTTGATATATATATATATATATATATATATTTTAAGCATTATCCAAAACAATGAGCAAAAAAATAAATTTTCATAATGTGTGAAAATTTATAAAAATCTGTAAAAAGAGAAATTATTGACATAACATTATGATTAATTGATTATTTAATTTTTTTATAAGAATTGTTCTTTTTGCATTTTTATAAAACGTAACATTTTAAATAAAACGAAACATTTTAAATAACACGTCTATGATTTTTCCTTTTCTCAAAACTTAAAAGCGTATCCATATGCAATACATTTTAACTTTTAGTTTCAAACTTCTTTGATTGGAAAATATATATACTGAATAAATATAAAAGGAATCGGAATTTCTCTTTAGTTTATGAGGTTAGAGAAAGTATCGTGAAGTCTAAAGCTTATAGGGATTGACTTCATTTTAAAATGTTATCACTATGAAACGGACGACGAATGTCAATCTGATTTGAAAGGTATAAATAATCTTTTAGAAAACTTTAAAGTGCAGAATAACTTAATTATAAGAATAACTATTAATCAGAATAGCTAGTAAATCAATGTCTTAAAGAAATTCAATTAGATCTAATGAAAGATTAGACGCATAAGTCTGAGTTATATTCTAATTCAAAAGTACCATAAATTCATATACACAATTAATGCAATGATAATAATAACTACAGAATAAAATACCACACTACTTTAAAGTATTAGATAAAAATGCATAAAATATTTGTAAACACACCATTAAATTTGATTTTAAAAATTTTACAATATAAATTAATTATCTTAGATATATTTTCTTTTGAAAACTTTAAAGTATAAATCAGAATAACCCGTAAATTAATGCCTTAAAGAATTTTAATTAGGTCCAATGAAAGATAATACAAAGTCTCAGCCATATTCTAATTCAAAAATACCATAAATTCATAAGCACAATTAATGTAATGATAAAACAGCATAAAATACCACACTACTTTAACTCGTAAATCAATGCCTTAAAGAAGTTTAATTAGGTCCAATGAAAGATAAGACAAAGTTTCAGTTATATTCTAATTCAAAAATACCTTAAATTTATAAGCACAATTAATGCAATGATAATAATAGCCACAGAATAAAATACCACACTACTTTAAAGTGTTAGATAAAAATGTATGAAATATATGAAAACTTTCCATTAAATTTCATTTTCAAAATTTTACAATAAAAATTAATTATCTGAAATATTCTTTTGAAAACTTTAAAATATAAATCAGAATAACTCGTAAATCAATGCCTTAATAAGATTTAATTAGGTCCAATGAAAGATAAGACAAAGTCATATTCTAATGCAAAAATACTATAAATTTAAAAGCACAATTAATGTAATAGTAATAATAGCAATAGCCACAGAATAAAACACCACACTACTTTAAACAGGGTTCGTACGCCTCCTGGAATTTTGCGACCAGGAAATTCTTCGGTACCAGTATTTTCTTACAGAAAGTTAATCCTTAAAAGAAGGCGAAGTTTCGCGAGTTTAATCTAGATTTCTTTTTCTAGAAAAAAATACTTGTAACTCTCCTGGAAAATTCCCTGATCCGTACGAACCCTGTTTAAAGTATTATATAAAAAAATACATAAAATATTTGAAAACATTCAATTAAATTTAATTTTCAAAATTTTACAATATAGGTTAATTATCTGAGATATATTTTCCTTTGGAAAAATTCTTTGATATGCATTATACAACACAACCGGAAAACAAAAGAAAACTTTGTAATGCGTTAAAATATCTAAGAAGCTTTTTAAAAGGAAAATTGTTGATATTAAAGCTGAAATTATGATTGACGAGTCAGTTAAAATCTTCTGAAAGATTTATTCTTTCACACTTTCATTATACGCAACATTTTATAAATACCTTTTTTAAAGTTTTTTCCTCGCAACTGTTTATGAAAGTGTATCGATCTCCAATAAATTTGAACATTTCATTTCTGTGGTTGTAAAATATTTATACAAGACAAATGAGGAAAGAAGTACAATTATTCGCTCGTAATGGTGTTAGAAAATATTCCGAAGAATGATTCTTAAAGGGGCATACTACTGTTAAATAAAAAAAAATCGATTCTTTGAACAAATTATAAAAGATCAACATCTTTTCAGCATTAACAAAAAACTCTTATAATTACGCTAGTTATGACTAAAAATGATCAGATGTTCTCAATATAAGCAATGAATAAAAGTATACTGTAAAGCTGTTTATCTCGTAATGTTATAAACGAGCTTTTTAATACTTTCCAACTTAGTTGAAGAGTGTTTATGAATTCGGTTTCTCTGGCCGTCTGTCTGTCTGCCCAAGCTCTAACTCTCGTATATATACTTGAATTTCTACAACATTTATATATGTTATTGGGGTTTGTTGTAGCATGTTCTCTATTGAAAAGGAAGTATGTAGCTGTTATAGTTCGTTTACAGGGACAAGCAAAAAAATTCCGTTACATTACGGTCTGTTGGGAAAAACTGCTTGCGGTGCATTATAATGAAGTTAAGATACAACAAACATAATGAATTGATATGCTTCACTGATATAGACTACAACATGCTACCTTTAGTGTGTGGAGTAAATGGAATTTTTAGTTTGTGTACAGGGACGCACAAAAAAATCCCATTACATTATGATATATAGGGAAAAATTGTTTGCGGTGTATTTCAATCATGGTACACTACTTGAAACATAATGAAATTTATATTTATCACTGAGATCCATTACAACATACCTTTTTAGATTATGCACTGTATAGCATTAATCGTTCATTTACACAGACACACAAAAGAATTCGGCTACAGGACGGACTACGAACAGTTATTGCTAAAATGCATTTTCAGCTATGGTATCTATTATTTAATAGTGTTATGCATTTACCAGCTTAACTAAGACATTTTTGTTATTAAATATAAATAAATTTATATCCAGGACTACGAAAAAAATCCCGAATATATTGCCATATATGGATGGTACTTGCTGTAAGTGTGATTTTAGTTGCACTATGCATTTCCTAGCTAAATTAAGTTTTAGCTTAATATGTGATGTGTAGATTGTGTAAATAAATCTGTAGATTGGATATAGAGAAGCACAAAAACTTTCAAGTACCTTCTATGATCGGTAAATGCTGAAAATTAATTTTCAAATGTGTTATGCGTTTTACAGCTGAATTAAAATTTTAGCAATGTATACAAATCTATAGATCATATATAGGGCTACTCAAAAGAGTTCAAATATTTTATCGGCTATATGTGCTAATTGCTGAAATTGGATTTTTAACAGTGTTATGTGTTTTCGTCAATATCACAAAGTATAATTTAGTATAATGTTCAGTATAATTAGGTAAACAAACCTGCTGGGCGAGGCTAGTTGAGCTTAAGCCGAAAGGTAAACCACCCCGCCCGGTTTGACCTTGATCTTGTTTATTTCGATATATTCTTTTACCTTATTAAATAGTGATGTTTCATTACAGTATCCTGGAAGCACTGTATAATCTATGCATGACGCATGATTTTTCTTTCTTGTTTTAAAATGCGCGCAAGATTTCTCTTCAACTACTTAGTATTTTTACATCCAATCTTCACAGATTTGTTAGATTATATTTATATCGTAAGACTGAACCGAAGATTATTCATTATTCCAGCTACAAAAAAAAAATGAAATAAAATTTGATTTAATTTAATTTTTTTTTTAATGTATGCATAGATAACTCCGAAAAGATATTCGGGACTTGCAAATTCATTTTTTAAATATAAGTTTTGCGAAAAAATACACAACTTTAAGTACATTCTTAAGATATAGATAGAATCAATAAATGTGTAAAGATTTCATGAAAATATATTGGGTAGTTCAAGATAAATTTTGCACGCTATTTAAAAAAAGCAAGTTTTTAACATTTTGAGATAAACTTATTCGAAGCATCCTTTCCATCATTGCTTAGTTTGAGATTACCTGACACCTGTTCAGTTATAACTGCTGAAATAAAACATATATATATATATGTGTACGGTTTGTTTTAAAATGCCCAGAAAATATTTTCCTTTCATATCGTGTTCGTAAAATCGATTTTTTCGTAGATTAAACGGTAAAGAAATGACTTCGGCTTAAAATATTATCACCATAAAATACACCATAATATCACCATAATATTAGTTTTAAGTAAAAAAAAAGACTTTAAAATCTTCTGACATGTGTTATCTCTCATACTTTTATAATGGACGACTTTTTCAATGAGATTTTAAACTTTTGTTTTTTTTCTTCCTTCCACAGATTTTTATTAAAAGCATTTCCATATTTTATAAATGGGGACTTTTTGCTCTGAACTCCTACATCTGCGAAATCTCCATAACGAATAAATGATGAAGAAGTCGAAGTTTATTTCTCTTTATGAAATCCTAAAGTCTAGAGATTTGTAGTCTGATTTTTAAAATAATCGACCTCAGTTTAAATGTCATCACTATGAAATGTAAAATGAATTTTGATTTGAGTTGAAAAGTACAAAAAACTCGAAATATTAGACATATTTTTGAAATATTTAGCATATAAAACTAAATATCTTGGCAATCAATTCTTTAAAGAGATTGAAACAGACCCAGTAACAGATTAAATAGGCTCTCATCCATATTCTTATTCGAAAGTATAAAATTTAAGATCTTAGTATAAATTTTAATTAGTCACCAAAGTACTGTATCTCTTGAAAGTATTGTATACAAAATACATAGAATCGTTAAAGGTAAGAATAACTGAAACATTATTTCTATTATTAACAAAACAGTGGAGAAAGCAAAATAAACTACACGCCGTACATAAAATGTAACAGGCTTTTGATGCAATGAAATTTTTCTTTCATCAATATTTTTGTCTTAATCTGTTATGACCAAAATCTGTAAGACTTATATTTATAGTTTAAAATTCTTTTACGTTAAACAAATAAAACTTCATAAATAATATAATAGATGGAATAACGCACAAAGTTTTTAAAATGTAATTGATTTTGGCAGTAAAATTACAGTTATTAATAACAGTTAATAATTACAGTTAATAATTTCTGTAATTAGCAAAACAATGAAGAAAACAAAATCAACTACTTGCCGTATGTGAAATGTAACAGGCTTTTGCAAAGAATTTTTTCTTTCATCAATATTTTTGTCAACTCTGTTATGAGCAAATTCCCTTTAAAAAATCAAAATTCATAAATAATATAATAGATGGAATAACTAGTAAAGATTTTAAACCATAATTGATTTTGGTATTAAAATTACAGTTTTGCAGACAATCTAATTACTTTAAAATCTCCTGACAGATTTTATCTTTTGTATTATCGTAATGGACAGCATATTTAATGTCATTTTAATTTTTCGTTTTTTGCCCTTTCGAATATTATTAAAACATTTGCGTACTCCAAACATTGGATCTTTATATTTCGAGTTTCTACAAAAGGGCAAAATTTATAATGGATAAATGATAAAGAAAGAGAGATTCCATCTCGTTTATGAAATTGTAAATACTCTTGAAATCGTATTATCTTTAAGAAATTAATTCTCATTTAAATTACTATTACTATTAAATGGAGAATGAATGTTGATTTAAATCGCCAAGCAACAGAAATCAAAAGCAAGGTATATTTTTGAAAGTTATACTAAAGCAAATTTTGAATTCCATAAAATATTTTTGTTATTAAAACAATTTAGAATTATTTAAAAAGGGAAAAATTTTAATCAAAATGTTAACTTAAATATCAGTGAATTAGTTAAAATACTTTTTATGAAATAGTCCATCAGGATATTTTATTTTGTCCTAATAGAATTTACATTGGGATCAAAAAATTATTGAAGAAAATTAATTGTGATAAAATTTATATTGAGATCACAAAATTGAGCTTTTCTCAACAGAAAAAGAATTATCAAAATCAGAGTATTCACTCAAACGTTTTGCAAACAAAATATATATACAACCTCGTTTGTTGGAAATCGGTTAAAAATTTAAAGAAAAGGTTGGAAAAGCATTAATATTTTTAAACTAGAGAGGATTTTTATTATTAAATTATTATAAACATTTAAGGAAGAAATTTAAATTGTGGTTAATAGTTTTAGCTATAAGTTAATAAATTAGTTTAATAGCTTTTGACACGTTTTATCTTTCTTACTTTTAAATGAACAACACTTTAAATTAGATTATAAATTTCATTTTTTTTTTCAGAATTTCCATAAAAGCATTTTTATATTTTATAAATATTGAACTCCTCGTTTCAAGTTTGCACAGTTGGGAAATCTTTAGAATGAATAAATGATGAAGAAATAGGAGTTTCTCACTCGTTTACGAAGTTTTAAAGATTTCTGAAGCCTGATTCTTTAAGAAACTCCTTCTGATTTGAAATGTTATCGATGTAAAATGGAGAATGGAAGTCAATTTCAGTTAAGAAGTAAAAACTGTTTTAAAATCATTATTCTCTTTTAAAATTTCAGAATATAATTCTCAATAGCTAGATAATCAAAACTTTCCAGAAATCGAAACTTTCAGGCATTTCTTTAATCTGAAAAATTATAAATTTATGCATAATATACTGGTTATCTCAAATCATTTTTGCCACATTTCAGAAATCTATAGAAAAATAAATACATAAAATAGAAAATAGAAAATCAAATATTAGTTAGTTGATTTTTTTTCATTAGGGTGGGAAGTTAATAAGTTTTGATACGTGCATCTTTCTTTGTACCAAGAACATCTAACCAATATTCAATTTAATGCTACATACGCCTCCGAATTGGCTTCCAGAATACCATGCAATGCACTTATGTTGTTTTTAATTACCAAACAGTTTACATTTTTGATTAATAAACTGTGGTAATCATCCAAATAAATAAATCAAGGAGTGTAATATCGTGAGGCTTCTTTTGCAATGTGAGTGAATCATCTCGTATCAATCAGATAGGAAATTTCTAATCAAAGACAGTTTCAAAAGCATGCATCTTTTTGAACGTTTTACAGTGTAATTCGCATAAGTTCAATATTCAACATATTTCAGAAATCAAAACAGGTCAAAGTCGATAAAACTTATACCAAAAAGTATAAATTTATTTATAATATATAGGACACTTTGAAAACTTTGACATATTTTGGAATTAATATAAAAATAAGTTTATTAGTAACTTGAAAGTCTCAAATTAGTTAATTGATACATTATTATTATTATTATTTATATAAGGTCAATTTTTGTACGTTACATATTTTGTTACACAAAAAAAATCTAGCTGATTTTCAATTTCATGCCATGGAAATTCCAAAATGGTTTCCATGGTGGTTTCAAAATGGAGGTGGTCAAATCCAATGGCCTGTGAAATCGTCCGGCAACCAACCTCTTGGATTTTTTCTTGCAATTGCATCTGCAAGCAGATGCAATTGCAGCTTTTTTGCAATCTTTAGCTCTTCATCATTTTATATTTTTAATGAATAAACTTTGACCAAAGAAAAAATCCAAGAGGTTGGTTGCCGGACGATTTCACAGGTCATTGGATTTGACCACCTCGACCAATCCATCTGTCTGGAAATTCCTCATTAAAGACAATTTGATAACTATTCTCTTTTTTTTTTTCCTTTCTTTTTCACATTGCATTTCTCAACAGTTTAACAAACAACGCCTTTCAAAAAATCGAAACAGGTCGATAAACTTTCAATATTATCTTACTCAAAAAACGTATAAATTTATGATTAATATGCAGCGCATTTCTAAATACCTTAACACATCTTGGAAGTTAATATAAAAATAAAGCATATAATAGAAATTTGAAAGTCAGATATTAATTAATTGATATATTAATTTTTTTTTGGTAAAATCTATAGTTTTTAACATGTTGTACACCTGTCTTTTCACTGAAATCATATCAAATATTTAATTTTATGTCGTGTGCTCTTCAAAATGATTTTCGTAACACTTGCAACTGCAGAAGTTATGTTGTTTTTAGTTCTTAAACATTTTACACTTTTGATGAATAAACTTTTGCAAATACCTAAGGAAAGTTTGTAATTATAAGAAATCAAGAAGTGTAATATCGGGATAGTTCACAATGATATTGGATCATCTCATCCAATCCACCTGTTTGGAAAATCCTGATTTAAAGAATAATTCAGACAATAGCATTTTAATTTGACAGTGGTTTGTTTGAATGTTGCCACATGACTTTCGTTTACTACTAGTAAATCTGGATGAAAACAGAAGTCGGATTGAAAAGTATTGATTGAAGTATTAAAAAAAAAAAAAAAAAAAAAAAAAAAAAAAAAAGCCTGTGAGTTTCAAGTCTCTATCTTTCATACTTATTTTTATAATAATTACTAAAATGTTTCAAATTGTCATAGGAATCAAAACAGAATGTTTTTTAACAATTTAAATTATACATAAATCATTTGAGAAATAAATTTAAAAGTAAATAAAACACGCAATAGTAAAAATAATAAACACATCGATGAAATTGGATAACGCAGCGTTCGAAATAGAAAAATCCACGAACCAGAACGCTATTTCAAAATTATTATGTACTAAAAAATTAAGATAACTAATATATGCTATAGAGAGTTTAAATGATCATCTTATCAGCATCCACTAATACACGTGGTGGAATGATTGCGGAAATCGAATTATTTTTAATGAGCTTATTTTTAATAACACTTCCCAATCGTGGATATGGGTGGTGGCTTCTCACAGTGATGTTAAGTGTATCACCGCACGTCCTATCACTTTTTAGCACTTTCCAACCTAGTTGAAAAGTGCTTATGACTCCGGTTTATCTGGCCTACTGCCGTCTGGCCGTCTGGCCGTGCTCGTCCGTGGCCGTCTGTCTGCCCGTAAATATGCTCGGATTGTTCTGCAATTTTTATATGTTATTGTCGTTATCTATAGCATGTTCCCTATTTCAACGGAAGTGTGTAGCACTTATAGTTTTATTACAGGGACACTCAAAAGAATTCCGTTACATTGCGGTCTATGGGGAAAAATCATTTGCGGTTTATTTAAATAATGTTTCACTATTTTAAACGCATTGAAATTTATATATATCACTAAGGTGCATTAGAAGAAGCTTAACATGGAATAGGGTGTGCATAGCACTTATAGTTACTTTACAGGGACAGTCAAAAGAATTCCGTTACATGACGTCTATGGAGAAAAATCGTCTGCGGTTTATTTAAATAATGTTTCACTATTTTAAACGCATTGAAATTTATATATATATATATATCTAAGGTGCATTACAAGAGGCTTACTACAGAATAGTGTGTGTATAGCAGTCATCGTTCATTTACAGGGACACACAAAAGAATTCTCTACTCTCTGTTAACACTAATTCCTGGAAGTGCGTTTTAAGTTACTAAACGCGATTTTAATTTTAACTCGCTTTTTGTCTATTACGTGGTGTGTATAAATTCTGTAGATCCTATACAGGGCAGCACAAAAGTTCGCGAACACATTACCGTTTATTGACAGAAACTCCAGAAAGATATTTTTAAACTGTGCTACGCGTTTCCTAATTAAACTAAAATTTAGCATCCTAGCATATACAAATCTATAGATCATATACAGGGCTGAATAAAAGTATTCGGATATTTTTCCGAATATTGTATCTGTTGGAAATTCCTGAAATTATGTTTTTAAATATGTTATGCGTTTTCCAAATTGTTTACTTAGATGTTATCTTTTAGCTTATTAAATGGTATGTTTTGTAAAATTATTTTGGAAGCGTTGGAAAGTGCTACATAATCTATGCTTGACGCATGATTTTTCGTTCTTGTTTAGGATGAACCTGAACCGCTACGAAAATATTAAAATTTTACAAGAACTGTAACAATATGTTTTAAGAATGTCACGAACCGGAACGATATTTACCACAACTTCACGAAACTCAATATCGTTCCAGTTTACTCCAGTACATTTAGAGCCCTGTAGATAAGTAACAGAACTTGAAAAGCATGAAATATTAAATTAAAAGAACAAGTTAGAAATTGTACGTCAAACGTGACAAATGAGGCGCGTTTATACTATAACTAGTTTTATAAATGTTCAGATCTTGTTGCAATAACTGTTGTACTTTTATGCAAAAATGCATGAATACAAAATGTATTTCATGCATGAATTAATCATGCATTAATATCTATGATAGAAAATCTACACATGTGTAGATTTTCCTATTATAGATGTTAATTTTACTTTATGAAATTAAGTTTCAATACACTTTTTCAAACAATTAATTACAATTCTGTTACATTAAAATTATACTATGCGCAAATATCCAATACAAGACAATGTAAAAAAAAATCATCTTTATTATTTCAGTGCAATGAATTATATCGTCTGTTATTATGTAATTTCTGATTAATTGATGATTAATTTCCGTAATAAAATAAGTACATTTTAAGTTGGCAACATTTTATCTTTTGTTGACATTTACTGAAAATTCCAATGGGAAACTTACACCTGGCTTTGAAATTTTCAAAACTTGAAATCCGTATTTAGACTCTTTTTCCATTTAATATCTATTTCTCCGGAAACATCTATCCAAATAACTGTCGGTAGGATATATTATTGCTATAATTAAACATTTATAGTACACAAATTCAGTTTTTGAATTCAGTAATACGGAAATAATATGACTGCATCTTAAATAGGACGTAATCACCATGGCAACTTAGAATCATTACCTATCATGGTATATCATTGAATTAATTACGTATGATAGGATTTAATAGAATAAAGAAAATTTTTATTAATATATTTTAAAGTTTTGATTCCATTTTCATAAAATTTGAAATGACTCGACAAAATTCTGCAACGATTATATATATTAAATTTCAAACCATTCGATTGGGTAGTTTTTGCGCTGTTATATGCGGACAGACGGACGGACCAGACGACGACTATAGGTGCTACGTATTTATATAATTACGAACGCACCTAACAATGAAAAGAAAAAGCTTTCATATTTAAAAATGAAAGTGTAAAGTACTCCTTTTATATGCATATGCTTTTTGATAAATAAAGATAAATGCTCCCATTCGTAAATTATCTCTGGAAGAGTCTGAGAAGGATTGTCTGAATAGTCTCGTATTACAGCAGTAGAATTTAATGAGTAATGTTTCAATGAAATGAAATAAAAATATTTTTCAAAGACGTAATAAAGTTGTACTTTACATTTTTAACACTAGAATTAGCTTAAAATATTTCCCATTTCCCCCTTTCATTCTTCCATATTTTACAGCATTTTAAGGGGATTCAAAACCCTTCATTTTATGTAAAATGACGAAAATATCAATGTTCCATTTTATTTATTAAAATTAACTTAGACATTCGTAATATATTCAGACGAAGATTCTTAAACATATAATAATTAAAAACAAGGAAAAAAGGCTTTTTACTGCATCCATTTGCATTTAAATGACTCAAAATAACAATCTTGAAATTCCTTTTCCTCAGTTTGGGTTTTTTCAATATATGATCAAAATGTTAAATTTAAACATATATTTTTCAATTGACTAGCTTTTTTTTTTAATGGACGGTCCTTATGCTGCAATCGGATTGAATCGGATTTTCAGAAATATAAATAGTTTTTTTAAGTCATATAATAATTTCTTAAGTAAATAGTCATTTTTGCTGTATTTTTTACCTATGTCATGACATTTTATTTACCTTTTAGGTAGATTTCGTAAGAAATACTGGCTATTACATTCACCCCTAAGTTGGAATTTTTAAATTCTTGCAGATCTACGCCGATTATGACTTCCAGAACCTAAAACAACCCCCAGTTCGAAACTTATATATATATGTGTGTGTGTGTGTATGTCACTTTTTTATGGACACGATAACTGCAATAATTCTGCACAAATCTCTGCCAAACTGATACATAAAATCTAGGGGCATAAAATTTCGGTCAAGTTCTTTAGTGGGCAAAATCGAACGACAGGGGGGGGGGGGGCTTTTCTGAAAACAGAAAAAAAACCATAATTTCTTAATTATGATACCTATCGAATCCGTTTAAAGTTATTATTACTCCTAGGAAAAGGACCGAAAATTTATTTATGACATATTTTTGATATAATTAAAAATGGCCTCGGGGGGGGGGGGGGTTAGAAGAAAAAAAATCATAACTACGTCAATTCACAAGATATCAAATCCGAATCCTCTTTATATTATTTAAAACTTTTATATTGACAAGTTTTTTATAGGACCAACCCTTACAGCAAAAAAAAATAAAAATAAAAATAAAAATAAAATAAAAAATAATAATAAATAAAAAATCCCTGCCTGCTCCGCTTGCAAACAAGCTAGGTTTCGAAGTGGGTAGTTCCAACTACCGCATTATGGCAAAAAGGTCATTTCTTGCGTAATTCCCAACAAACAGGCACCCCACGGTCTGCATCTTCGAAATCTACCTGTGCCTGTAGGCCGAGCCGTCAGGAATTTTTTTTAACTAGTTAGCTTTTTGGAAATCTAGTCGTTACAGTTATAGAGCAGACATGTAGGAAACGTACGAACAAAATGTTGCAAAATATTCAAAATTCTAGAAGTGCGGTTTTAAAACTTTCTTAATTTTTTTTTCATGAATTATTTTACATTTTGCCATAAGAATTGCATTTTTATTAACTATTTTTCCTTCAAGAAAACATTTAATAATATGTCAAAGTATTATGAAATACTCAAATTTAAGGAAAAGGTCAAAGGGTAGTATTCACCCTTAAATATTATTTTTATTTTCTCCTTTCATAAACATATATTCATATTTTATAAAAATGAACTTTTGATTAATTAATTTTTTTTATAATTGTTTATATCACATGAACCCCGATTTACTCACCCAGTTAAAATTTTATTTGCAAAAAAAGTTATTAAAGTAACATTGATTAAAAATGTTATTCGCATAAAATGGAAAATGGATTGGCAAGCAAAGGTAATTCGAAAACAGGACAGCTTCTGAAAGTTTTAAAACAAAATTCTAAATACCTTGAGAATCAATATGCTTCAAAATTTGCAACTATTCCGTTGAGATGTTTATCAGACTTTTTGACATATTCTGATTTCGAAGATTTATGGATTTATGAAGAATTTATTGGTTGCTATAGCCAAAATTCGATATTTTTCGAAACTGTGTAAAATGTCATATATTTTTAGAAATACATAAATACTCTGATAATTAAGTTTTCATTTCAACGTAACATTGACAACATTAAAATGATTAACTATAGCAATGGATTTGAAATGCATGAATTAATATGAATAAGAAAATTTAAACAAACGAGAAACAAGAAAATGTGTTTTTAAGAAAATCTGATAAAACTTTATTTTAATGCAAACTCGGTTTGATTAAATTGAGATAACGGTTCATATTTTTAATTTATCTCTAGTATCTACAGAAATTATCATGTTAATATGATATTATTTTGCATAGTGATACAAAGCATATTTGGATAAAAATACATAAGAATACTTTTTATCTTCTAGATCAAAAAAAAAACTTCTCAAATTTGATTATAAAAGTTTTTAAAAGGGGAATTTTTAATTATGATTAATAGTATTAGCGTTAAAAAGCGTTAACTAAATAAAAATATTTTGACAGTTTTTGGCTTTCATGCTAAAAGAAACATTATTGAGGCAATATCAAACTAATCAATATTAAACAGGTTATTAGTAACTAATAGTAATTTATAAACAATTTAAGAAAATAGAATTTTTAAGAAAATACTTTTCATTTATTAAAATATTTTGCAAAAATTAAAAAGAATAAAACAAAGATTTTCCAATAATTCTTACGATGTAAAATGAAAAAAGAATGAATTCGTTTAAAATATTTAGATGTGTTTAGTTTTTCGTGTTTCATAATGCGCCGAATTATTAATAAAAAATTCTAACCTTTTATCTTTTCGCATCGATACATAATTGAATAAATCTATATTTAATACTTGGAAATTTTTCCATAGAAAATTTCACACACCTTGCATTCATAATATTCAACTTTTATTTTTAATTGCTTAAGAGGCGTAAAGCCAGCATAGTGAAAAAGTACCCAAGACGGGACTCGAATCCGGGTCATCAGTATAGCGCACTGACGTTCTATCAACTGAACCACTTGAGAATGATACTTAGTCTGGCACTTTCTCACTATAACATGTTCGCAAGGCTACAAACGCAGCACTAGATGGAATAATTTCCGTGAGCCACCAACCCTGGGGCAAACACGAAACCAAAGAAAATCCATCATCGATAGTTGAAAAAATCTATATTTAATACTTGGAAATTTTTCCATAGAAAATTTCACACGCCTTGCATTCATAATATTCAATCTTTAATTTTAATTTCTACCAACTGAACCACTTAGGAATGATACTCAGCCTGACACATTCTCACTATAACATGTTGGCAAGACTACAAACGCAGCACTAGATGGAATAATTAAAATTAAAATTTGAATATTATGAATGCAAGGCGTGTGAAATTTTCTATGGAAAAAATTTCAAGTATTAAATATAGATTTATTCAATTATTGATGCTGGATTTTCTTTGGTTTCGTATTTGCCCCAGGGTTGGTGGCTCACGGAAATTATTCCATCTAGTGCTTTGTTTGTAGCCTTGCCAACATGTTATAGTGAGAAAGTGCCAGGCTGAGTATCGTTCCTAAGTGGTTCAGTTGATAGAACGCCAGTGCGCCATACTGATGACACGGGTTCGAATCCCGGCTTGGGTACTTTTTTTCACTACGTTGGCTTTGCCTCTTAAGCAATTAAAATTAAAATTTGAATATTTTATCTTTACATTTTAATATATCAATATCAGACGAAATTTATAAGGGATAAATGACCGATGAATCAGAATTAATCTCTCGTTTACAAAATTAAAATATTTCATGAAACCTGGCGGTTAAAGGAATTAGATTTTACTCAAAAAATGATGAATTATAAATAAAGAATATATGTCTATGTGAGTTGACAAGCAAAAATAATTCAATAAGGAAGATTTTTTTTTTTTTGGAATATAAACTCTGAACAGTTTGATAATTAATGCTTTTTAAATTTAAAACAGTTACGTTGAAAAACATTCAAATTTTAGACGTACTATTTGAAGATATATGCATTTATGTATAATTATTAAATAAATTTTCTTAATTATATTTTTTTACTTATCAAATTTTTCGTTATGTTATTCAATTACCTTATGAATTTGTAAGCTTGTGAAATTTTCGTATCGAATTCATACTAAAAAGTTGGAATTTCTTTCTTCTTAACAATGTTACAATGTTCGATCAAATTTTAGAAGTTTTTTATTTTGGAAATGCATAACGTTATAAAATTATTATTTAGTTTTAAGACATCAAGATATGCTATTTCAATAAAATGTTATATAAAAAATTACATAATAATTCTTAGCTTATAATAGAATAAAACTATCTACATTAATAACAACGATTCTTTAAAGTAAATTATTAACTCTACAATTAATATACAATATTGTAAGATAATAAATTTTTCAAAGATTTAAAAAAAAAAAAAAAAAAAATCTCCCATCTTCTTAAAGTTGTTGAGCACAAATTAATATTACGTACAGAAATTAAATACAAGTTTCTATTTAAACAAAATACCTCTGAATACTTTGATTAGCGGTTCATATGATTAATTTATCTAAGTGCACTGTAAATGTCTATGGCGTTATTGCGTTCAATAATTCTGCATAATCTCATTAGGTGATGCTATGTAATTAGGATATACTAGAATTTAAACACTGTGTTTGAAATTTGATACTTTTTCTGCTCGGATAAATATTTCGCAATTTCAGAACTTTTTCTCGTTATTCTGAAAACACAGAAAATAAATTAATGATATTTGCTTTATTTAAAAAAAACAAAAATGCACAGCATGTTGTGTTTCTTGTCTAATGTTAATCAAACTCTTGATATTAATTCGCCATTAATTATCTAAACACAACTCACATGGTTGAAGCTTGTATTTGATGGATTGAAAATCCTCAATACAAAACTTCTAAATGAAAATAGCCAAAATTCTTTTGGATGGGTAAGAAACCCAAAATACTTAACAACATCATCCCACTTGGCTGTTGTGAATCAAACCCGCAAACATATAATCCAAATCAGAAGACAAAAAGATAGCAATGAGAGAAAGTGCTATTTAATTGGTAAACAGATCTTTAAAATTAAATGTAACACAATATTGAAAATTCGTAAGCTGTATTATAATACGATTGTGATGATAAAAACAGCACCATTGTGTTAAAATTCAGTTAACTATTTCTTACATTTTCTTTTATGAAATAAATTCATACATTACTTGAACATTGATTAGTTGGTTTGGATACTGCGTCAAGTTATCTGCACAATAACTAAACATACTATGACTTCCATTGCCAAGTGGATTCCAAATATTCAAGAACCACATAATTCTTGCTTAACTTTATCCGTTAAGATTTTTCTGAGAGAGAGAGAGATTTTCAGTTTCTTTTATGTAGTAAAAAAGCAAAAAGCAAATCTAACAGAAAATTAATGAACATATTGGAAGTTTCCGTATACACTGTTGTAGACAACTAGCTTTAGCACCATTTGCGTCAATTTTAATTCAATTTCAATTACTTTGTTTCTTTTACATCGCATGACGAGTATTGCTCATCAAATTACCGGTAAAGGTTAAAAGCCAGTACACTAAACTCTGAAAAAAAAGTTATTGTAAAAGAGCATTGCGAATGATTTATACCTTTTATAAATGGTCCACTGCGAGAGGGAACTGTGAACACCTCTGTAGGTTTTCACATCCCTCGAGTTCTGGTAAAGCAAGTACGGGTTGTAAAAACACGATTTAAGGCCTAGGGCCTGGTTCCCTTCTGGGTGTCCAGCTCCGAAGCTGTTGGGGGACGCCGGCCCGTCCCCAAATGTCTCATGGTGACACCCCTACTGGGTTTCACCGCGTATCGCAACGGCTTACGTCGTCAACAAGTGGGTTTAAGGTTGGAAGGTCCGCAGGTGGCGGTCCCCAGACCAGCCGAAGCGCCGCGGCGCGCCGTGGGAGGCATCTCCTGCTGGGGCGATAAAAGTCTCTCAGGACTTGGGTTCGGTGGTCGTCTACGCGCCGGGCGCCCCTCATGGCGCCTGGTGGCGCAGCTTACTTTTATACCTTTCATAAATCAATAGCTTTCAATATTCATTTTAGTTATAACCTAGTCAAACAAGTAGAATTTGACGTTCCCCAGTATGTTCAGAAAAGCATTAAATAACTGTCCACTTTTATTTTTAATTACTTTTTAACACTTTCCAACATAGGTGAAAAGTGTTTATGAATTCGGTTTGTCTGGCCGTCTGTCTGTCTATTTAGCTGTGTGTCTGTCCGTGCTCTAAATATCGTAAATATACTCGTATTGCCATGTAATTGATATATATGTTATTGAGATTTAGTATAGCATGTTTGGTATGGGAAATAAAGTGTTCATTTCGTTTAAAGTGGCACGAAAAATAATTCTGTTACATCATGGTTAACGGGGGAAGATTATTTGCAGTCTATTTCAATTATGTTACACCATTTAAAACATAATGAGACTGATGTGGATTAATTAGGCACACTAAAACACACTTTTTATAGAATTTCAAGTGCAAAGCATTTATCAATCATTTACAGTAGAGTCCCGCTATTCCGAACTAATTGGGACCGATGACTGTCCGGTTTAGCGGGAATTCGGAATAGGCGGATTTCATTAATAATAATCAATGTATTGACTTGTTAAGGCGTAAATTAAGTGTGAGGACATCTGCGAGTGTCACCTCTATGCAGCGTTGATCGGCTCGTGGTGAACAGGTTCAGTGAAAGTGGGAACGGAAGGGCAGTGACCTTCAATCACTCATCACCCCACCCAGCCTACCTATCACTCTGGCTTACGTTGGAATTTGTTGAAACAAATTTTACACCAATGAAAGACTGTCACCTTCTTCCACTAGTCAAGAAAATCCCTGGCTGTGAAGACGCAGAAGAAAGCTGTGTTGAGGAGTGTACTGCTAATGACGAATGGCCACGGCACTACGGAGACGAACACTGTAAAAAATCTTCAGCTTTTGCTGCACCGCTTTTATAGAATATCTCTATTTTGACCAATGAAAATACTCCATAATATAGTAAAGTAACCGGTTTTTCTAAAAGCGGTGCAGTGTGTCTGCAGCAAAAGCTGAAGATTTTTAACAGTGTAGCAATGGTCCAGGACTCATCAGCTGAGATCGACTCGGAGGAAAACGAGGAGGAGGTGAACGCTCAAACTGAACTCATATCACACACAGACGTGGCAAATGCTCTTGACCTCGCCTTACGCTACGTCGAACAACATGCTTAATCAACACCAAATGATGTTATGTTCATGCGGCGATGGCAGAACATTGCATCCTCAAGTCGATTCAGTGCTCTTCGTTAGAAAAAAAATCACTGACTTTACTTGTTATGTGTGTAAATTAGTTATTTTTTGCGTTTAGCAGTGATTAAAAATGATTCTACAGAATTGTATAAATGGGGCCGACAGTAACCAGCTTTCATTTCAATTTGGTTTCAGGCATTTTCATCAAGCTTAGGCTCTATATATGTCTCTATTTAACGTCTTTGTATAACAATAAATGTACGTTTTTTCACGAACGTCTTTTTAATTTTTCTTGTTTTTAAGTTTAAAAAAATCGGTAATTTTCTGATCTCTGCTCGGAATAGGCGGATTTTCGGAATAGCGGGGCTCGAAATAGCGGGACTCTACTGTATATGGTTACACAATAGAATTCAATTATACATATAATGAGCTACGGGGAAACATCGTTTGCAGCAGGATGTTACACTATTTCAAACATAATTAAATTTATATGCATTTACTGAGGCGCGTTACGGGAGGCTTACAATTGAATATATGTGCATAGCATTTATCTTTAATTTAAGGGGACAAGCAAAAGAGTTTGGTTACAGTACTGTCTATTTCGAACATATTGAAATTGACATACATTACTGAGGTGTACTACAAGATACTTACTATAGAATATGGCCTACCATTCATTTACTGGGACACGGAAAAGAATTCAGTTATACTACTGTCTATAAGCAATGATTGCTGGAATGCATTTTCAATTGTGGGATGCGTTTTTAAATTTAACTAATATTTTGCATATTGCATGGTGTGTATAAATTATATAGATTATATACAGGACTACGAAAAATTATTAGAATACATTCTTACGGACGGAAATTGCTGAGGGGAAAATTTCAAATGTGTTATGTGTATTCTAACTAAACTAAAATTTTTAATACTATGTAGTATATATACATATTTATAAATCATACACAAGGCTGCACAAAATAATTCATATATTTTTTAGTTTAAAAATGGCAACTGCTGAAATTGGGTTTTCAAATTAGTTATGCGTTTTCCAAATTTTTATACTTATATATCACCTTTTACTTTATTAAACAGTTAAGTTATGTATTCTGAATGTGTTTCACAATCTTGAAGCATGATTTTTCTTTCTCGTTTTATTAAAGAATGATCACATCATCTTCTCATTCCAGAAATACTTGAAATACCTAGCTATGCAAAATATGTGACGGTTTATTTTATTTTTAAGTATAGTTTTTCAAAAATTAAATTAATTGGTGAAATGTGCAAAAAACAACAACATTTGTTTCTTTAATAACCTGACATAAAAAGTTATAACGTAGTTGATTTTTTGCTTAAAATACCTAATTAATAATTAATTACTGCAAGATATTATGCAGGCTCATTTAAGGAAAGAAGGCAGCAATTAACTTAATTGTCTTCGCTTAATTTTATGCTTGTGCAATAATGCCAAATTATGATTAAGTGAATATTTCGATGCGAGGAAAATTAAAAAGGTTCTTTAACAGAGGGGAGATTGAAAACTGAACTAAAACAAAAGCAAACTTCAGAATTAACGCAAGCAAATATTCGCTTGGAAAATTATTTCTACACTATAGAAATTTATAATGCATTTTTTAATGCATAACAAGAGAAAAATCTATAAATTTAAGCATTTCACACTGCAAAAAATAATTGTTGATTTTGCAGTATAATACTGGCATCCCAGCTGCCAGTATTATACCGTAAAATTAACAGTATTAAACAGTAAAATAAGCAGTAATACGCTGCCGCGCATGCAGCTGGGATGCCAGTATTATACTGTAAAATCAACAATTATTTTTTGCAGTGAGGGTAAAGTGTGACATGCAAGATGGATGCATAAAATATATATTTCTCTACACCATCTTAAAGGATGATTGCAATAAAATATTTTGTGAGCTATAAATTTAAATTACTTTTAAACCTATTTTAATATTTTAAATGCCTTTAAAACATTAAAAAAGTTTTTCATAGCTGAAAGTTTCATATTGTTTGCATTCTCTAATTTATTTTAAAATTACATTTGAAAAATCAAATTTATATCTGAAAAAAGAAATTAATACTTTCATTTTTTTTTTCTCAAAACATTGTTTAATACCAGAAACTTTGCTGAGGTAAAGTTTCGTGTAATTAAGTTGCTTTCAGATTGTTTTGATGTGAAACTTTTAATTGACTTCTCAACTATAATTGTCTAGGGGTTGATGTACAGACTAATAATCAAAAAGTGCCGAATTCGTTCGGTCTTGATCATTGAGTTCGAAATTTTTTATCTAATTAGATTTTATCATTCATAGAAATTTCCACTAAGCAATGGGTTTCCTTTACCAATAAAAGTGTTTTTTAGATTTATTTTCCATTTACCCCTGCCCAGGGTAATAACGTCTCTTAACTTATAAGCCTTAAATGGCTCTTCAATTAATTAATTGACCTATGTGCACAAAATAAACGTGGTGTTATAAAACCAACCAAGCCAAACTCTCCGCAACGAACTACAAGCCAGTAATACCTTTGGTACCAGCAAATCCTAAATACTTTATATTCAAAGCTTAAACGGACATTAGTGTTTATTTCTTTTTTAACCTAAAAGTTTACTGGTAGCTGATTCTTGATTCTAACAAAGAGACCGCCAAACATGATGCGCACAGATTTTGATGATTTTAAAGTATGTTGTAGGGGTCATACCCCTAACTATTCAGGTCAAAGGTTTCCTTCAAATGGGCTTTAGTTTTCGAGAAATTTCGGATTAAAAATCAGCATGCATTTCAAATATCCATTAGTTCGCAGTCTTTGTGGCTCTGTGCTAGCGCGCGCGATTTGAGAGCCGGAGATGAGGGTTCTGTCCTCTAATGTGACTTTTACCTTTTTAAATAAATTTAATATATTTGTCTCGTTATAAGTTTTATGCAGAATTATGAATTCTGCATCTTTGAACTTTTTGATATTTTCCTAATAAATTCCATTTACATTTTCGAATTTTTCGTAATAATTTACATTTTTTTAAATTAATATTTCACGAAATTCCAAAGTAATTTATGTCTAGATTTTGTTTATTTTTTTTTTATTACTATTTACACTTTATATTTTAATAACCGTTCTAAAATAATACTTTTTTTAACTTTATGAAATTTTAAATAAAATTTTGTATTCTTTTATAATTTATACTTTTATTTCAAATCTTCTAAAGGTATGTATGATTAGGTAATTTCAACAACATATCTTGAAAGGAGTAATAAAATATTAAAACAATAACGCTTATATCCAAGTTTTAGCCAGTTATGTGTATATATATATATATATATATATATATAACATCATTTTTGATTTGCACAAATAAAAAATAATATATTACAATTAATTTATTTTTAAATTCTAACAAGTCGATGCCATACAGAAAAATTCCACTGGAAATGAAAAATCGTTTGTAAATTACAATAGCTATAAAAAATACCTAAAAAATCGTGTGCAATGACTTTTACGGTAATATCAGAATAAATAAAATTTTCTTTTTATCCATTTCGTTTAATCCTTTGCAGAAAATTACCACGTTTTGAAATAATTTCTTTTCCAAGTTTAATGCATTTTTTAATATTTCTGACAATTTAAGTATTTTTAAAGACAATTACAACGTTTGAAATAATTTCTTTTCCAAATTTAATGCATTTTTAAATATATTTATCACAATTTAAGTATTTAAAGAATATATAATATGCTAATTTATACATTCTTCCAGTATTGTTAAAACAATTTACGTAAAGAATATATTTAAAGGCGATTTTGAATGCGGAATTTGTTTAGAATATTTTTGCGATATGTATCACACAATTAGTTCCATATTTAATAAACTAAAAATGTCGATATCGGTAATGATAAATATTTTAGTATTTCAGCAGTTAACATATTTCAATATATTTAGAACAAATCAAATATTAAAAGGATACATTATTTTGTTAATTTTTTCTTAATCATTTAAATTTTTTTTAAAATAGAAAATGCAGCTAAAAAAATGCATTATTTCATAAATACGATAAATAAATAATTAAATATACATAAATGTAAACAAGAATCATTTTAAAAAGACGAGATATCAAGACTTAAAATAGTTTGGATTTTCATCAACAGAAATATTAGAATAAAAATTGCGCAAAAACTATAAATTTTGACGAAAAATTCGAAAATGTAAATGAAATTTTTAGGAAAATATCAAAAAGTTCAAAGATGCAGAATTCATAAATCTGCATAAAACTTATAACGCGGGAAACATATAAAATTTATTAAAAAAAGGTAAAAGTCACACGAGCGGACAGAACCCTCATCTCCGGCCCTCAAACCGCGAAAGCTAGCTCAGAGCCTCGTTTACGATAGCGAACTAATGGGTATTTGAAATGCATGCTGAACTTTAACCCGAAATTTCTCGAAAACTAAAGCCCATTTGAAGGAAACCTTTGACCTGAATAGTTAGGGGTATGACCAGGGGCGCCATTTCGGGGGGCTGGGGGGGGGCAACCGCCCCCCCCCCCAAGGAATTTGAAATTTCAGAAAATTTATCAGTTATCACAGATTAGACAAAAAAAAATCAAAATATGATCAAAAGCTAAAATAACGCCAGATTTCACAGATTTGATTATAATAAAAAAACTAGTTTGATGTGCCAATCCCAAAACTTTCTTCTATCTCATACAGGTTTAACAAACACCAAAAACAAATCAGCACCAATTTATATTAAGGTCTAACTGCATATAAAGTTTTCTTAAATTATGTGCGTTAGTTCTGGAGATATAGCTATCGTGAAAATCGTGCAAAATGTAGCATAGAAGCGCCACCTGTTGGGCTATTTATACCAAATCGTAATCAACGTCTATTTTTGCCAAGGTCTAACGGAATCTGAAGTTTGGTGAAATTCTGTGCATTAGTTCTTGAGATATAGCTATCGTAAAAATCATGAAAAATGTAGCATAGCAGCGCCATCTGTTTTGAGATTTACACCAAAAACTAATCACCACCCATTTATATCAATGTCTAACTGAATATAAAGTTTTATAAAATTCCGTGCATTAGTTCTTGAGATACAGCGCCCACAAAATTTTTGTCACACACAGACAGACTCGCAGACAGACATTTTCTAAAAATTGTCCAATTGTGTTCAGGACCTTCTAAAACATATAAATCCGTCGAAAACCGGAAGTGGTAAATTTTCATAAATCCAATACCTTTTTCTTGTAAAGATAGAAGAAAGTAATAAACACTTTAAACATTGAAATGTTTTCTAAAGCCTTGCTATTGCAACATTCTATAAGTGAGACATTTATCATTAATGAGTATTTTGGCTAGTTTTAGACATATATGTGAGAAAAAACTCTAAGAATTGCTTCTGAACTGTGTACAGCATGATTAAAAGAAAACACGTCACCTCCAAGGCTAGAATTTTAGTGATAAATTCTCTCTTTAGCCAAAAATTTAAAGTGAATTTTTTAATTTTTTTTCGGGGGTGGGGGGATGGGGGAGGTGTATTAAATTTCCTAATTATGTAATTTGTTAATTTTGTTTTATTAGTGTCACTCCAATCGTTATCATGCTATTAAATCATTTGCTTTATTAAATGGTATTATATATACAGTATGCTCTTAAAAATCTCCACAGCCTGACACTAGAGTCCTGTCCAGATTTAGTTGTAACCGACCTGAATCCTGACTTTAACCCGACAGACTTCCAGCCGAATCCGGAATATTCATACCTGAACCCTAAGTAAAAGAAAATGAATGTATATTTTAATACATTTATGGAAAAGTAATCTACAAGTTTACCGCTTATGTACAAAAAATAACACATATATACACCCATTAATATTCAAAGATACTATAGTTTTTTCATTTGAAAATTATTCAGAACCTCCTTTTGTATAGTCGGTTCATCTCGAACCCGATTCGAAAGAGTCAAAGCATAACCCAAAGCGCATAAAATTTACTCGACCCTCAAAAAAAAAAAAAAAAAAAAAAAAGAATCAACCAAACTCAAAACGAAATGCATTTCGGGTAGCCGATGCAGGACTGTAATTTTCAGTAAACCCGGAAACGTCCAAAAAATTTTGATTGACCTCAACCCCACCCGAAATGAAAGAAAATTAAACCATATTTCGATATGATTTGGAAAAGTAGACTACAATTATATCTCTAATAACAATTTTATCTTTTATGTAGAAAAATTATTTTTATTTTCATCTGAAAATATTTAGGATTTCTTTGAAAACTCGGGCAACATGAACCTGACTCAAAATAGTAAAAACACAACTTGAACCCAAAACAATTAGCCCTTTGATAACGGGCCTGGATTGATTCCTAATTTTGCATTTATTCGTTCTACATTTTCCAAAAAAATTCCTTGTGACAGATTTCTCTTGAAAATATCCTAATATAAGTATATGACAGATTTCAAAAAGTCGTACTAATAGAATAAAAAATAGTCCACTGGAACATATATGTCCCAACCGTAGTCAAATGTTCCAAGTCAACCTGACCCACAACGAAAATAAGCCGCGTCAACCCGGCTCGATCCGTACTGCAGATTGGGTCGCGTTGCCCCACCCAATGCAGAAACAAGGTACCTGAGACCAAGGGTTTTGCAGATTTCTGAATTGTATGGAGTTTAAATCATAGTCTGAAGAGGAAGGCAGAAAATGATTGCGGAAAATTTTTACTGACAGAAAATCATTACTGAAAATTTTCTTATAAGTATGGATTACAACATTTGCAAATTTTGTAACTTCTTGATGGTGTTCGTGTGCTGATTATCTCGTGGCCGATTGAATTTCATGACATTTTTCGTGATTGTTTCATTTTTTTGTGATAATTTTCAAAAATTCGCTATTTTCTGTGAATCATTGACGGAATTGATTTTTTCGACCATTTGACAAAATTCGCGACTCTTTTCTACAATAGTTTGTTGAAATTTGGGAGTCTTTTTCCACAACCCACTGACAAAAATTGCTATTCTTTTGCGCAATCTTTGACGGCATTCCGATCGTTGGCGAATTTTTTTCCATCATTTGTTGAAATTCACGACATTTTTTTTGGCAACTGATCGACGAAATTCGCTATTTGTTTTCGCAATCTTTTGACGTAATTCGCGACTCTTTTCTACGATCGTTTGTTGAAATTTGGCAGCCATTTTCCGCAACCGACTGACAAAAGTAGATATTTTTTTGCGTGATCTTTGACGAAATTCCCCTTTTTTGCGCGATTGTTTGACTAAATTCGTTATTTTTTTTCAATCTTATGACAAATTTCGCGATATTTTTCCGCAAAAGTTATACGAAGTTCGCGATTTTTTCCGCGACCGATTGACAAAAATCTCTATTTCTTTCAGCGATCTTTGGCGAAATTCGCAATACTTTTCCACGGTCATTTGAAAAAATTAACGTTTTTTTCCGCGACCAATTTTTCCAAATTAACTATTTTTTCTAATTCCAATTCGTAAAATTCGCGATGTTTACCGCGATCGGTTGACAAATTGCTTTTGCGTGAAAAAAAGAAGATAAATTCGCGGGCTACCACTAAAATTAAAAATATATTCGCTGAAATCACATGTTTGTGAAAGAAGTTAAGATAAGAAGGCAAAATCTCACGCTGCATTTTTTATTGTGGGTGCCTTTTTCTATTTTGTGCACAATTTGGGCAATCCTGCACGATATTTCAACCCCTGTCTCTAAAAAAATCTTTGTCCCCCTCCCCAAGAAACTCTTGAAATGGCGCCCCTGCAATAAAACCTGTAAAGAAAGAGTTGAAAAGGACTGTAAAAAAGCTCCATTTTTGACAGGCCTCCATCTTAGCAAGTATAATTGTATGGCGTTTTTCTCGTCGAAACTTGATTTTTTCTGCCCGTTTGAGAAAGAATTATGTTATAGACAGGTTTCGCTTAGACACGTTTCACTGTAATACACTTATGCTCTTCAGAAGTGCTTTATAAAAAGGAGGTTTTAACAGTCTTAAAGAATACCTGAAAAAAAACGGTACCTGTCTATAACTGAAAACTTTCATAATATTTTTAAATTCTACTTGCTAAGACTAAAACCTGTCTAAAACAGAATTTTTCAGAGGTCACGTGAGATTTCGTATTAGAAGTATTGCTGTCTCTGTATATATGATTCAGTAAACGTTTCTCGTTCGGAGAGTTCGGGGGGGGGGGGTGCACCCTTGGCTATGCCACTACCTTAAAAAAAACTTTGCCCCCCCCCAAGAAATTTCTGAAATGGCGCCCCTGGGTATGACCCCTACAACATACTTTAAAATCATCAAAATCTGTGCGCATTATGTTTGGCGGTCTCCTTGTAAGTAATAATAACCGTGTGCGCATCTTAATTAACTGTTTCTTTCTTCTAAAATAGCCTATCTTACCTTAACGGAAAGTACATAGTGCTATAGAAGGAAGATAAAGTATTAACAAGTGGGAAAGTGTGATCGAAGATCGCACAAAGGGTTTCATTTAATATTCCTGTCAAAACACTTTACCCTTTCTTTAATAAATCCAAACAAATTTCATTTTCAAAAAAAAAAGTCTTGTTCTTTTATAAATTAAAAATTTACCGGTCTAATTTTCGCGTTTTTCCGAAAATCTGAACCGGTCGCATCCCAGCAGTCAATCGCGAAACATTTCCCTATTTAGTACAAACTTCATCATTCTGATTATTTCAGTGTTTAAGTACAAAGTTCGATTACATATCCGTTAAATTCGTATATTGATTTATTTGGGAAGTTTTAATTTAGCTTGTCAATTTAGTTATGAGATATTGGACGCAAAAAAAAAAACAAATGCTGAATTATTTATATTGTTTTAAGTGCAAACGGGTTAATGTTCGGTAATTGGGTTGCAAGCAGATTTAAAAAATATTCATGCTTGAAAAATATTTTAAAAACCATAAAAAAAAATTAGTAAATTGAGAAACAGTTTACAAAAAAAAATGTAGTTGAGATAACATTTATTTTTCTATTTGACGGCGTGAAAATTGAAATTGCGTGATGTTTAGAAGATAAAAAAAATATTGCAATAAAAGTTAAATTTACTGGATAGGTCGTTGCAACCGTCAGTATGACGTTAGCGTTAATCACGGACTTGTTTTTGCTTTATAATATAGATACATAAAAATATTTTCGAAATACATCACTGTAACAAACCACGATTCTTTAAATTTCCCAAAAAGTGCCATTTTTTTTCCTCATATACTTCAGCTATATCATATCTATAGTGCGTTTTTAACTTTTAATTTACAGTAATCAATTTTCTTTAAATTACATAGTACATTGGAAAACAAAATTGATTTTCCAAAATCATCATTTTTTTTTTCTCATATACTTCAGCATAAATCTATAGTACGTTTTTAACTTTTAATTTACAGTAATCAATTTTCTTTAAATTACATAGTACATTGGAAAACAAAATTGTTGATTTTCCAAAATAATTTTTTTTTCAGTGTACTAACCTCCACAAAATCACTTTAAACTACAAATCAAAACCTAACATATACCGTAAGAAGATATCATCCTGTATTCAAATTCATGCAAATGCATATCTCCTCAAACACCACACCGCGTTTTCAAACAAACTGATTTACATTTCTCACCTCATGATTGATTCTCCCATTCAACTCATTGCAATGCAAATGAGGTATAGTATTCTTAAAACAATTCTCAATCAATAAAAATTCCATCTGCGCCATTTTTTTTAACTTCCTTTAGGAAATTTCGTGTTAGAATTCTTTACTCAATGAGTTTCCCCGCTTATGGTCTGGTACAATATCCATCGATCCAATTAGACGCGCATGGAATTTCTTTACATCCTATTATATTGCATTTATTTAACTCTATTTTCATATTAGAGAGAATTGTAATAAAAATTAATCCAATCCGTATATAAAGTTTTATCTATTAAAAGTAATAAAGTTTTTTTTTCTATTTTATGGAGCTTCTATTCGTAAAATGTTTCTAACAACATGAAAAAAAAACATTATTGCTGTTTTCAAAATAAGCATTAATGTCAAGAATATGTTTAAATCTCACACTAATTGATTTTTACAATGTCTTCTCGAAAATAGTAAAAAAATAAAATAAATAAAAAGAAGAATAATAGACCATAATATTAAACAGTTTACCTGTCCAAATTCATTAACTCATAAAACAAATCGAACAAATGCTGGATAAAAGTTGACTATAATTTTTTTTTTTTTCCGATGGAAAACAAGAATTTTCTAAATAAAAAATAAACAAAATTCATGTAAAAGATATAATCAGTGTTAAATAAAATAACTTAAAATATAGTTAGGAAAATCTAATTAAAATTTTAAAAATTGCTAAATAAATTAACTAGTCTTCTGTTGTTGTTGCTGTTAGGCATTATTCTAAGCATTTTATGAATAGCTCCCCATTAACAAAAATACACCTAAATTTATATTGTTAGGTGATTGAATCTAATGAGTTCGAGTATAAATAATTTTTCTATGTTTCTCTTAGATTCATTATACGCAGTTACCGCTGTATACATATGAATGTAATAAACCAACATTTTGAAAACGTAATAAAAATATGTCATTTTCTTTTCTATACCTAGGGGGCTCGCCAACCTCCGTTTGGACACCATAAACTCTAAAAACACGCTTAATTTGACCTAATTTTAATGCTTTAAAACGATTACGGAAGATTGAATTATAATTAAACGACCAGTAGTGATCGCTTGTAATCGGGTTTCCATTCATGATTGCGGAATTTTAAGGCCGAATCATTTCTGTCGAGATAGCTAACAACTGTTTTCGTGATTGATTACATAAGGTCAATTAAACACTTGAAAAAACAGCTTGTATAAAATGGCTAAGTAAACAATATCGCTACCTCTCGTAATTTCATAACGACTCTATAGGAAAAGATTGTTTTAAATAATACATTTTAAGTGTCTCGTTTTAAATATGACGTAATTTTTATGAAGTTTTCTTTCTCTTTTAGTATTCACATGAAAATACATTTTTAAATAATTTTAAAGACCATATCAAAATATTAAATAAATCTCTTGTGTAAATATATATTTTAATTGAAACTGGATGGAAATATTATTATTTGAGCATTTAAAATATGGCGTAATTTTCACCACTATTGCTTTTAACGCGTAATAATTCAATTATTATTTTAAAGTTTTATTTCTTTTTAGGGTTTCGTTCATCTCACGAAATCCTATTACTCCCGCTCCGTTGTCTGTCCGTCACAGAGCCATTCTCAAAAACTATATAACTTACAGAGTTGAAACTTATTGTATATAGATGAATACCAGCTGTAAAGAGCTCAAAATATTAAAATTTGAAAAATTCGTATTATTTTAATAAATAGAGATAAAAAACCAAAATTCTAACAGCCTTTTCCTATTAAATTTAAACATTTTTCGTTATAGCAGATGCCAAAGATTTAAAATCCACAATGAAATTCTTTCTACAATAATTAATTTTTTATCAGACGATTTCCACGTGAAAAATGAAAATGAAATAAAAAGTTTCACCAAATGAAAAAAAGATAAATATGAAATAAAATTGATTGACGTCATAGTAGTAATAAAACGGAAAATGTGTAAGATTTCTGAATAATACAAGGAGTATGAGTATGTGTAAGTACACAAAGCAGATTAATATCACGTCATTAGAGAATTAAAAAGAAAATCTGACGTCGTATGGGAAGTTTAACGAATTTTTCAAATGTTTGATAATAATACAAAGCGAGTATCAATATAAATAATAGAGAATAGTAAATATATGAGTTTGAGACATTTTGAAACATATTGAATCGTGATAAAAATCCGATTATGGAAATGTTCGCATATTTTAACATTTTAAAGATGTACAATTTGTTTCATTTTGAAATTATTTTTTTTAAATATTGCATTTAGTCCGTATGACGGATATTATTATGACAGAATATAATAGCGGGCTTGACCCGCTATCCGGCTGGTTTATATATTCGAAAAAACGAAAAAATAGACCGGTAAATTTTTACTTTATAAAAAACATGACTTTTTTTTGTTGTTGCTAAATGAAATTTGTTTGAATTTATTAAAGAAAGGATAAAGTGTTTTGAAAGGAATATTAAACGAAACCCTTTGAGCGACCTTCCATCACACTTACCCACTTGCTGAAGTAACTATGTTGAAGATATCGCTAAAATATTTTCATTATTTTTATAGTTATGAACGAAAATGTGGATTTAACTTGTATTTTTTATTTAATAAGTATATTGCGACCTGGTTTCCTATACAAGATTTGCTTGTCTTGCCATGCATTATCACAGCTTACAATTTTGACCATCAATTCAGATACACCCTGTATATATATTAAATGTAAAAAATCTATTGGATTTTTCAATTTTAGAAAGGACTTTCACCTATGTTCCCTACACCGGGAGGTATGTCAACAGGAAGTCCGGGGGTTGGATCCCCTGGTTTTCTTTAAACTAGAATTAGCCCTATCAAAATTAATTCAAACTGCAAATCATCACCTAACGCATATCTTACAAAAAGGTCATCCAGTATTTAAATTCATACAAATGCATATCTTCTCAAACATCACAGCGCATTTTCAATCGAGCTCATTTCCATTTCTCACATCATCAGTGTTGCCAGATTTTTCTTCGGATTTCCTGATTGTTATAACTTTTTTGAAATTGTAATATTCGCCTTTTTTCAATCGATTAAATAAGGCAAATACTTTTATTTTTTTATAATAAAAGTTTTTTAAAAAAAACTCTTTTTTATAAGCATTCAATTTTTATGAATATAATCTTGTGTGGATAAATATACACTAAAAACCAACGTTTAACACACAATATCGAACTGCAGAAAAATGAACAGACGTACGTTTCGTGAGTAACTTGGACTCACTTATGTACCTCAATCTAACAATGGACAAGCAATAGAGGATTTTTGTAATTCCTTTTTCTTAACATGTTAAGAAAAAGGAAAGTTCTTAAATGTTAAGAAAAATG